>LPNX011000416.1:342615-466069 GCA_001517045.1 Pseudotsuga menziesii
ACCCTCAAATCGGAAATCGGAAATCGGAAATCGACAATCATCTATTTAAAGATGTAATTACTTTGAAATCAACAAAATTACATCTCCATGGTAAAAATTAATAGATCTTCTCCACATTCGGAAAACTATAGAATTAAAAAATAAATATAATTAAAATCAATTACTATACCTCTCGGCCTTCCTTTGCACTTTGTGAAATGCATGATAAAAAAATTCTCCAACTAACAAAAACTGTGTAGTACTACCACCTGAGTCTTCAGTTTCTAATATTTGAAATATCCAAAATCGAAAATCACGGATACCCCAAATAACCTTAACAAAAAGTGGAATTTCCAGTTTTCGATACTCGCAAATCAGAAATCGGAAATAGGAAATCGAAGATCTTCTATTTGAACATGTAATTACTTTGAAATCAACAAAATTACATCTCCATGGTAAAAATTAATAGATCTTCTCCACATTAATTAATTAATTAATTAATAAGACAAATGTTCTTAGATAAATATGAATTATATACCAATTTCAGCTTGGAAAAAGAATATCTCATTTTCCATGATCTTGAATATAGTAGCATAATATTAACATCGAAACAAAAAACAGTCTCCATTAAAAACAAAAATTATAATTTTAAAAACTAATCTCACCTCTCGGCCTTCCTTTGCACTTTGTGCAATTCATGATAAAATATTTCTCCAACTAACAAAAACTATGTAGTACTACCACCTGAGTCTCCAGTTTCCGATATCCAAAATATCGGAATTGGAAATCGTGGATACCCCAAACAAGCTTAAAAAAAGTGGAATTTCCGGTTTCTGATACCCGCAAATCGGAAATAGGAAATCGACAATCTTCTATTTGAACGTGTAATTACTTTGAAACCAACAAAATTACATTTCCATGGTAAAAATTAATAGATCTTCTCCACATTCGGCATTATTATTTAAAGTTAGCATTTTGGAAAACTATAGAATTAAAAAATAAATATAATTAAAATCAATTACTATAATTAAATAATTTAAAATTAAAAGTTAGTTTGATTTATAATTTATTTCATTAATTAATTAATAAAATAGGAAGACAAATGTTCTTAGATAAACATGAATTATATAGCACTTTTATCTTGGAAAAATAATATCTCATTTTTCATGATCTTGAATATAGTAACATAATATTAACATCGAAACAAAAAACAATCTCCATTAAAAGTGGAATTTTCAGTTTTTGATACCCGCAAATCGAAAATCAGAAATAGGAAATCGACAATCTTCTATTTGAACGTGTAATTACTTTGAAATCAACAAAAATACATTTCCATGGTAAAAAATAATAGATGTTCTCCACATTAATTAATTAATAAAATAATAAGACAAATGTTCATAGATAAATATGAATTATATAGCACTTTCAGCTTGGAAAAAGAATATATTATTTTCTATGATCTTGAATATAGTAGCATAATATTAACATCGAAACAAAAAACAATCTCCATTAAAAACAAAATTATAATTATAAAAACTAATCTCACCTCTCGGTGTTCCTTTGCACTTTGTGAAATGCATGATAAAATATTTCTCCAAGTAACAAAAAAAATGTAGTACTACCACCTGAGTCTCCGATTTTCAATATCTGAAATATTGGAAATAAAAAATCGCGGATACCCCAAACAACCTTAACAAAAAGTGGAATTTGTTGTTTCTGATACCCGCAAATCGAAAATAGGAAATCGACAATCTTCTATTTGAACGTGTAATTACTTTGAAATCAACAAAATTACATTTCCATGATAAAAATTAATATATCGTCTCCACATTAATTAATTAATAAAATAATAAGAATTTTTTTTTAGATAAATATGAATTATATAGCACTTTCATCTTGAAAAAAGAAATGGAAAATATAACCATGGCATGTTGTACCTAAACTTGCCAAATAACGGGCAACACGTGTCAGGAGGGAAAGTATAGATATGTGACCATGTCTTAATAAACAAAATGACATGCCAAGTCCCAAAATCACAAGCCAACTTAAAGAACAGGGTGGCATTTGAATATGGCCAAACATTGATGAATATTTAAATCTAAAGCTATTCCATTGAATCATTCAACTTAAATTAAATTACATAAATTAGGGTTTTATGAAAAACTTAGAGGCATGATATTCCAATCTGTTCAAGAAAAAAATATAAACACATATTTGTGAGTTTGATTATTGTTTTATACACATAGATTGAATGAATTTTATGATCTTTCCTATCAATTATGATTATCAGTTCTGTGAGAATTCAAACTTAAATGGAATAAATAAATCTGTTCACAATGCTTTTAGCATAAAAACTTCATGCACTGTCACAACTAATAGGATTGTAGATACCATAACTTGTTCGGCTCATCTTGCAATATAAAAAACTAATATTCACATCACACCAATCATTAGAAAGGATTAGGTAAGGGAGATTACTAAAAACACAATTTCTTTTTTGTGGTTCTAACTGTAAGAACTGAGGTCAAGTCGACCTTGAGTATTGAATCCAATTACCTAGCCTTTCGGTTAGTGAGAATTACCAAGGCCCATGACCTCTCCTGCAATTTTTAGTCCTTCGACCAAGATTTTAAGACTTTGTTGTTATTCTTAACACTGGTCTTTGTTACCTTGTTTATAGTAGATTTTATACATATAAGCAAATAACAGTTTTTTAAATCTATAAAACATTATAGATTTATAACAGTTTTTTATACATTCCGACTATTTTGTCTTATATTTCTTTTATCTTATTCCCTATTTCAGAAAGCTAAAGTTGGGAATAATCGTATACTTGAGAATAATAGAGCTTAAATCTATGAGATAATTAAATGGTATAATAATAACAATTATGCATATAAAATACATAATGGGTATTGTGTAATTCTTCTCGTCGCTTCTCATGTGTTATGGAATATTCTTTGAAATCCTCTACTACGCTCCACCCAGCATTTCAAGAATAGGTAAGATTTTTTTTTTTAAATCAATAGAAGCATGTTATGTATTTTATATGCATAATTTTTATTATTATATCATTTAATTATCTCACAGATTTAAGCTCTATTATTCTCAAGTATACCATTATTCCGGACTTCCACTTTTGGAAATTGGGAAATAAGATAAAAGAAATATGAGACAGAGACTTTTCCGGTACCTCAGATCTCTGAAACTCGAATTGTCATTTCTAGTTAATAATTTTGTCTGCTTTCCCTATTCCCGATTTTCGATATTCCGAATCTCGAAAACCGGAAGCACCACATATTTTTTGACTGAATGTTTGTTTCCCGATCTCCAATCTCGATTTAGCAAATTGAAAATTGTACACATTACATTATTTATTTAATAAAACTCATAACATTATTATTCAGTGTACATTACAAACCCTAAATAGTTTTGGATCCAATATATATTAGAGTGTATCAATAAACCCGATATTTCATGTGTTATAAACATGGGATGAATGTGTTATCAATTCCCCAATTTAGGATTATCACTACTCACGGTGTTGTCAACCTTTACCGACCGGTACAACTCTCTTCATTGAGCAAGTGAACTGATTAAGAAACTTGTGTAATGTCTTTTTCGGTTTGGGTTGCGGAAGTCGGCTCCTTGGACTTCGGAATCAAAAATCTTAACTTTTCTCTTGTGCCACAATCTTCGGAAATCTTAGCCTTTCCAGCTTTCTGATTTCTGAGTAACATTTGTATATAACATTAAAGAAAAAAAATGGAAATATTTAAATAATATATGTATATAACATTAAAAAAACAAAAGAAAATGCAAATGTTTAAGTAATATTTATATATAACATTAAAAAAAATTAACTTTTATCTTGTGCCACAATCTCCAGAAATCTTAGCTTTTTCAGCTTCCTGATTTCTGAGTAACATTTGTATATAACATTAAGGAAAAAAAATGCAATTTAAATAATATTTGTATATAACATTTAAAAAACATTAACTTTTCTCTTGTGCCACAATCTCCGTTTTTCCGAGTAACATTTGTATATAACATTAAAGAAAAAAATACAAATATTTAAATAATATTTGTATAGAACATTAAAAAAAACAAAAGAAAATGCAAATGTTTTAAGTAATATTTGTATATAACATTAATAAAACAATAGAAAAATGCAAATATTTAAGTAATATTTATACCTAGTAATATTTAAGAGCAAATTATTTTTCTCGGTTTCCAATACTCGAAAATGGGAAATAGGGAAAATTATTTTTCTCAGTTTCCAATACCCGAAAATGAGAAATAGGAAATATAAAATAGACAATCTTTAAATATTTACATATAATTTAAATTTTAACAAAAACTTGAGTCTCAAGTTTTCGATATCCTAAATATCAAAAATCAGATATAATATTAAAATCATAAATTGGGTATAAGTAATATCTTAACCATTAAAATCTCTACTTTTCTATTATGCCACAATCTCTGAAAATCTTATCTTTTCGAGCTTCCCGAATTCTGAGTAACATTTGTATATAACATTAAGGAAAAAAATGCAAATATTTAAATAATATTTGTATATAACATTAAAAAAACAAAAGAAAATACAAATGTTTAAGTAATATTTGTATATAACTTTAAAAAAACATTAACTTTTCTTTTGTGCCACAATATCCAGAAATATTAGCTTTTAATAGGAAATAGGAAATATACAATCTTTAAATAATATTTACATATAATTTTTATTTTAACAAAAACATGAGTCTTTGGTTTCTGATATCTAAAATTGGAAATTAGGTATAACTAATATCTTAACCATTAAACCTATGATTCCGAAATCCGAAATATCCACCTTATTAAAACTAAAATCTTTAATGGTTAATATAAGTAATATCGAAAATCGGATACAATATTAAAATCGAAAATTGGGTATAAGTAATATCTTAACCATTAAAATCTCTAATTTTCTCTTGCGCTACAATCTTCGGAAATCTTAGCTTTTTGAGCTTTGAGTCTCCAGTTTTCGATATCCTAAATATCGAAAATTGGGTATAAGTAATATCTTAACCATTAAACCTATGATTCCGAAATCCAAAATATCCACCTTATTAAAACTAAAATATTTAATAGTTAAGATAAGTAATATAAAAATCGGATATAATATTAAAATCAGAAATTGGGTATTAGAAATATCTTAACCATTAAAATCGCTACTTTTCTCTTGTGCCATAATCTCCGAAAATCATAGCTTTTCTAGCTTCGCGATAAAATGCAAATATTTAAATAATATTTGTATTTAACATTAAAAAACAAAAGAAAATACAAATGTTTAAGTAATATTTGTATATAACATTAAAAAAACATTAACTTTCCTCTTGTTCCACAATCTCGAGAAATACTAGCTTTTAATAGGAAACAGGAAATAGACAATCTTTAAATAATATTTACATATAATTTAATTTTTAACAAAAACCTTAGTCTCCAGTTTATGATATCTAAAATTGGAAACCATGTATAAGTAATATCTTAATCATTAAACCTATGATTCCGAAATCCGAAATATCCACCTTATTAAAACTAAAATCTTTAATGGTTACGATAAGTAATATCGAAAATCGGATATAATATTAAAATAAAAAATTGGGTATAAGTAATATCTTAACCATTAAAATCTCTAATTTTCTCTTGTGCCACAATATCCGAAAATCTTAGCTTTTCGAGCTTTGAGTCTTCGATTTTCGATATCATAAATATCGAAAATCGAAAATCGGGTATAAGTAATATCTTAACCATTAATCCTATGATTCTGAAATCTAAAATATCGACCTTATTAAAACTAAAATCTAGTTAAGATGAATAATATCGAAAATCGGATAGAATATGAATATCAGAAATTGGTTATAAGTAATATCTTAACCATTAAAATCTCTACTTTTTTCTTGTGCCATAATCTCCAGAAATCTTAGCTTTTCCAGCTTTCCGATTTCCAAGTAACATTTGTATATAACATTAAAGAAAAAAAATGCAAATATTTAAATAATTTTTGTATTTAACATTAAAAAACAGAGGAAAATACAAATGTTTAAGTAATATTTGTATATAACATTAAAAAAAAATATTAACTTTTCTCTTGTGACACAATCTCCGAAAATCTTAGCTTTTAATAGGAAATAGGAAATAGACAATCTTTAAATAATATTTACATATAATTTAAATTTTAACAAAAACCTGAATCTATCGGAAATCAGGTATAAGTAATATCTTAACCATTAAACCTATGTTTCTGAAATATGAAATATCCTTCTTATTAAAACTAAAATCTTTAATGGTTAAGATAAGTAATATAGAAAATCGGATATAATATTAAAATTAGAAATTGGGTATAAGTAATATCTTAACCATTAAAATCTCTAATTTTCTCTTGTGCCACAATCTTTGAAAATATTAGTTTTTCTAGCTTTGAGTCTCCGGTTTCTGCTATCCTAAATATCGAAAATTAAAAATCGGGTATAAGAAATATATTAACCATTAAATCGATGATTCTGAAATCCCAAATATCCACCTTATTAAAACTAAAATATTTAATAGTTAAGATAAGTAATATCGAAAATTGGATATAATATTAGAATCAGAAATTGGGTATAAGCAATATCTTAACCATTAAAATCTCTACTTTTATCTTGTGCCACAATCTCTGCTTTTCTAGCTTCACGATTTCCTAGTAACATTTGTATATAACATTAAAGAAAAAAAATGGCAAATATTTAAATAATATTTGTATATAACATTAAAAAAACATTAACTTTTCTCTTGTGCCACAATCTCAAGAAATCTTAGCTTTTAATTGGAAATATGAAATAGACAATCTTTAAATAATATTTACATGTAATTTAAATTTTAACAAAACCCTGAGTCTCCGGTTTCTGATATCTAAAATCGAAAATTGGGTATAAGTAATATCTTAATCATTAAACCTATGATTCTGAAATCCGAAATCTCCACCTTATTAAAAATAAAATCTTTAATGGTTAAGATAAGTAATATCGAAAATCGGATATAATATTAAAATTAGAAATTGGGTATAAGTAATATCTTAACCATTAAAATCTCTAATTTTCTCTTGTGCCACAATCTCTGCAAATCTTAGCTTTTCGAGCTTTGAGTCTCCGGTTTTCGATATCCTGAATATCAAAAATAAAAAATCTGGTATAAGTAATATCTTAACCATTAAACATATGATTCTGAAATCCAAAATATCCACCTTATTAAAACTAAAATCTTTAATAGATAAGATAAGTAATTTCAAAAATCAGATATAATATTAAAATCAGAAATTGGGTATAAGTAATATCTTAACCATTAAAATATCTACTTTTCTCTTGTGCCACAATCTTCAGAAATCTTAGCTTTTCCAACTTCCCGATTTCCGAGTAACATTTGTATATAACATTAAAGAAAAAATGCAAATATTTAAATAATATTTCTATATAACATTAAAAAAACAAAAGAAAATACAAATGTTTAAGTAATATTTGTATATAACATTAAAAAAACATTAACTTTTCTCTTGTTCCACAATCTCGGGAAATCTTAGATTTTAATAGGAAATCAGAAATAGACAATCTCTAAATAATATTTACATATAATTTAAATTTTAATAAAAACCCGAGTCTCTGGTTTTCGATATTTAAAATCGGAAATCGGGTATAAGTAATATCTTAACCATTAAACTTATGATTCTGAAATACGAAATATACACCTTATTAAAACTAAAATCTTTGATGGATGTAATATTAAAATCGGAAATTTGGTATAAGTAATATCTTAACCATTAAAATCTCTAATCTTTTCTTGTGTCACAATCTCCGAAAATCTTAGCTTTTCTATCTTTCCGATTTTCAAGTAACATTTGTATAAAACATGCTGGATAAAACATGATTTGAAAAATAAAATCCAAAAGAAATCTCTACCTGTGGAAAAGTTTCTCTACCCATGGAAAAATACTTCTCCAACGACTTGAAAACCCTGTGTAAACAACATGAAAAAAAAGCTGTGAAAAAAAGAAACAGATTTTATATATTAAAATAATCAGCCTGGTATATGTGAGTTTTGAATTTTCTCCAATGACGTGAAAAAAACAACGAGTTTTGAATTTGACAATTCTTTATTTTGCTTGCCATAAAAAAATTTGTATGTGTGAGTTTGAATTTTGTACTTGCTGCAATAGCCTGCATTTTCTCTCCAGTTCTTTAATCTCCGCCAAATGTAGAGGAAGACCGATAAAAAAGAACGCATAGCGAGTTTAAAATAAGGATAGACTTGGCGAAGGAAGAAGTTACACGGAAAGAATACAAACAGACAGAATAAATCTTGACACAATAAAGCTTGAGCATTTTCAGAACATGTACCTAACTGATCAACTCCATGCCACCTTCTTCGGTCCTTGCCAGATCACGGGATATAATAACCAGAAATTTTATCGATTAAACTCGCCAATAATCAGGTGACACATGTCGGGATGTTAATGGCCAGGGAGACGAGGAATCTTTTGGCACAACTTCTTTCATTGAGAAAACGCCTATGGTGTAGTTAATCTCTATTTTTTAATTGCTATAATTGCTTAATATAAATAGTGTTAAAATTTTGAAGTAACATCCCAAATGTTAAAGAAACATTATGAATTATAAAAATGCAAACAATAAAAAATTATAATACATCATGTCTGTGTATCGATGATCAAATACATTTGTATACAATAAATAGAATATATAATTAGTACATGAAGTATTGAAACATCGATCAATGTAGAAGAATCATATACATAGCTTGTAAGGAAAGTGATTCTCGTTGAAGAGGGAAAATGCACAGGTTTCTAGTTTAAGACGACTTAATGGAATTCATTTGGGTCAATGATGGGAGCAGGATGAGGTTGACATTATAAATATGTGCATTTTCCAGCAGAGTGTAGACTTTGCCGAAGCCATCATTGGGGGATATTCGGTATCGATATTGAATAATGTCATTACTATGGTTGTTTTAGGTATATGAAGTTAGTTGGTTAGTTGTTGTTTGTGAATCCTGAGATTTACATAGTCAAAATATAGACTTTGCATCAAGAGAGTTTTAGTACCTATATCCTTCTAGGGAAATCTCCTATGTATTTAAAAAAAAAATCATGAAGCAATGCAAAGTGGTGTGATGATGTGAGAGAAATCGCTTAACATTTCCAAATTATTGATTATAGAAACAATTATATTATGGTTGTGTTTATTACTTATGTTGTATAATTTGTGAGATTTTTCCTTGTCACCAATTTACATGGAAAACCTTGACTTTGAGGGAAACATAACTAAGCGATGATAACAAAAAATAAATAATGTCATCCTCGACATGGATTTAACATAAATGAGAGACGCCATTATTGTTCACACACAATAAAACTCTATTTAATTACATGAATATTTACAATACATAGTGACTCAATATATAGAGTCCAGAGATTGTAATAAGATCTAACTTATTCCAAATACAATGAAGAGAGGTTGACAGAATATCTCAACCACACACCAAACAAAGATCTCACAAATCCAATATCTCACAACCTCCTAAAAAAAAGATCACATAACTAACATAGAGATTAACTCTACATCTCAATACATTATCAAGCATATTAGATAAGTAGGAATTAAATATTCAAACACTCTCGCTTAATGACTACTTATGTAAATATCTATGTTGTCATATATTCATCACTATTAGGACTTCAAATTTTTGAACTTTCTTATGATTCCTCTTCTACTTGCATCTGATTATTGGCGTCCATATAAAAAGTAATCCATCTGCCAAAATACATGGGTCCTCATTGGCTGTAACCACTAGTTCTCTAGGAATCATTTTCAACTACACGGTTCATCAATGTTAAACTATTCCTTAAACATAACTTGGTCCCAAACATCTCACTCTTTTGAGCCAACCATATAAAATCCCCACCTAAATAAAAAAAAAACAAACTTTATTTATTCTCCATCAAGATTAGATACGAGTACACCTACCACCCTTGTACCTACCCACATGGTTGATTCCACAACTTGATGACACATTTCCTAAATATTAAAGAAAAGAAGTAGAAGATGATTTTTTTCCTACTTCTCCTCACTCACGCGGCCCAGGTTCAACATCAACACAAAACCAACAAAACACCCAAAGGCATCGACCTGATAGAGAAAGCTCATCCGGCAACATCTGCGAGGAAGGTGTAGTCTCACTCGAGATATCTTAATGTGTAACTACCAGAACCATGTTTCCATAGTTGGTGAGGGATTAAAGTCCCTTGGCGTGTGACTAAGGATCTCGACAGAGATGGAAGGATGGCGTCTTTCACTACTCGACAGATTCACAACAATGCTCCACAACCAGTGTGTGATACAACATTACCCTTAACAACTTAACAGCTGGTGCAATAGTGCGACATAGATGATTCCTTAATAGTAAATGATCGTGATGCAACTTATATTATGACTTGATAGTTTTTAAACATAAACTAATACAAAATACTTCGATAATGCTTAGATATCCATTCATTCAATGCATATCAGTACTGCAACATTCATTCAAACAATAACCATAATTAATGCGATTTAATCAAACATTCAACATCCACAATTAAAAACTTAACACATCATTCAATCATTCATTAACACAGGAAATAACATGGAAACCCATCTCGGAAAAACCACCAAGGTGCTCTTCATCTGGCATGAAAAATATATATAGCACCTTGCAGTATGTGACTTACAGACTATTTTAAGATATGTCTTTCAGCTCAAACTTTTCTTGCTCTCATGCTCTCTGGTTTATTATCCTATGTTGGCCTCTTTCTCTTCCTTGTCTCAACCTATGGTTCAACAACAACACAATACCAACAAGACACCAAAAGCCATTGGTCACACAGAGCAAGCTCAGTCGACAACGCCCGCGAGGCAGGCGTAGAATCACCTGAGATATCTTAATGTGTAACTACAAGAACCATGTTTTCGTAGTTGGCGAGGGATTATAGTCCCTTGGCGCATGGAAAAGGCGCTCGACAAAGATGATGGGATGTAGTCTTTCAATATGCGACAACAGCACAATGATGTGTCACAAATCGCTCGTGACATGACCTAGTACCCACAACTCAGTGACTGGTGCAATGGTACGACGCAGCCGATTCCTTATACTTGATAGACAGTGTGCAACTTATATTTTAACTTAGCAGCTTAACGATGAACTCATACACAATATTCCAACAACACTTTAAACATTCATTCATTCATTCATTCATTGTCCTACTGTGGCATACATTCACAACTACTATAACTCTAATAATGCAAGGTAAACAAACATTCACATAAACCTTCACCATTCAACTACATTCAGCCACGTGACATAGGAAATAACATGGAAACCCATTTGGGAAAAACCACTAAGGTGCTCTTCATCTGGAATGAAAAATGTGTATAGCACCTTGCAGTCTGTGGCCTGTAGACTATTCTTAAGATATGTCTATCTGACTCAATCTCTTCTTACTCTCATGCTCTCTAGTTTATTCTCTATCTACTCCTACTGATCTGCACATAGCTTGGATTGAATCTTCTACTTTACTAGCGGTCTGCGCACACAACTGCAAGATCCACACCTCAATAGCCTTCTACCTCTACTAGATTCTCCTCTAATTCAACATTATTGCTTGTAACTCTCTACCAATCTAGCTTGTTGAATCCAACTGAATCTAACCAAATCTAATATAACCCTTATACAGAGCGTGTTCCTTCTATTTATAGCATTTACAAGACCACGCAGGGTCGACTGAGAACATCTCAGTTATTACAGACTCAAGTAGCTACAAAATATCTCTGTTACATTAAATGTCGGCGCATACCTAGCCATTAAAGTCCTGTAATTCATTACCCACAGCCTTAACTAGTTGTGGAAACGTCTTTCAGCTCGTCTATACTAGTCATAACTAGTCTCAAAACTATCCTTCCATCTTCTGCTGGTTCGTCCTTCTGCAACCTTCCTTGACTTTTGTCTGTCCATCTTTAACTCTTCTACCCGCCTCTTCCACCAACTTTAGACGTGATTTTCCCTGTCGCACCAACCTTGTCGTAGCTTCCTCTATTATGTGGTTCCTTTCTATCATTATCATTCCTTTCTCCGTCGTGCGCATGTTTTTCCTTTCTTGCGTCGGTTCATTTGTTTCCTTATTGACCTTCTTTTACCCTATCGCATGCACACTTTTCTCCTTTTTCTACATGTCTGATTCTTCCTTGTGCACTTTTTCTAGCCCAGTAGGCCCCCAACACTCACATGTGGCTTGTCCCGAGCCACTAAGCAAAAAGGGATGTCCCCGGAAAATTCCATGCCACAAAACTTCATTTGTCTGCCAAAACTTATGTCTCTGGCATAGGCTATGCCACAGGGCTAACCTTGTCCTAAAACTCTTGCACAATTTGCTTCACCCAAGAAACATCCACACTGACTTCCTAAGCTTTTTTCTACAACTGCTCCACATATTCGGAACTTATGTGCTTTGACGGTCCTGCTTCAAGTGACTGCGTGATATGTTGAATCTTTTGTTGTACAGGTTGAATAAGCCCTGTTATTCACGATGCTTCCAATTGGTGTGTTGTCAATTCCTCATTCCTAGTGCGCTCTCAGTCGCAAAGATCTTAGGCTTCCTGCTGAAGCTGTTTGATTTCAGAGATATTTGTAACCTTGTTTTTCAGCGGGAGATTTTTTATCTCTGCCTTTGTCGTGGTGATTTTCTCATCAATCTGTCATGCATCTTCCTTGATCTTTTATCCAGTCTCATCTTCCAGAAGCACTTCCCATATCATGGAAATGGATTCAACTTCCTTAGTGCATAGTTTTTCTCCTTCACTTATCTTGCCAACATCCTCAGACATTGCTTTGTTGCATTCCTCAAGAACCTCAGGAGGTGTGCTTGGTACCTATCTCGATTGCAACTCCTCAACCTGTTTCCTAAGGTCTACCGCAATCCACGACAGTCTTGCTACATTAGTGGCCGTATCAACATCTTCTTGGCTTTATTTTAACGGAAACTCTGCAACGACTTCCTTTATGGCTTCAGCTAGTGAAACCCGACTCTTCCCACACACCTCAACTTCCTTCCCTTTCTCTCTTAGAAGGATGTTGCGCTGCTTGGCCTTCCTTTGCTGCTTCATTGTCTAATATGCAACAACATTCTCCCAAATTTGTATCTCTGTCGCGGTTTGCTATTGTAGCTCGTAGACTTCATTCAATCTTAGTTTAGAGAATTCTATATGCAGGGTCTCAAACACATGGATGGTTGCATCAAACTCAGGCATCCCCATATGAAAAACACATGCCTAGAGTTCTACCTTTATCGGCGATACCAGCTTTGGTGTGACTAACGGGACATTGGGATCCATGCCATATGTTTCAGACTCAACAGTGGCTTTGACCTCATTAATGGCCTCTGTGAGCTTATTGAGGTGCTCTGTAGCTTGACCAGCCACATTTTCCTGCTGCATATTTAGAACCATGAGGGTGTTCTTGGAAACCTCAGCTACAGCGTCTACTAGTGTGCAAATATCCTCCTCAGTTAATGTGTCTATGTTATCAGTTTTGCTAGCATTTATTTTTTGTGTTGTGTCCCATGTTGTTGTTGTTGTTCTTGCTGGCGATTGCTGATGTCTTCGTCAGTAGGTGTCTATTCTCCATCGCCTCGATCGGAGCCACCATCACCACCATCATTATCATCTCCTTCTTGCGACTAATTGTCCTGATCATCGCCTCCATCATTTCCTTGGCCATTTCCTTGGTTAAGTGGTGGGTCTTCATGGTCTCCGCCTTCTCCCATTAGATCTGCTACTATACCGCGCCATTCATTAGGCCACTCCTTGATGACTGCGTCCACATCATCATTAGTAATCATAAACCCTGCCTGGCGCGCTTGCTTGGACAGGTCGTTCTTTGGTTCCAAAATAATGTTATGTGCACTTTCCTGGAAATTTATGAAGGCCACGTATATCTGCACCATCGCAGCTTGTATTCTGTGGGATCTCCTGATAACATTGCGCAGCGCCTTGGCATGCAAAAAAAACTCGATGTTATTATATGTCTAGCAAATCTTGTCTTTCTTACCTTCCCATAGGTTCTGATACTTTGCGCCCAAGAACTTGCACTGGGACATCCATTGGTTCATAGTTTGGTGGGTTGGACCACAAAATGAAAGAGATCATGATGAGCAGCCAGGAGTAGTGAAATTTGGCCTTTGGATCCTCTTGTTCCTATGCTGCATCATCTATAAATTCATTGAGCAAGAACTACGACTAGTTAAAATTCACACAAGTTGCGCATTGCTTTGCAAAATCTATCGCTCTAGCGATGCATTCAGTTGGCCTCATCTTGTGCAGCAGCTTGCAAGACAAGATCCTTGCGGCGAACTGCACTCTATTGTCTTTGATAGGGGAAATCAGGAATCCCCTACCCGCATGCTGAAGCTTATACTTCTGCTTCATCTTGGTGGTGTCCTTATTCTGGGGCAAATACGGTACGGGGTCGTGTCTAGCCTTCGGGAGACCTGTGATTGATGAGATAAGCTCGACGTCGACCGGGTAGGTTCGATCGAGCCATAGGAATCCTCTAAGGAAGAAGACCAGGAGTTGATTCACATATGTATTGGCCTACAGGTTGTGGCCAAAATGTGGCATGAATAGCAAGTTCAACAATATTGCATGGTAGACACCAGTAGCCCACTTCATCGACTTTAGGACTTGGGGGCTCAGTCGACCCGGTTTGAACCGTAACCATGCGGTTCTTTCTTTCCAAGCCCAGCTGCTGGCGAGTGTCAACATATTCGAATGCCAGCTTGGTGATATTTGGAAATATATCCATCAGCAAGGGTATGCTATCAGGGATTCTGGGTGTTTCTAGAAATGTGTGCACTTTCTTGGGAAGCAACACCTCCTCTACATCGACTCTCCTTGGCCGGACATAGTGCAGAAAGTTTTCTTCTTCCTTCTCAGCATCTGGGTCTCTATGGTGTGGTGAGTCCTCCTCCATCAGGTCGTCCTCAGGGTTATCCACAAAATCCTTCGCTTTGCATTTCCTTGATAGTCCCGGTCTGGACGACTCTCTAGGCTCTCTCTCCCCAGTCCGTCTAAACTCCCTGAGTGGTTTCATAGGTGAAACTGGTGGGTTCTGAACAGGATTCGACACAGGGCCTAAACTAGGGGGTGGAACAGGGGTCGGACCGGCCGCAGGAACATGCTTTTTTCTTACTCACGCCATCAGGTCAAGTTCTGGTTCTTATTCTAGTTGTTGTACCTTGAGTGATTATATCTCCTCTTCAATTGGAAACCTCGAGGTGACAGTTACATCGGAGATCTCACTTGCAATGGAAATCTTTATTGCCATGGGTTTCAGCTCTCGCTTTGTTGCATACTTCAACTCTATGAACTCTCAGCTCTGGTTTTTTCGTGGTCTCTCTGTGTGCGTAAAAGAATGCTTCATGGAGAAGCCTCGTATTTATACTCATGTATGCGTCCTACAATCTTCATGCAATGGGAAGTCGAGGTCTATGTTGGGTGTTATAATGTCTATATTAATTCACCTAATATTTAATTATCGACCTGGGTTGGTAGGATTAGAGTTGATACAAAATATATGTGAAGGTAGAGGGTGTCATGTAAATATTTTAACAAACAAAAGATCGAAAGATATTTCAAAATGAAAAACTGAGTCAAACTCCTAAGAATGCAATTATTAAGGTAATTAAACTGAGATAGAATAATAAACTAAACAATTGATAATTTATTTTATAACTTTAAATTGAAAAAGATACAATCAACAACTAACTATTCAAATAGGAAACTAGGGTGCAAGCAGTATTTAACTTATAAGCAAGTAGAAAAATTAATAAGAGAAGCAAGTAGAAAATGTAATAAAAGAAGCAAGCAAAAAAATTAATAAAAGAAATATCTTTAGGTTTTGTCCTACAAGTTCTTTCAACAATAACACAATATAAAAGAAACAAACTAAAAACATACTAAGGATAACACATATAATACTAAATTTTACATGCAAATGGATAAATTAATCCAAAAGGCATGAACACAAAAAAATACAACAATAAAACTTAGATCAGAAACAAAATTAAGAAACAAAACATAAATATAATTCAAACCATTTTCAAGGTAAAAGGAGGTAAGGAAAAATGATAATAAACAACTTAAAAAAATTAAACTTTAACTTCAATGTTAAACAAAACTATCATCTAACTATTACAGTCAAAGAATACTTCAAACATTAAAGAAACAGAATGGAAAACAATCTCAAAACACATTA
Organism: Pseudotsuga menziesii; assembly: GCA_001517045.1. Classification (NCBI taxonomy): domain Eukaryota; kingdom Viridiplantae; phylum Streptophyta; class Pinopsida; order Pinales; family Pinaceae; genus Pseudotsuga; species Pseudotsuga menziesii. Next base: position 358,963 of record LPNX011000416.1, read on the forward strand.
AAAACACTAAAAACGAAACTGTGGGGTGAATGATAGACTGAACTATGGGTTTAAAAGGGGTGGTTGAATAACAGACTGAACAGGTTGTCCGAATGATAGTCTGCACAGTTAAAATAATAAAAACTAACCTAAATGAGCTAATCTTCAGTTGAATTCATGCAGATGTAAATCTAATGCATAAAGGCGATAAGTAAACCTACTTATTAAGAAAATTTAACAGTGAAATAGACTTAAACAAATTCATAAAAATAAATCATTGCATATTAATAAACTGAAATTCAAATTGCATAATCGATAACTTATGACAAAACAGAAATAAACAGAATTGAATTTACTTAATTTGATAAAAAACAATCTATTCTATCTAACTTGCAAATAAACTGAACAATAAACTGGAAATGAAATGACTGAAAACAAAGTTAAAAGCAAACTATGCGTGCAGTTAACTAGCTAATTTAGAAATTAAATTGCAATACAGAAATAATAAAACAAACCGTAAATTAAACTAGCTATAAAAGAAAAAATGAAAGAAATAAACAAGAAAAGAAACCTCTGGTTGATGAGGGGCCCTCTCAGCAATCAGGGGTGGTGCCTAGCAAACTTCTACTCAAATGCAATCGTCAACGACGAAGCATACAACTCTTTATTCAAACGATGGAACAGAAATATAATGTGCTTAAGAACAAATCAAAGCATGAATTGATAACACTGCGACTAACTCTTCTAGCTAACTGAGCTCTCACATGGAGGCTGATATATATAATAGTTTACATAGATGAGCAAGTCAACCCTTTAGTGGTCGATTGCTCTCTAAATATAGTCACCTATAAAGGCACATAATAGATCGTAGGCCAACGCATAGGATCTTCCATTCTTCAGCACGGTTATGGTCTTCTTCACTGGACAACGTACACACAAGCTCCTTCAGCGCAACAGGTCTTCAGATGTGGCACACGGCTCCTTCTTCAACGTAAACGATGAACTGGTGGCGAGCAGAGGAGAAAGCATGATGAATCTTATATAGCGTAGGTTAAATGCATCAACCCAACGCGTGGATTGTTGACGTGATGGCAAGTGAAGGAGACTTTAGGCTGGCGGATTATCTAGAACACTAGGCTCATTACCTAGACACGTGGACAACAGGTCCTTTGCAGGCGGTTTCACGTTTTAATGCCTGAAATCAATCTTCAACAGCGCGCAGTCTGGTTAACGATATGGATGGAGAGATGGACAACGATTTGGATTGTGAGTTGGATACATTGGGCACAGATACAGGGTGAACAAAGTGTCTATTTGCTGGTGCGCTTCAAGACTACAGTCTACAGCAACATGTTTCAACATCTAACAAACTACCAATGAGTTTCATGCAACGAGATAGATGAAAAGCTGGATATTTTGTGCGCAAGGTAGGATGAATGCATACTTGTTATTAATTTATCCCAAAAAGATTATAAAATCTGCAAACAAATATACAAATAATTTAATACATCAAATGCACTTTAATAATGTCATTTTTAATTAATAAAACCATAAAATGATAATAATAAAAGGATTTAATATAAACATTAAATACACTCATACTTGAGGATGAGTAGTGATCTGCATGACATAAAATATGCAAAATATAATAGAACATGTGTTTAAATGAGTAATTTAACTACAAAAAATGATAACAAATCTAGGATCAACATTCCCCCAAACCGGAGAAATGCTAGGTCCCACTGAGCAAAAAGAAAGAAAAATAATTTAGGAAGAAGGCGAACTAGCAGCTGCCTTCGACTTGGTAGATGAAGGAGGTCATTTAAACTTCATTCTTTTAACCTGTAACTTAAAAATAACATATCTTTCATGTCAAACATTGTATGAAGGTTAAAAAAAATTACTTTATTGAGTTCTTCAACATTCTTGATTTAACAGTTATCAGGTTCAAAACAATTTTGTCATTTATAAGGTTTGAAATTAATTCAACCATGTCCAAAGTAAAAATTTGGACAGGTTGAACATGTAACACAAAAGCATAAATCACATTTCAAATAACAAAAAGATTGATCATTTACATGCATTATAGGGTAAGAGAATAGGATTATTAACAGTGAAATGATATTGATATGGAAGTAAAAACTATTTGGGTAGCAGATTTTAATCACAAGTGTTATAATATCACCATATTTTATTCAGATCACTATTTGATATTTCATTTGGACCTTCATTAGATCCTTCATATGGCCTTCCATATTGAATTTTGTTGTAAAAATATGCTTCGGGCTATAACCAAGTTCCACTGTTTACATTCCTGAAAATACTTATCATTTGTTAGAGATAAATAGATTTGTCATAAATAATGAAAAGTAAAACAATCTAATTTTTCCAATCCTTCCTCCCCCAAACCAAAGATATGGCGTGTCCTCAAGCCATACAAAGAGAAGAATTTGATTGTTCCAGAAAAATAGAACTTTAAAGAGTTCTATCATGATGTTTATTATAAGAAAAACTAATGAACTAGTAAATGGAAATGATTCAGAGATGTATATTCATGAAAAATAGAACATAGCTTAGAAATACTACTTGAATGAGAAGAATATAATAAAAAAGAATACCATAGGAAGAACTAGCCATCCATGCCTCATTTTAAAGATATCATGTCATCATAAAAGATTTTAAGTGTACCCCATAGTGTGTGATATTTACAGCTATGGGTCCAATTTCTAGGATAATGACATCCTAGGGATATGCAGAATTAGACAGCTAGGGCAAAGTCCAACTTACAGCCATTCTCAAATGACATTATAAACAATTGGCCATGACATATATTATTATTATTATTATTATTATTATTGAAGAATTTTCTTTGTATTAACATTGTTTTACGAACTATGTGCATAGTGGTGTATTAACCATATCTCTTTTACCCAATATTGCCTCGTTGCCAGCAGGCCTGTTCAGTACCTGGGCGGGTTTATCTTGGTACTATGCAAGCATAGCCCCACTTCCAGTGAGCCTGTTTAGTACCCCGACAAGTTTACTTGCATTTATCGAGCTTCCTGTTATAAGGTTTTGCTTAGCATTGACCCACTGCCAACAGGCATGTTCAGTACCCCGGCGGGTTTTTCGTGTATAATGATATTAAGTATATGAAATTCGATTGGTACTATAGTGTGTTAAGTCCTGCTAAACACATAGTTCAATTTTTTTTTTTGTAAAATAAATTTGTAAATAATTTTATAATGGCCTCACCATAAATCATGTCAAAAGAGAATGACTTAAAGTTGTTCTTTAACCTAACAGTCCTATTTCTTTTAGAAAGTAAGGTTCCCCACAAACAAAAATTCCACTTACTTTCAAGTTATCACCAAAATACTCGAAAGACAAGTTTTGATAACAAGTATAGGATGAATTAGTAATCCATAGGTGAAAGATAAGGTTGGGAAAAATATGATATTGAAAGTGGGTATTATCAAGCAACTGTTTAAAAGAATAAATTAGAAATATACATGTCTGAATCAAGATACCAAAAACTATATGAATCATAGAAGAACTGGTTAAGTATGATATACAAAGGATTTATAATAAAAAAAATTTGAATTATCAGTATAAGATGCAAATTTAAAAAGTACCCTAAGAAAGGTTAAGATACCTTATAAACGTTTAAGCGTACTTCCCTTTTTCCAAATAATATTTCATAAGCTGATATTAGAGATAATATAATTGCAATCAAACTGCAAAACCAATTGTTAGATGATTCAATTTATTCATAAAAACAAATATAAAAAAAGAGAAAAAGAGTCCCTTGTAAACAATCTATTAAAAATGACGCTTATTTATTCAAAGAAACAAGCACATATTTACATATATACAAGTGATAATAACCCAAAATATTTTTTAAGGGTCAGGAGGAGGAGGAATAACTTCTCCTTCAACTAATTCCATTTCATTCTGCTACAAAATGTTATGTATAAAGTCCTGTTTAGATATTGGCTGGTGATAAAGCCTAAGTCTATGTCCATTTACTACAAAGGAAACTTGTGAGCCATCAATTGTTTTAATTTATACCGATTCGTTGCCAAAGGCCGTAACTACTTTGTATGGGCCCATCCAATGGGTAGTTAATTTCCTTTTAAAAATTTTAAACCATGAATCGAATAGTAGTGCCCAATCTCCAGTATTAACCTGCCTTTGCTTAATAAATTTATCATGCCATGTTTTTCATTGATTCTATATTAACATCGTTCTTTGGAGTGCATCTCGTCTAATTTCATCTAACTCATTAATCTGTAATATTTGTTGTTTCTGTGCTTCATTAAAATCCATGCCTAATTGTGTTTCCATACGAAAGGTTTTAACTTGAAATTCAATAGGTAAAAGGACTTGTTTTCCATACACTAACTCATAGGGGGTATGTCCGGTAGTGTTTCTTCATGTTATCCTATAGGCCCATAAAGCCTTGGGGAGTCTATCTTCCCAATCCTTATGATGTAAGTGAATGGTTTTGGTTAAAATGGCTTATAATACTTTATTACTTGATTCTACCTGACCATTAGCTTGAGGATGATAAGGTGAAGACTTCCAATGTTGAATACCATCTTTCGTAGTGAGTTCTTTCATTAATTTAGAAGTAAATTGAGTACCTTGGTCTATAAAAATTTCTCTAGGTACACCAAACCAAGTGAATATTTCTTCATATATGAATTATACCACTCATTTCTCTGTTTCCCTAAACAAAGCTTTGGCTTCTACCCATTTGGTGACATAGTCCGTACAGACTAGGATATATTTATTTTTACAAGACATGGGAGGAATTGGTCCTACAAAATCAAGAGCCCATTTCTCAAAGGGTTCAATCATGACTCGGGGTTGTAAATGAATCCGATCAGATGACGTAGGTCTACCCATTCTTTGGAAACTATCGCATCCTTTAACATATTTCGCAACATCCTTAAAAATGTTTGGCTAATAATAACCAGAATGTAATACTTTCTATGTCGTCCTGTTATCAGAAAAATGTCCTCCACATGGTCCCTGATGGCATGCATGGAGGATGTCTTGCATTTCATCCTCCCACACACATCGTCGAATAATAAGGTCTAGACTAGTGCGGAAGAGATCAATATCAACCCATGAATAATTGGAACTATGAACTATAATACGACGCTTCTCATGTGGGGACAAATGATTTGGTATTTTCCCAGTTGGTAAATAATTGGTGATATATACAAACCAAGGGGGTTGAACATACAGAATAAATATATGCTCATTAGGAAAATTGTCGTCAACAAGTTTAGTACCGTCTTCACGTTGAATACAGGAAAGGAAATCTGCTACTAGATTTTCTTTACCAGGTTGGTTAATAAAAATGATGTTAAATTCTTGTAATAAAAGAAGCCATCGAGTCACTCTACCATTGGTAATTGGTTTATTCATTAAAAATATAATGGCGAAGTTAACCACCATGAGTTTTCAGCTATTGGTTGTGCTGGGGGGTATAATATAAGTCTTTGTGCAGACAACCCACTGGAAATTGTCATCTCTCCATCCCTGCATCCTATAAAATCATTGGTAGTAGCTAACCATGGTCTTACCAAGATAATAGGATGTCCTTTATAAGGATCCTTTGATTATATGACCATAAAGTTGACTGGGTATTCCGATGAGTCTATTGATACAATAAAATCATCCAGGATTCCAGCAGGTTTTACCATAGTACGGTCTGCTGCTATTTCTAGGATAGCAGGGGTAGGGAGGAGAAATTGTCCTAACTATAAAACTCCTAAGATTGTGGTGGTCATCATATTTATAGCAAATCCTAAATCAATTAATGTATTGTCTATGGCAGTGTTGTTTATAATTACAGTCACTACTGGGGCTCCTATATTTGCATATTTTGGAATCCGGGATTGATCTGTCATACATTTAGAAATATCTCCTATAACATGAATTGTAAGAGGGTCCTTTTGCTTCTTCCCTGAATTTTTAATGCATAGTTCCTTTATCACCTTACTATAGATTTGTATGTCCTTAATAGCTTGTAATAAAGGAATTTTGATACAAATATTATTTAATTCATTCAAAATGTTATACTCCAGATGAACAACAGGTTTCTCAATGACTAATATTTCCGGAATTGGAGGAATTATTTGCTCCTGAATAGATCCTTGTGGAGGATGGGTGTGTACTGGAACCTTTGGAATTTTCACATCCTCCAAAATAGCATCATTCATAGGTTCATTTGAATCTTCTTCTTCTTTGGTTGCTTCCTGAATGATGACTGATGACTTGGGTTTATTATCCACAACTCTTCCAGACCGTAATTGAATCTCATGTAGAGGTATAGTTGAAATAAGGTACGATGGAAGAGTTTGCAGCTCAATGTTGTTAAGATATTGAGCTAGTTTATTATTCGGGTTAGGTATCAGTTGTGCAGGTAATAATGCCGGTCGAGGAGGATTTGTATTTTGGAAGTGATGAGGTTGTTGTGTGATGAAGCAAACTGGAGGTACAAATCCAGGTGGATTTTGTTGGAAATTTATTTGGTGCTGACGATAAGGATGATTAGGTGTAGGGACAGGTTGTGACTAAGGATATGGTTGTACTCTCCATCCCTATGACCAATATTGTTGTTGTAAAAATTGAGGAGGAGGAGGGTACTGAGGTGGCCAATTCTACCAACTTGAATTGTTCCATTATTAAGGTGGTTGATATGGAGGATAATAGGGTGGGGGTTGTGGTGGAAAGCTCTGATATGTTGTTTGATCTCTAGGTTTCCAAGGAGGCCTCCTAGATGTTTTAGCTACATCCCCACTCTTATCGATGGCTTGCAACCCAAGAAAGGATGGACAGTTATCTGTTGGATGCTCTTCTATACATATGTGACACATGGAGATGTTGTTTAATGGACATTCCCTTTGGGGATGTTTGGTTCTACACCTTGGACAAAAGATACTCATTTCTGCCCGTTCTTCATCATGCATTTTCTTGTCTTGTAAAGAATCTAGTTGAGAACCCATTGCTCCTAAGATATCAATCTTAAAATTCTCCAATAGGTTTCCTAACTCTACCCTTGTAACTCCACCTGAACTAGGAAGGTTTCCTCTTACATTTCTACTATAAGGCTCTCGAAACGTTTTCCCAACTTTCCCCCTACTTCTTGAATAATTTTTACACATTTCACTGATTTGTGCAAAATGTTTATGAGAAATATCACCAGCTGCCATGAGATTAAGTATTTCTAACAAGTCCTCGAAGATTCCTTTAAGGAAAAGTGTACGTTTTTCATCTTCTCGGAGGTCATTATATTTTGGTTTATGTAATGTATAAACGAACATTTCGAGATAATCTTCTAGGATCTCCTCTTCAAGTTGTTGTATCTTGAATATATCATGTCGAGAGTCCTTACGTTTGCAATACTCTTGATATTTTCGCAAAAAGGAAGTTTTCATATCATCCCAAGTCCTGATAGTGAATTCACCTAATCCCATGAACCATCTCAAAGTGGAATCTTTCAATGTAGAGGGAAAGAGTTTTAGTTTATGAGCGTCTTGTAGATAATTATAGCTCCTACAAAGGATATCGAAATCGAACAGGAATGTGTCTGGTTCCTCATTATTTTTTCCATAGAAAGTAGGTAAAAAGGAAGGAGGGATGCTTTTCATAGTTACATCCTGTATAGTGTCCAAAATAGGGAGCCCAAAGGTAGCCTCAGTTCGATTTTCTCCTTCTCCTTCTTCATTTCCAACTTCATCATGATCTTCATTTTCTTCCCATCTCTCCATATAGGCTGGGTTTTTAACATAAATATACCTAGGAGGCTCCCTTCGAGGTGATAATGGGGCGTCCAAACATTCTTTTTCGAGAGAGATCTTCCTCTGATCAACCATGTTTTTATTGAATCCTATAAGGATAGTAGGTTCTACTGTGGAAGTTTCAATTTGTGAGATGACTGGATCTACGAAGGTTCCAAAGAGGGTTTTACTTGGGCAGGATCAATAAAGTCAACGAAACTCATAGCCCCTACTAGTGAAAAGGATGAAATATTTGGATTCAAAACTAGCGGAGGGTTGGAGGTTCCTAGTGGCTAATCCTCTTGAATTTCCTTAGAAATGAGATCCTTAAGACCTCCTCCCAAGGTTCCTTCTCCTTCTATGGCTTCCCTGGTAAGATCTCCTAAGAGAGTCTCCTTAGGTTTCTCGGTAGAACTACTTCCTACAAGCGTCCTTCGATACCTTTCTACTGATTTAGTAGTCGAGATATTATGTACCTTATGAAAGTTAGTAGGAATTTTAATAAGTTTCCCTGTTTTAACAAATCTACCATGAGGGTCTCTAAGTTTGCTCATGAAAAACGTTGAATTAAAGAAAACCTATGCTACTACTGTCGCTGGATTTGGGGGTGCCTATTATAATAGATGCGCAGGTTCTTACCTCTTGTCTTACCGCTCCCCCGCCACCAACCTATTGCTAAGCTTCATACGTAATTCTATCTATTCTACCTTACAGAACATCTCCCTGGCAATGACGCCAAAAATGTTGGGTGTTATAATTTCAAGATTAATTCACCTAATATTTAATTATCGACTGGGGTTGGTAGTATTAGAGTTGATACAAAATATATGCGAAGGTAGAGGGTGTCATGTAAATTTTTTAACAAACAAAATATCAAAAGATCTTTCAAAATGAAAAACCGAGTCAAACTCCTAAGAATGCAATTATTAAGGTAATCAAACTAAGACAGAATAATAAACTAAACAATTGATAATTTATTTTATAACTTTAAACTGAAAAGGATACAATCAACAACTGACTATTCAAATAGGAAACTAGGGTGCAAGGAAGACTTAACTTATAAGCAAGTAGAAAACTTAATAAAAGAAATATCTTTAGGTTCTATCCTACAAGTTCTTTCAACAATAACACAATGTAAAAGAAACAACCTAAAAACATACTAAGGATAACACATATAACACTAAATTTTACATGCAAATGGATAAATCAATCCAAAAGGCATGAAAACAAAACAATACAATAGTAAAACAAGATCAAAAACAAGCTTAAGAAACAAAACATAAAAATAATTCAAACCATTTTCAAGGTAAAAGGAGGTAAGGAAAATTGATAATAAACAACTTAAAACAATTAAACTTTAAATTCAATGTTAAACAAAACTATCATCTAACTATTACATTCAAAGCATACTTCAAACATTAAAGAAACATAACTGAAAACAATCTTAAAACACATTAAAAACACTAAAAACAAAACCGTGGGATGAATGACAGACTGAACTGTGGGCCTGAAAGGGGTGGCTGAATAACAAACTGAACAGGCTGTCCGAATGACAGTCTGCATAGTTAAAATAATAAAAACTAACCTAAATGAGCTAATCTTCAGCTGAATTCGTGCAGATGTAAATCTAATGCATAAAGGCAATAAGTAAACCTACTTATTAAGAAAATTTAGCAGTGAAATAGACTTAAACAAATTCATGAAAATAAATCATTGCATACTAATACACTAAAATTCAAATTGCATAATCGATAACTTATGACAAAATAGAAATAAACAGAATTGAATTTACTTAATTTGATAAAAACTAATCTATTCTATCTAACTTGCAAATAAACTGAACAATAAACTGGAAATGAAATGACTGAAAACAAAGCTGAAAGCAAACTATGCACGCAGTTAACTAGCTAATTCAGAAATCAAATTGCATTACAGAAATAATAAAACAAACTATAAATTAAACTAGCTATAACAGAAAAATGAAAGAAATAAACAAGAAAAGAAGCCTTTGGTTAATGAGGGGCCCTCTCAGTAATCAAGGGTGGTGCTTGGCTAACTTCTACTCAAATGCAATCATCAACAACGAAGCATATAGCTCTTTATTCAAATGATGGAACAAAAATATAATGTGCTTAAGAACAAATCAAAGCATGAGCTGATAACACTGCGACTAACTCTTCTAGCTAACTAAGCGCTCACACAGAGGCTGAAATATATAATAGTTTACAGAGATGAGGAAGTCGACCCTTTAATGGTCGATTGCTCTCTAAATTTAGTCTACTATAAAGGCACATAATAGATTGCAGGCCAACGCACAAGATCTTCCCTTCTTCAGTGCAGTTCTGATCTTCTTCACTGGACAACGTACGCACAGGCTCCTTCTTCAGCGCAGCAGGTCTTCAGATGTGGCACACGGCTCCTTGTTCAGTGCAAACGATGAGCTGGTGGCGAGCAGAGGAGAATGCATGGCGAATCTTCTACAGCGTAGGTTAAATTTATCATCCCAATGCATGGATTGTTGATGTGGTGCCAAGCGAAGGAGGATGCAGGCTGGTGAATTATCTAAAACACGAGCTTCATTACCCAGACACATGGAAAACAAGTTGTTTGTAGGTTTTTTCATGTTTTAATGCTCAGAATCAATCTTCATCAGCGCATGGTCTCATTAACGATATGGACAGAGAGCTGGACAACGATTTGGCAGAGAGTTGGACAACGATATGGACCATGAGATGGATACACTTGGTGCAGATCTAGGGTGAACGAAGTGTCTTTTTGCCGGTGCACTTCAAGACTACACTCTACAGCAACACGTTTCAACATCTGACAAACTACCAATGAGTTTTGCGCAGTGAGATGGATCACAAGCTAGATGTGTTGTGCGCAAGGCAGGATGAATGCATACTTGTTATTAATTTGGCCCAAAAAGATTATAAAATATGTAAACAAATATACAAATCAATTAATACCTCAAATGCGCTTTAATAATGTCATTTTTTTAATAATAAAACCATAAAATGATAATAATAAAAGGATTTTATATAAACCTTAAATACACTCATACCTGAGGTTGAATAGTGATATGCATGACATAAAATATGAAAAAGATAATAAAACATGTGTTTAAATGAGTAATTTAACTGGAAAAATTGATAACAAATCTAGGATCAACATTCCCCCAAACCATAGAAATGACAGATCCCACTGAGCAAAAAGAAAGAAAAATAATTTAGGAAGAAGGAGAACTAGAAGCTTCCTTCGACTTGGAAGATGAAGGAGGTCATTTAAACTTCATTCTTTTAACCTGTAACTTAAAAATAGCATATCTTTCATGTCAAACATTGTATGAAGGTTTAACAAAATGACTTTATTGAGTTCTTCAACATTCTTGGTTTAATAGTTCTCAGGTTCAAAACAATTTTGTCATTTATAAGGTTTTAAATTAATTCAACCATGTCCAAAGTAAAACTTTGGACAAGTTGAACATGTAACACAAAAGCATAAATCACATTTTGAATAACAAAAAGATTGATCTTTTACATGCATTATTGGGTAAGAGAATATGATTATTAACAGTGAAATGATATTGATATGGAAGTGAAAACTATTTGGTTAGCATATTTTAATCATAAGTGCTATAATATCACCATATTTTTTTCATATCGCTATTTGATATTTCATTTGGACCTTCATTTGATCCTTCATATGGTCTTCCATATGCTTCAAGCTATAACCAAGTTCCACTGTTTACATTCCTGAAAATACTTATCATTTGTTAGAGATAAATAGATTTGTCATAAATAATGAAAATTAAAACAATCTAATTTTCCCAATCCTTCCTCCCCCAAACCGAAGATATGGCATGTCCTCAAGCCATACAGAGAGAAGAATTTGTTTGTTCTAGAAAAACAGAAATTAAAGAGTTATATCATGCTATTTATTATAAGAAAAACTAACGAAATAGTAAATGGAAATGATTCAGAGATGTATATTCATGAAAAATATAACAGAGCTTAGAAAGACTACTTGAATGAGAATAATATAATAAAAAAGAATACCATAGGAAGAACTAGCCATCCATGCCTCATTTTAAGGATATCCTGTCATCATAAAAGATTTTAAGTGTACCCCGTAGTGTGTGAGATTTACAGCTATGGATCCCATTTCTAGGATAATGACATCCTAGGGATATGCAGAATTAGATGGCCGAGGAAAATTCCAACTTACGGGCATTCTAAAATGACATTATAAACAATTGGCCATGACATATATTATTATTATTTGAAGAATTTTCTTTATATTAACATTTTTTTATGAACTATGTGCATAGTGGTGTATTAGCCAGGTCTCTTTTACCTGATATTGCCCTGCTTCCAGCAGGCCTCTCCAGTACCTCGATGGGTTTATTTTGGAACCATGCAAGCATAGCCCTGCTTCTAATGAGCCTGTTTAGTACCCCAATGGGTTTACTTGCATTTATCGAGCTTCCTGTTATAAGGTTTTACTTAGAACTGAACCGCTGCCAGCAGGCCTGTTCATTACCCCGACAGGTTTGCCTTGTATAATGATATTAAATTTATGAAAGCTGATTGGTACTAGAGTGTGTTAAGTCCTGCTAAACAAATAATTCAAAAAAAAATTGTAAACTAAATTTTTAAATAATTTTATAATGGCCTCACCATAAATCATGTCAAAAGAGAATAACTTAAAGTTTTTCTTTAACCTAACATTCCTATTTCTTTTAAACAGTAATGTTCCCCACAGAGAAAAAATCCACTTACTTTTGAGTTATCACCAAAATACTCGAGAGACAAGTTTTGATAACAAGTATAGGATGAACTAGTAATCCATAGGTGAAAGATAAGGTTGGGAAAAATATGATAATGAAAGTGGGTCTTATCAAGCAACTGTTTAAAAGAATAAATCAGAAATATACATGTCTGAATCAAGATACCAAAAACTATATGAATCATAGAAGAACTGGTTAAGTATGATATATAAAGGATTTATAATAAACTTTTTTTGAATTATCAGTATAAGCTGCAAATTTCAAAGGTACCCTAAGAAAGGTTAATATACCTTATAAACGTTTAAGTGTACTTCCCTTTTTCCAAATAATATTATGTTAGTTTCTCTTAGAGATAATATACTTGCAATCAAACTACAAAACCACTTGTTAGATGATTCAATTTATTCATAAAAACAAATATAAAAAAAGAAAAAGAGTCCCTTGTAAACAATCTATTAGAAATGGCTCTTATTTATTCATAGAAACAAGCACATATTTACATATATACGTTTAAGCGTATATATTTTCCTTCTAATAGGTGAGTTTATGTTAAGTTCATATATTTATGTTAAGTTCATAGATTGATCTTTTCTTTCTCCTTTGTGGTGTTTTCTTTTGTGGAGCTGGGATATTGGGTTTCACAGTCGAGGTCGAGGGAATATTTTCTTGCTCCTCAGGCTGTTCTTCCACAATTAAAGTTCCTCCTTCCCACTCAGATGAGGATTCAATGGTTACTGGCTTGATATTATCTTTAATTTCCCCAGCTCTGTCACCTTCAGGTTCAACTGTCGCAGCACTTGGTGCTGCTCCAATTTCACCTTTTGCTGGCAGAGCTGTCATGTTGTCTATGTTCTCCACAAGGTTTTTATGTACACCCTCCTCCAATTTCTCTGCCTGTGCCTCTGGTTGTGCTTCTTCTAATATAGTTTCACCCCCCCCCCCAACTATATTGGAGGAACTCCGGTCCTCCTGCTGTGGTTGAACCTGTTCCTGTTCTATCTGGACACCCAACAAGGGAGCTGGTTCCTGAGCTCGAGTTGTGAATTGTTCCCAAGTTATATTATGCTAAGAAAGGGTTCTTGAAATTATTAATTTGATGAGACCATGGTGGGTCAGGGAGGAAAATGGGTGTTTAGCGGCTTGGACGAACGCTTCCATATGATGCAACTCATGGAGCAAATAGTATGGAATGTTCAATAAAGTGCCATGGCGGAGATGAGAAAGTAAAGGAAGGTCGAAATTATAAACAGTTTGGTACCTACCTTCACAAGTGATGTACTTTTTGAGGAAGACAGAAACCTGATCCCATGGACGCGGCAATGAATACAGTGCAATCCCTCTTCTGGATGATTGAACTTGCTCCCCCTCTCGTAAAAATGCTTCCCGTGCGCTCGTTGTGGGAACTCGTCGTCCAAACCATGCCTTTCCCACCCGTAGGATAGCAGTAACCTCGGATATAATGGCTTCAGAGACTTCTATGTGTATCCCCCACACCTTAGAGTGAGTATCTGTGAGGTTTAAGGCAAATTGCAGGGCTGCTTCCTGGTTAAAGCCATCCAGTCGCTCAAAAAAGTCTAGCCAACCGGCGGCTTGAAAGATGGCCAGAAATGCGGGATTTTTCCTAAGTTCCTGTGTATCCAAAGGTTCATGGCGAGCTGGAATCCCCATAATCCTGGAGGCATACTGAGATTGCTACTTCGCAGCTTACAGAAACCAAGAATGGAGGTTGCAGCGCAGAGGGTGCACGAATCGCTGAGCGGAGATGTTGAGTAAATGGGCAAATTTGGAAAGTTCAGCTCAGAAAAACGTTCAAAATTTTTATTCCAAATTGGGGAAGGTGGCAGTTATTAGTTTTTACGTCGCATGGGGGAAGGAGTTAATTAGGCTATAATGGTGATACGATTAAAAGTACGACTGATATCACTAAATCATATCAATATTTAATCACGTGAAAATCAAAGCCATACCTCGTGAGACTGTGCGTGGGATATCCTGGGGAGAATGGTAGAATGTGTAGTTGCTGACGCTGTGAAGCCGAACTCGTGTGCTGTCATTAAATTGATCATAATGACGAGGATAATGCAATAATTTCTTCCGCCGGTTAAATACAAACCATCTCATCACTAGGGTCGGAATTATGAACAAAGCGGTCGTCGTATGGCCCAGTTCACCGGCATAAGTCGGATGAATTAGAGCCATATCTAGCAAGTTGAAGCAATTCTTCTGTTAATACTGGAGTTACCTCTGTAAGTTTCCAAAAAAACGACCTTTAACGCATGAAAACACCCGCCAAATGAAGCGGAATTGCAGCTGCCAAGAATGATATCGCAGCCAACAAAAAAGATGTTGCAGCCACTGGGAAAAGTTTGCGGCCACCGGGAAATATGTCGCAGCCACCGGGAAACGTTTGCGGCCACCGGGAAATATGTCGCAGCCACCGGGAAAAGTTTGCGGCCGCCGGGAAATATGGCTTGATGGTCATCGGGAAATATGTTGCAGCCGACGGAAAATGGTTCACGGCCACCGGGAAATATGTTGCAGCCGTTGGAAAAAGTTTACGACCACCGGGAAATATGTCGTAGCCACCGGGAAAAGTTTGCGGCCGCCAGGAAATATGTCGCAACCACCGGGAAAAGTTTGTGGCCGCCAAGAAATATGGCTTGACGGTCATCGGGAAATATGTTGCAGCCGACGAAAAATGGTTCACGGCCACCGGGAAATATGTTGCAGCCATTGGGAAAAGTTTGCGGCCACCAGGAAATATGTCGCAGCCACCGGGAAATGATTTACGGCTGCCGGGAAAAAGGGCTTGACGATCATCATGAAATATGTTGCAGCTGACGGAAAATGGTTCACGGCCGCCAGGAAATATGTTGCAGCCGTCGGGAAATATGTCGCAGCCGTCGGGAAATATGTCGCAGCCGCCGAGAAATTTATTTTGAAGGAAAAGGAAATGCAGCAGAGGAAGGCATAAGAAAAAAACTCCGCTCGACAGGCCTAATCTGGTCATCCCCCTGGCGCTCCCCTGCAAATTTTTGAAAAATAATGACAACGAAAAGATCAAATGCAAAAGGAAAAAAAAAACACAATATAAAATCCAGCAGAGAAAAAAAACATTATTCATGTACAGTGATTCAAACACGATTTACAGTCTAAGGATTGGAAAAGGCAGAGAGAAGTTCCTGCCCTGATATCAGCTGATAATCTGGATTAGCAGCAATTTGAGAAATGAATGCATCTCTTGAAATAGGATTACGATACAGTCACAGCCTATGGCCATTGGCAAATAATGGTATGCGATTTTCATCAATGGTCACCAGACGGACAGTGCCATTGTCAAATACCCTGTCGACCAAATAAGGACCCAGACACCTTGTACGTAATTTACCTTTAAAATCCTTTTTGAACCTGGATTCATATAGTAACGCCCAGTCTCCTTCATAGAAGATTTTATTTTTAATAAATCGGTCATGCCAATTGGATCTCTATTGCTGAAGCAACGCAGTCTGATCCACTGCAACTAACCGTTTCTCATCCAATTCATTTAATTGATTCAATCTTCTCTTCTGGGCCTCTGTTACATCCAGATTCAATTCGGTGGCTTTCTTGAGTGTTTTGATCTCAAACTCAATCGGAAAGATAGCACTCTTCCCATACACTAAATCATAGGGAGAGAAACCTGTGGTGTCGCGCCAAGTCGTACGATATTCCCATAGTGCTTCCAAAATCCTGTCAGCCCAATCCCTTCGATGGCTCTTAACTGTTTTAGTGAGAATGGCTTCAATGACCTTATTAGTACTCTCCACCTGACCATTATCTTGGGGGTGGTAAGGTGAATCCACCCTATGCTGCACATGATACTTCCGGAGCAAGGATTAAAATATGGAAGGGTAGGGTCCAATTAGGTCCCCTTAAGGTACTTGACCATCCTGCTGTCCTAATATTGCTCCAATGGCGGTATCAGAGGCATCTGAGGAAATATGGAAGGGTAGGGTCCAATTAGGTCCCCTTAAAATAGGAGCTGTGGACAACTTTTCTTTAAGCTTATCAAAAGCTGTCTGGCATGCTTCACTCCACACAAACTGTGCATCTTTCATTAACAGAGAGAACAAAGGAGAAGCCGGTTTGGAGAAGTTTTCTATAAATCTTCGATAATATCCCGCATGTCCCAGAAAACTTCGCACCTCTTTCTGAGTTGCAGGGGTAGGTATATTTTTTATCACCCTGATTTTTGAAGGATCTACCTGAATGCCATTGGCAGAGATGAAATTCCCTAATACCACCCCCTCACTCATCATCATATGGCACTTTTCGGTGCTTAATGAGAGCTGAGTCTGTTCACAGCGAGTTAAAACCTTCTTT
Organism: Pseudotsuga menziesii; assembly: GCA_001517045.1. NCBI lineage: Eukaryota > Viridiplantae > Streptophyta > Pinopsida > Pinales > Pinaceae > Pseudotsuga > Pseudotsuga menziesii. Next base: position 375,889 of record LPNX011000416.1, read on the forward strand.
AAATTTTCCAGTGCTTCCTCAAAATCCCTACCATAGGGAGTAAAATCATCCATAAAGATTTCCATACTATCATTGACTAATTCAGAGAATATGCCAATTACAGCTCTTTGAAATGTTGCCAGTGCGTTACATAGACCAAAGGGAAGCACTCTGTAGGAAAACGTTCCTCAGGGACAAGTGAAGGTGGTCTTATCCTGATCCTCAAGAGCAATCTAAATTTGGTTGTACCCACTGAACCCATCTAGGAAGGAGAAGAAAATCTTCCCTGATAGGGTATCAAGTACTTGGTCAATAAAGGGCAGAGGTAAATGATCCTTTTGGGTAGCTTTGTTCAGTTCCCTATAGTCAACACAGATCCTCCATTTACCATTTTTCTTGGGCACAATTACGAGTGGGGAAACCCACTCACTATCCGAAATAGGATATATAAATCCTGCTTCCAAGAGTTTCTGGATTTCTTCCTTCACTATATCCCTCAGGTTGGGGTTCATGCGTCGTTGGGGTTGACACATGGGCCGGGAGTCACTTTTAATATAAATGTGATGGGTGCACATATTAGAGGGAATACCCCTCATGGCTGTGTACTCCCAGGTGAACGCCCCCTTGTGTTCTTTCAAGAGGCTAATCAGGCGCTTCTATTCTTCTAAGGAGAGACTAGGATTGATATTCAAAGTTATTCCAGGCTCTACCTCAATAGGAATGCTTTTTGAATTTTCTAAAACTGGGATTATGTTTGTGTCACCAACTAGTGTTTCTTCTGTAAGATTTTCTTGTTCTTCCTTTCCCAGGGTAATATTCAGGATTTGATAGACCTCTCTATCCACTGAAGCGGGTTCACTAATAAAATTACTAATAGTATCATCTTTTGTTTCATTTTTAAACGTTAAGGCCTTCCCTAGAGTTAATAGTGGCTGAACATCCTCCTCCTCCTCCTCTTGCTCTATCCAAAGGGAGGTTTCAACCTCTAAGCTTGGCTAAGCTAGAGGATATAGGGTGAGGCTTTTAGTATTCGTACCATCAGATATAGTCATGGACCTTGATCGACAGCTGATGTAAGCATCAGCTGTGGCCAACCAAGGCCTCCCCAGGATCAATGGGTGTCCCCCCAACTGCGATTTTGGTTGTAATACCAAAAATTCAGCAGGGTAATCCCATGAATCTACCGAGATGACAAGGTCGTCCAAAATTCCTTCGGGTCTAATGGTGGATCTGTCCACCAATTCTAAAATAGTAGGGGTTGGTCTAACATTAGTGAGCCCAAGCTTCTTTACAGTCTCCATTGTTATGACATTTATCGCTGCCCCTAAATCTACTAGCACGTTGGGTATCTGTGTCTGTCCTACCTATACAATGATAGTAGGATTTCCAGGGTCGTCATACTTTATCACAGGGGTCTTTCCTATTATCAAGGAAGATAAATTCCCTATGACGTGAACAGTGGGAGGATATCTAGGTTTCCTTCCTAGTTTCTTAGTGCAAAGGTCCCGAACGGTTCTAGCATAAATAGGCACATCTGGAAGGGCTTGAAGAAGCGGGATTTTGACATAAAGGTTTCTTAGGAGGTTAAACTGAGGTTGTCCCCCTATTCTTGGTAGCATTAATCTCTCAGGATATGGTGGTTGTCTTATCAGCTGGGTAGGCTGTGTATTGTCAGATTCATCGTTTGATGTTTCAGCCGTTCCATGCTCAACATCTTCAATGATAGGAACTGTATCGGATGGATGCTGTGAACTCCTTTCTTCCTTATGCACAGAAGGTGGAGCATCTTCTGTAATTACGGGTTCTACTATTTTCCCAGATCGTAAATGAATATCATTACAAGGTATAGGGGAAAGAGAGTAGTCCGGCATATTGACAGTCTCCAATTGATGGGCTATTTTATTATTCGGGTTAGGATTAGGTTGGACAGGCAGCTGAGGTCATATCGGTATATTAGGGACATAATTATTCTGCAACTACAGCTGTGACTGCTGAGGTGGGTATTGTGGATATTGAGGGAATTGAAAGTATTCAGGAGAATATGGTGATTGTTGAGGTGGAGGTGGTTGAGGAAACTGGTTCCCAGGATGGAAATTCCTCCATCCAGGAGACCACGACGTAGGTTGGTGTGGTGGCTATGTGCAAGGACTCCATGAGTTAAAATTTTGCATTGCAGGTTGGGAGGAGCATAATTTTAAGGGAATTGTGTATTCACATTTTGCATGTTATTATTCCAATTGCCCATATTATTCAAAAATGGAAATGAGTCTAGAGTCGTACCTTGATTTTGAGGCTGCCAAGGTTTCTTCTGTGCAATGAAATAGGCCGATTTCACTTCTGGAGTTGATGCCTGCAGAACAGCCTTCACTTGGGGAAGTGAGGGACATTCTTTCATGTCGTGGTTCAGCTCACACAGCTGACATACTTCTACTTTATCAAGCGGGCATTCTCTCAGCAGATGATTCTTTCTACATCGTGGGCAGAACACTCCTAGTGTGAGATCCTCCACTGCCTGTTTTTGTTTTGCCTTAAAGACATCGATCTCTGAGGAGATGGAACTCATCATCTTTGTCTTGGAATTTTCAAGGAGATTACCTATCTCTGCACGGGTAGGTCCTCCATTGGACGACTTCTGATTTCTATCGAAGACATCACGTTCTAGCTTATCCCGTTTGTCCCGCTTATTGTTCCTGGAAGAGCCCCTGGAGTATCTCTTACATAGTTCCACAATATTTCCAAAAGGTTATTTGGAGATATCTCCCTTTCCTAGCAGATTTAACATGTCTAAGCAATCATCCCTGATCCCACGAAGCAAGATTATCTTGAGCACGTCCAGCCCCATGTTCATCTGCCCAGCCCTCTGCACATTATATAGTAGCCTTTCCATGAAATCCTCCAGACTTTCGTCCTCCTTCTGCACCATTTTGAATAATTCTTCTCTTTTATCCTTGGTGTTGCAATATTCCTGATATTTTTCTAGGAACACCTATTTCATTTTATCCCAATTAGCAACAGTTCCTCCCCCAAGGATCATGAACCAACATAATGCGTTGTCCTTCAGGGTGGCAGGGAAAAGTTTCAGCTTTTGTGCATCGGTGACATAATCATCGCTGCGACAGAGAATATCGAATTCAAAAAGGAATTCATCAGGATCTTCTTCCACCTTTCCATGGAAGCGAGGCAGCACCGATGGTGAGATATTCTTCATAGGGGCTGCCCCTGCTAGCTGCTGAATTGGGAATTGCAGTGTAGCCATCGTTCCTTCAGGCAGGGAGTGATTGTCATGATGATAGTTTTCCTCCATTGCCTCTTCCTCGTCAGAGTTGTGTCTGTTACTCATCTCCTCTTCTATTTTCTCCTCCTCTATTTCCTCCTTTTCATTCGTTCCCACGTTCTTTTCCTCATTCTTCTCTTTATACTTCTCCTGTTCCTCGTTCTTTCCCTTGTTCCTCCACTGATCAGCAGTCTTCTGGTGAAACTGCGTCCACTCTTCTTCGGTTACAACGTTCCTGAAAATGTGGTATGTTGGACCTCTACCAACAGGCCCAGTTGTAACAGCTGTGTCCTTCTCTGCAGGTATATTCGAGGAAGTCGTGGCTGCTCATGTATTCTCCACCGTGGACCCTAACGCTGGCACCCCGGGATCGACAGGGTTTCTTCTAATCAGAGTTTCTTGCTAGTGAGCTCTGGTAGATGAATCAGTTCTATCAACAAGATCATCGATAAATGTCCTTCTGCCCAATGGTGTTCCTCGACCACGACCCAAGCCACCTGCACTGTTAGTATCTTGTGGGGTTTTGGGAGTTGGGAGTTGATCGCATTTTACCCTCCTCGTATTCATGCAACCCAAATCATTTCAGCAAAAAGAATAGAAATACTGGCTAGAAATAATTACCAGATGTAACTAATGATAGTTTTTAATTTTATCCTTCCTCGGCAACGGCGCCAAAATGTCGAGCAACCAATATGCAGATAAATTATTACCAACACACAGAGCATACGAGATTTATTGTCAACCTGAGAAAGTCTTTTATTTCAAAGGATAAATGCACATTATATGAGTTAAACACCAAATCAATGTAATTGAACACTCTTATCCTCTAACAACTATGTTCATCCCAAGAATCTGTGTAATCCTATTCATCTTCTAAACACTACAAATTCAATTACCTGTAATTCAGAAAAAGGATCTAAGATGCAAACAACAATTGCAGATAAAAGGGAAATCCTATTCACAACCCAGAACAAGAAAACTACCTATTCAATCTGATTACTCTTGAAATCCATAAACATAAATCAAATATTAATTTAGGAATTCAATTGCAAAGGATTAAGTTCAGCTATTCTAAGGAATTGACTTGCATGAATGAAAATCAACAATCATAACAGGAAAGATAAATTGCAAGGATTCGTAGGATAACAACTTGAAACTACATGATGAACCAAGCTACGTACAACTACCACTCAAATTGCATAAAGGAAGTTTCCTACCCATTCGACTGTTACTCTGTACCACTTACCAATCTTAAGAAAATGCAATCACAATTATACTGTAAATCAACACTACTACAGCTGTGTACAAAGGAAATAGGATGAACAAAACATCACACAATACTGAATTGAAAAAGTCCTAAATTAACTCAGCGATCTCTGTGGAAGGCGGGCCCAGCCTTCACACAGAGATGCTGGATGAACAACGTGCAACTCTCTTGAATCAGAGGTAACTCCTTATATTAAAGAATGAAAGATTACACAAGTTTCTTCCATTGCTAATATAATGAATGAATTATTTGTTTTCCAACCCCCTGGGTTGAAACAGCTCCCCATATTTATACATGTAGATCATAACCTCTGATCCTATTAAAGGGCAGCCATGAAGATCTCTGATCTTCAGGCACCCTAAATAATACTAGCTGTTACAGAACGTGGCATGATAATGACATGGAAAATGCGAGAAGGCTGTTAACTTGCCCAAGAGTAGCAATCTCTTCAGATTGCAATTATATTCGAGCAGCAATGTAGCACGCTCTGTTACAGCTGCACTGTCATAGCTCGGTCTAGGATATTGCATTGAAACCACGTGCCTTCCTTGATGATTGGGGGATGAGGGTCCTTTTAAGCAGCGAATATCCCTTCCTTTGATATTTTTTCAGCCCCCATCCACCTGCAGTCCACTTATCTCAAACTACCTTCATAAATCATAACATGTTAGCATAATTGAGAGATACACAGCTTTAATTATCACAATCATAAGCATTAATAAGATAAAGCAATGATCAGTCATTCCTTGGTAGTTTGGGGATGAAAGTGAGGATAAAAGGTTTTATTAGCATGCTAAATGATGTAAGATAGGGGAAGAAAAGGTGATTGAAGATGGTTAAAAAGGGGCAATTCTAGGCTCAACATGTCCGGTAGTGTTTCTCCATGTTATCCTATAGGCCCATAAAGCCTCGGGGAGTCTATCTGCCCAATCCTTATGATGTGAGTGAATGGTTTTGGTTAAAATGGCTTCTAATAATTTATTAGTTTATTCTACCTGACCATTAGCCTCATGATGATAAGGTGAAGACTTGCAATGTCGAATACCATATTTCACAGTGAGTTCTTTCATTAATTTAGAAGTAAATTGAGTACCTTGGTCTGTAACAATTTATCTAGGTACACCAAACTGAGTGAATATTTCTTCATATATGAATTCTACCACTGATTTCTCTATGGCCCTAAACAAATCTTTGGCTTCTACCCATTTGGTGACATAGTCCATACAAACTAGGATATATTTATTTTTACGAGACATGGGAGAAATTGGTCCTACAAAATCAAGAGCCCATTTCTCAAAGGGTTCAATCATGACTTGGGGTTGTAAAGGAATCTGATCAGATGACGTAGGTCTACCCATTATTTGGAAACTATCGCATCCTTTAACATATTTGGCAACATCCTTAAAAATGCTTGGAAAATAATAACCAAAATGTAATACTTTGTATGCCATCCTCTTATCAGAAAAATGTCCTCCACATGGTCCATCATGGTATGCATGGAAGATTTCTTGCATTTCATCCTCCTGCACACATCATCGAATAGTAAGGTCTGGACCAGTGCAGAAGAGATCAATATCAACCCAAGAATATTGGAACTCTGAACTATAATGCGACGCTTCTCATGTGGGGACAAATGATTTGGCATTTTCCCAGTTTCTAAATAATTGGTAATATCTGCAAACCAAGGGGTTTGAATAGACACATCAAATATATTCTCATCAGGAAAAGTGTCGTCAATAGGTTTAGTACTGTCTTCACGTTGAATACAGAAAAGGAAATCTTCTACTAGATTTTCTTTACCAGTTCGGTCAATAACAATGATGTTAAATTCTTGTAATAAAAGAAGCCACCAGGTCACTCTACCACTGGTAATAGTTTATTCATTAAAAATATAATGGTGAAGTGATCAGTATGCACAAAAACTTTGTAAACTGTAATATAATGATAAAATTTATTAATAGAATAAACTACTACCAAAAATTCTTTTTCAATAACAGTATAATTTAATTCGGGAGGAGTCAAATTTTTGCTAATAAAATAGATGGCATAAGGTGCTTGTCCCTCTTTTTGGCCCAGGATTCCTCCTATGGGCGTATCAGAGGCATCGATGGATATATGAAAAGGAAGGGACCAATTGAGACCCCTAAGTATTGGTGCCACTGATAGTTTAGATTTTAGAATTTCAAAAGCATTTTGGGAGGACTCTATCCACTAGAATTCTACATCCTTTATAAGCAATTTAAACATTGGTTCAGCGATTTTAGTGAAATTTTCAATAAAGTGGCAGTAATAGCCTACATGACCAAGAAAGCTTCTTACCTCTTGCTGAGTTTTGGGAGAGGGAAGGCCAACAATGACTTCGATCTTAGCAGGATCACCCTTAATTCCTTGGGAGGAAACATGGTTCCCTAAAACTATACCTTCTGTCAGTAACATTTTACATTTTTCATGACTAAGAGATAAATCCGTTTCATGACATTGGATCAATACCTTATCAAGGTTATCAAGGGATTCTTGAAAATTATTGCCATAGGCCATAAATTCATCCATGTATACCTCCACATAGTCATGTATATGAGGATATGGTTGTTCTATCCATCCATGTGACCAATATTGTTGTTGCATAAATTGAGGAGGATGAGGGTACTGAGGTGGTCAGTTCTACCAACTTGAATTGTTCCATTGTTGAGGTGGTTGATACGAAGGATAATAGGGTGGGTTTTGTGGTGGAAAACTCTGATACGCTGGTTGATCTCTAGGTTTCCAAGGAGGCCTCCTATATGTTTCATCTAAATCCCCACTCTTATAGATGGCTTACAACCCAGGAAAGGATGGACAGTTATCTATTGGATGCTCTTCTGTACAAATGTGATACACGGAGATGTTGTTTAATGGACATTCCCTTTGGGGATGTTTGGTTCTACACCTTGGAAAAAATCTACTTATTGCTGCCCGTTATTCATCCTTCCTTTTCTTGGCTTGTAAAGAATCTAGTTGAGAATCCATTACTCCTAAGATATCAGTCTTAAAATTCTCCAATAGGTTTCCTAACTCTATCCTTGTAACTCCACCTGAACTAGGAAGGTTTCCTCTTACATTTCTACTATAAGGCTCTCGAAACTTTTTCCCAACTTTCCCCCCTACTTCTTGAATAATTTTTACACATTCCACTGATTTGTGCAAAAGTTTTATGAGAAATATCACCAGGTTCCATGAGATTAAGGATTTCTAACAATTCCTCGAATATTCCTTTAAGGAAAAGTGTACGTTTTGCATCTTCTCGTAGGTCATTATATTTTGATTTATGTAATGTATAAATGAACCTTTCAAGATAATCTTCTAGGATCTCGTCTTCAAGTTGTTGTATCTTGAATATATCATGTAGAGAGTCCTTAGGTATGCAATACTCTTGATATTTTTGCAAAAAGGAGGTTTTCATATCATCCAAAGTCCTGATAGTGAATTCACCTAATCCCATGAACCATCTCAAAGCGGAATCTTTCAATGTAGTGGGAAAGAGCTTTAGTTTATGAGTGTCTTGTATATAATTATAAATCCTACAAAGGATATCGAACTCGAACAAGAATGTGTCTGGGTCCTCATTATTTTTCCATAGAAAGTAGGTAAGGAGGAAGGAGGGATGTTTTTCATAGTTACATCCTATATAGTGTCCAAAATAGGGAACCCGAAGGTAGCCTCAGTTCAATATTTTCCTTCTCCTTCTTTATTTCTAACTTCATTATGATCTTTGATTTCTTACTATATCTCCATATAGTCTAGTTTTTTAACGTAAATATACCTAGGAGGCTCCCTTCGAGGTGATAATGGGGCATCCCAACGTTATTTTTTGGGAGAGATATTCCTCTGATCAACCGTGTTTTTATTGAATCCTAGAAGGATAGTAGGTTCTACTATGGAATTTTCAATTTGTGAGATAAATGGAGCTACGGAGGTTCCAAGAGGGATCTTACTTGGGCAGGATCAACAAAATCAACGAAATTTAGATCCCCTACTAGTGAAAAGGTTGAATTATTTGGATTCAAAACTAGCAGAGGGTTGGAGGTTCCTAGTGGCTGATCCTCTTGAATTTCCTCAGAAATGAGGTCCTTATGACCTCCTGCCAAGGTTCCTTCTCCTTCTATGGCTTCCCCAGTTAGATCTCCTAATAGAGTCTCATTAGTTTTATGGGTAGAACTACTTCCTATAGGTGTCTTTCGATACCTTTCTGCTGAGTTATTAGTTGGGGTATTACGTCCCCTGGTAAAATTAGTAAGCATTTCAATAAGTTTCCCTGTTTTAACAAATCTACCCTGAGGGTCTCTAAGTCTTCTCATGACAAAAATTGAATTAAAGAAAACCTATGCTACTACTGTTGCTGGATTTGGGGGTGCCTCTTATAACAGATGCACAGGTTCTTACCTCTCGGCTTACCGCTCCCCCACCACCAGTCTATTGCTAAGCTTCATATGGAATTCTATCTATTCTACCTTACAGAACAACTCCCTGGCAACGTCACCAAAACGGTTGGGTGTTATAATGTCTAGATTAATTCACCTAATATTTAAATATCGACTGGGGTTGGTAGGCTTAGAGTTGATACAAAATATATGTGAAGGTAGAGGGTGTTGTGTAAATATTTTAACAAACAAAAGATCGAAAGATATTTCAAAATGAAAAACTGAGTCAAACTCCTAAGAATGCAATTATTAAGGTAATTAAACTGAGACAGAATAATAAACTAAACAATTGATAATTTATTTTATAACTTTAAACTAAAAAAGATACAATCAACAACTGACTATTCAAATAGGAAACTAGGGTGCAAGGAAGACTTAACTTATAAGAAACTAGAAAACTTAATAAAAGAAGCAAGTAGAAAACTTAATAAAAGAAATATCTTTAGGTTCTGTCCTACAAGCTCTTTCAACAATAACACAATGTAAAAGAAACAACCTAAAAACATACTAAGGATAACACATATAACACTAAATTTTACATGCAAACGGATAAATCAATCCAAAATGCATGAACACAAAACAATACATTAGTAAAACAAGATCAGAAACAAACTTAAGAAACAAAACATAAAAATAATTCAAACCATTTTTAAGGTAAAAGGAGGTAAGGAAAAATGATAATAAACAACCTAAAACAATTAAACTTTAACTTCAATGTTAAACAAAACTATCATCTAACTATTACAGTTAAAGGATACTTCAATCATTAAAGAAACAGAACTGAAAACAATCTCAAAACACATTAAAAACACTAAAAACGAAACTGTGGGCTCAATGACAAACTGAAATGTGGGTTTGAAAGGGGTGGCTGAATAACAGACTAAACAAGCCATCTGAATAACAATATGCACAGTTAAAATAATAAAAACTAACCTAAATGAGCTAATTGTCAGCTGAATTCATACATATGTAAATCTAATGCATAAAGGAAATAAGTAAACCTACTTATTAAGAAAATTTAATAGTGAAATAGATCTAAACAAATTCATGAAAAGAAATCATTGCATATTAATAAACTGAAATTCAAATTGCATAATCGATAACTTATGACAAAACATAAATAAATAGAATTGAATTTACTTAATTTGATAAAAAAAATCTATTCTATCTAACTTCCAAATAAACTAAACAATAAACTGGAAATGAAATGACTGAAAACAAAGCTGAAAGCAAACTATGCGCGCAGTTAACTACCTAATTCAGAAATAAAATTGCATAACAGAAATAATAAATCAAACTATAAATTAAACTAGATATAACAGAAAAAATGAAAGAAATAAATAAGAAAAAAAACGTCTTGTTGATGAGGGGCCCTCTCAGCAATCAGGGGTGGTTCCTAGTTAACTTCTACTCAAAATGAAATCGTCAAAAATGAAGCATACAACTCTTTATTCAAACGATGGAACATAAATATAATGTGCTTAAGAACAAATCAAAGAATGAACTGATAACACTGCGACTAACTCTTCTAGCTAACTGAGCTCTCACATAGAGGCTGATATATATAATAGTTTATAGAGATGAGCAAGTCGACCCTTTAGTGGTTGACTGCTCTCTAAATTTAGTCGACTATAAAGGCACATAGCAGATCGTAGGCCAATGCATAGGATCTTCCCTTCTTCAGCACGGTTCTGGTCTTCTTCACTAGACAACGTACGTATAGGCTCCTTCTTCAGTGCACCAGGTCTTCAAATGTGACGCACGCCTCCTTATTCAACGCAAATGAACAACTGGTGGCGAGCAGAGGAGAATGCACGGTGAATATTCTAGAGCGTAGGTTAAATGCATCAACCCAACGCATGGATTGATGATGTGGTGGCAAGCGAAGGAGGATGCAGGCTGACGGATTATCTAGAACATGAGCTTCATTGCCCAGATGCATGGACAATAGGTCGTTTGTAGGCTATTTCACGTTTTAATGCTCATAATCAATCTTCAACAGTGCGCAGTCTGGTTAACGATCTGGATGTAGAGCTGGAAAACGATCTGGACCGTGAGCTTGATACGCTGGGTGTAGATCTAGGGTGAACGAAGTGTCTATTTGCGGGTGTGCTTTAGGACTACAGTCTACACCAACATGTTTCAACATATGTCAAACTACCAATGAGTTTCACGCAACGATCTAGATTATAAGCTGGATGTCGAGCTGGACGTGCTATGTGTAAGGTAGATTGAATGCATACTTGTTATTAATTTGGCCCAAAAAGATTATAAAATCTGCAAACAAATATACAAATCAATTAATACATCAAATGCGCTTTAATAATGTCATTTTTAATTAACAAAACCATAAAATGATAATAATAAAAGGATTTTATATAAACCTTAAATACACTCATACCTGAGGCTGAATAGTGATCTGCATGACATAAAATATGCAAAAGATAATAAAACATGTGTTTAAATGAGTAATTTAACAACCAAAAATGATAAAAAAATGTACGATCAATAGTCTAATCGATCACATGGGCTTCTTTCCCAACACGTTCCTTCATTAACTCGGCTACTTGAGTGCTGCGTTGTACCTGTCAGCATAGTTATGGAAGTTATGATGAGGACGGTTGATGGGACCAAAAATCATGTCGTCGTTCTCCTCCTATCTCATCGAATTAATGATGCATAGATGTCATAACCACCTCAATATTTTCCGTATATTCGCACTCTAATGTCAGCCAGCCTATCATTCTCACTTTTTCCTATGCTTTGGCTAGTTCTGTCGCAGACATGCGACATAATAGTTTCCTTGTGTTCTTGCTCTCTTTTTTTTCACGTGCAGTGCTACCTTATCTAGGCATGTCATGACCATCATAGTAAGGTTTCAGGCGACTTTTATTCACCATTCTTGCGACATAAGTTCCATCTAGTTTCTACAATTTTACTGCACCCGCATCAGTGATGTGCGTGATCACATATGGCCCTAGCCAATGCATCTTTATCTTGGATGGGTGTTTGAATTTTTTTTTGTCATACATCAACAAAAGTCCTCCGACTTTGAATGGCTTAACCTAGATATGGAGATCATGCCATGCATTTTGCCTTTGCTTTTTGACAGTTTGATGAAATCCTATGATGAATCATTCCTCTTCCATCTGAACGAGCTGCAACAACCTTTGTTCAACAGCATCTCTATGAGCACAATAATCCATAGGCTCAACATGATATACTCCATTGGCACAACAGTTTCATGTCCGTATACCATTCTGAATGGGGTTTTCCCTGTTAGTCATTTACAAGTTGTGTAATACGCCCATATCATAGCTGAGACTTTTTGATCCCAGTCATATTGGCCTACGCTGCTTACCTTGGTCAATGCATTTTCCAGAATATGGTTAAAGGCTTCAACCGCTCCATTCACTTGAGGATGATAGGGTGTCTTCTTCTTATGCTGGATCTAGAACTCTATAGTAATCTCAGTAATCATTTTGTTAACAAAATGTGTACCTTGGTCACTTAGTAGAATTTTTGGGCATCCAAGTCTAGTCACCACATTTTCAAGCAAAAACTTCATCGTAGTCGCAGCGGTGCAATCTTTAACAGGTGCAACTTAAGCCCATCTAGTTAAATAATTTGTCGTAGTGATAATGTAGCACACGCCATTCCTTTTTCCTGGTGGGCTGATCGGTCCAACAAAATCAACAGACCATTTTTCGAATGCTTGTAGTGTTATCTATGGTGCAAGTGGCATCTTGTTACGGTGTGATGGTTTTCCTGTTCTCTGGCAGATATCACAGTGCATGCATAAGCTCTTAGTATCCATGCGTATGGTTGGCCACCATATTCCTTCCTGCAATATATTGCACATGGTTTCCTTTCCTGCGTAGTGTCCACTTATGACACCAGCATGTGCTTCACTCATAACCTGGGGTCGCTCATAATAAAAAACACAGCGGCATAGTATTTCATTCATGCCCAACTTATAGAGTTGTCCAACAATCAATGTGAAGTCCGCAGCTCTGACGACCAAGTGTTTCTTCCAATTAATGGAGAATCCTAGAGGCACATATCCTGTACTTTGAAAGTGGATGATAGCATTAAATTCCTTGTTCTGATCTTCTATCATAGTGACCACAAATAGTTGTGCGTCGAGAAAGTTATCTTCCAGGATGGTTGGCTCTTCACCACTTTCTATCCTCGACAGGTGGTCTGGCTCGACATTCATTTGACCAGGCTTAACAATGACCTCAAAATCAAATTCTTGAAATAGGAGAAGCCATCTACAAATCTTCGCCCCCAATACTGGCTTGTTGACTAGGTATTTCAGCATCGAATGATCAGTGTACATATGAAAATGTCCACCCAACAAGTAGTTTCAGAATTTCTGAAGTGCATAGACTATGGAAAGGCCTTCTCTTTCCATCATCATGTAGTTCTTTTCTTCCATTGACAGTTTTATGCTAGCAAAAGAAATAGGGTGGTCAAGTGCACCCTCTCCTGGTTGTGTCAAGACTATGCCTAGAGCGACAAACAATGCATTGACATGAACATGGAATTCCTTTTTCCACTCCAGGAATACCAGTATTGGTGCAGTGGCCATCTTGTTCTTTAATTTTTCCAAGATTTCCTGGAAAGCTGGTGTGCATTGAAACTTTGCATCTTTCTTCAGCAGTTTTCCATAGGTGCATACCCTCTGATGAGCTTCGTGTAGTAGCCTATATTTCCTAGCACCGATCTTAGTTGCATGACTAATGTAGGTGGTGGTAAGTCAAGGATAATCGCAACTTTTGTTGGGTCAACCAAAATACCATCACGACACATAATGTGACCCAACAGAACATGAAGTGGTGTGTAAAAAATACATTTCTTGTAATTGAGCATGATCTGATGCTGGCAACAGTGCCCAGCATCATGTGCAGATTCTCAATATGGTCTATTACTATACCAAACATATTCCAATCACCAAAGTAGGCCTCAAGAAATTTATGTAAGAAATCTTTAAAAGCAGAAACTACTATTTTAGAAAAAATAGTAGGTGCATTCTTGAGTCCAAATGCCAGTTCCTTCCACTGCCCACGTACCTTCTAATTCTAGTATGTTTATGTTAGTTGGGTCATCATATGGATCTCCAGTCAAATTGTAACAAGCCATCCATTACTATATGGTCACGCTGCATTGGTGGGAATTTGCTTTATTGACAAGGACTTGAGCTGCAAATATCTTGTCTTTGATTACTTGAAGCGTAGCATCAACTGTAGGTTTCTCATCAACAAAATCAAATGTGTGCGCAAAAATTTTAGCCAACTCTTCCCAATACCGATTACTTTGTCACAACTCCATAGATGTATACTAGCTTATAGGTGTCATTTCCAATGTGTGAATTAAATGGTGAACCCATTCCTGTTGTGTGTATTCTGCAAATACGGTGCAACACTGATTTATGTGTTTTACAAGGCTCGGCAATCTTGTGTACTTGTGACTCACTATGATGACTTCTTCATCGAATTTGACTTCCATCAACCTTCTACATTGTATCCATTATGTTATGAACTGCTTGTGTGTACCCCACCATCTAGCGGTTGTAGCCTTCAGTACATGGTCTAACATAGACAAGAGCTGCGACTTTGTTACAAGGATTTCAAACTCAGTTAGGAAGGTCGCAAGGTTGGGTAAACCCTCATAGGTGGGAAGCTCTCTTAACTCATTCTCCACCCATCCCATGGACCTTGTAATTCTTGCGCACCTCCTCATAGTGACCTCATGTAGCCTATTTTCTAATTCTCCAAGGCATCCCCTGAGTCGGATGTGCAGGAACTAGCACTCTTCCAGCTCAGTTTTCCATCTGCTATCGGATCGATATAATCTTCTTGCATGGCTGTAACATTGTAGATCTGGTCTAGATAGCCACCATGTCCCTCATTATATACAGGCTAGACATATCTTTGTCGTTCCAATGGATCGATGGGCGACACTACTCTCATCTCATTATCCTTGAATGAGAGGATCCTTTTCTTAAAACTGATAATGGTATGATTGCATATGGCCCAATCTATCCCCAGTAATGCGGGATATGGATTTGTGTCATCAACCATGTTAATGACTTCAAAGTCCACAAATGTGCGCAACCTTCAATGTCAACATGGACTTGACTCAATCTACAAATTGGTAGGACCTTCACCTGATTTTCAAGTCACAACTGAACAGGAGACTAGCCCAGGCATGGCTTGCCCATACTTTCCCAAGTTTGTTTTGTCAAAATATTGACATCAGAGCCCAGGTCTAAGATGATATAATCCATGTCATAATCCCCTATCTATGCAGTCATTCTTAACTCGCACCCAGTTTTGAATTTATTTCTAACCTGGTTTACTTTCTTTTTAGGCTATGACTCTATTGGTGTTTCTTCTATCAATGCTTGTAGTTCTACGATAGCATCTTTATCTTGAATTAGCACTAAGCAACATGATAGAAATGAATTGAGCTTACTAACCTTTTGTGAATCCTTCTTCTGAAATATCTGCTAAAATCGTTCAGGAATCTCCCTGACTTCTTCTGATGTCGACGGTTCTTCTGGATCCACAAACTCGTGTCGCACATTCAATAATACTTGCTTTTATTTTTGGGCATCGAGTGGCTCCTTCTTCTACATCGTGGGCTGTACCTGTGGCTGCAGTTGTTCTTGTGGTGTATCTATATCAGCTCTGGTCACAACACCTCCTCATGTTATGACATCAACGCTCGGCTCTCTCGGTTTAGAAACAATCATCTAGACATTCAAGTTAGGATTTGGATTTGGGTTTGTATTCTACGCAGGGGTAGGACCTGTGATGGTCCTTGCTTTCCACTTTGCAATCAACTGTGGACATTGCTCCACATTATGGTCCCATCCTTTATAATATGAACATGTCTTTGCAAGTTCCAGGAAATATCTGGGATATTGACATCGTTGTCCACAGTTATAACATATAACTTGAACTCTTCCTCTACCAAATCCTCCTCCTCCTCCTATGCCTCTGAATTTTCTACCACCCCTTCCTTGAGGGTGTGGTTGTTGTGGGGGGTACTGATTCTGTTGATATTGTGGATGATAGTGATTCTGTTGCGTGTATGGTTTTTGTGGCGCATATTGAGTCTGATATTGGTTCTGATACTTATTGGGCGGGAACTACACGGGCTGATATGATGCTTTTGCGGGTTCAACCTAATCCTTCCCATCATTCTTCATTAAGTATGTGTCTACCGTCTTTTCCTTCAAGAGTTGGTATGCTCTACAATCCTTCTCTTCATGCCCTACTGAATTAGAGATTTTATAGAATAGGTTTGTTGGAGTGCATACAATATTTTGTAAGTATAGACAGTCCTTGTCGTGATGTCCTCTAGTTTGGCATATGCAGTACTAGGGTATTCCATGGGAACTTAATGGGTTTGGCACACCGGATGAGACGTAATTCATGAAGGATGAACAATTATCCTTGGTGTGTCCGTCTGTTATGCATTTTGTGCACCATAAATCTTTGTGGGATTCCTTACCCTTTTTGATGTCCTGAAGCTATATCGTTATATTATCCAGCTGCGACTGAATCTGTACCATTCATGTGGCACCATCCTCGATTGGCGAGGTTTCCAGCTTCATTTCCAATTCTAGCGCTTTCATCTATGACTTGATCTTTTGTTGCATCAACGGGCCTCAAATGTGTGGTAATAGCGCGTCAATAAACCACTCTTTATGCTGAACATACAACATTTGGAAGCCTATTTTGACCATCAAAGTTTTAAACCATTTGTGAAAGTCCCATACTAACTTTGCCAATGCTTGTTTGATTTCCTTGATCTCGCTGATACAATGCGACTCAGATTTAGGTTTTTGAACTCAGAGATCATTGCGGCTTGTATCTATTCAAGGGTCTTCTATGGTGCTCCTGGCGGTACTATGCAGAACTTCATAAACCAGTCTAGTGCACGACCTCTCAGAGTTGTGATCATCTGCACTTTCTTTAAGTCCATGTTTTGAACTAAGCGAATCATCCAAACATCTTCACAGATGAACAAATGTTGCTCTAGATCTTCTCCTCCATTGCAATTGGGTTTGGGTAACTGAATATCATGCCTAGCCATTGAGTTGGTGTTGGGGTTATCGGATGAATGATTTAACGAAGGTGTTTCCTCTCGTGCGCTAGTCTCAGTGCTAGCACTATTAGTATTAACAATTATTTTAGGAAATGAGGCTCTAGACCTTACATCTAGTGATACTCCTGGTGTGATGTAGTTGTGTCCTAACCTTGGTGTCTTGGAAGACTCTTCAAAGTCTTCTACTCCTTTCGAAATCAGAATATATTCCTCCTCTTCGTCACAAGATCCTTCATCTACCTGCAACTGAAGTTCGTGCCCACTCTCTTTGAACAGACTAGGAGATCGTCGACCTTCCTTTGTCTTTCTTCTCTTCCCTGATCTGAATCTCCTTCCACTCCTTAGGAATATAGCCTCTAGTTCAGTTTTTGTACTTTCTGGAAACATCTCAACTCACAATTTCCCATTTTCTTAACAGTTCCTCTGCGATAGATCCTTCCTCCTAGGTATGCAACTCAACTATTCAACTACAAGATAACCTTCTCATAAACGAGCATCTTGATCCATGTACTAAGAGATAAAAAATATCTTCTTCAGGGTCCTTTGAAAAAATTTCTTTCAGCCTCACTATATAAGGTTATAGCCTCTACTGCAAACTCAGTAGTATATCCTTGCAAAATACTGTCATCCCAAAAGTCAACAGCTCTAGAGATGGTGTTACTTACACTGGTTAATTCGTGAACCAACTAATCACTCCACTTGACTGCTTCTCTTCTCTGGAAATTTTTCTTCCTTCTTGCCAATATTGACATCCACTCATGCAGCACAATGGGAAACTCTGTGAAGAATATCTCGTGAATATCAGTGTATATGTACTGGTCTACCCAGTTTTTTGTGCTTAACTAAGATCCTGTGCTATCTTCTTGCACGAATTCTAGCGTCTTAGATTCCAGCTAGTCCTCTATCTCATTCTTTGTCAGATGCCACAACATTTCCCTCGACTCAAATGGTTAACAGTCCTAGAAACGGAACCATTTGTTGGCCTCTCTCTCTTCCTTGTCTCAACCCGTGGTTCAACAACAACAAAATACCAACAAGACACTAAAAGACATCGGCCCGACAGAGCAAGCTACATCGGCAACGCCCCTGAGGAAAGCGCGGTCTCACCCGAGATATATTAATGTGTAATTGCCAGAACCATGTTTTCGCAACTGGAAAGGGATTATAGTCCCTTAGAGCATGGCCAAGACGCTCAACAAATATGGTGGGATGGAGTCTTTCAATAATCGACAGTAGAACAACAATGTGTTGAAACTCACACGTGACACAACCCAATCCTCACATTTCAGTAACTGGTGCAATGATATGACACATTCAATTCCTTGTACTTGATAGACAGTGCGCGACTTATATTTTAACTTAGTAGCTTAATCATGAAATCATACACAATATTCAAACAATTCTTTAAACATTCATTCATTCATTCATTATCCTACTGCAACATACATTCACAAAAACTATAACTGTAATAATGCAAGGTAAACAAACATTCACATAAACCTTCACCATTCAACAAAATTCATCCACGTGTCACAAGAAATAATGTGGAAACCCATCTAGGGAAAACCACCAAGGTGCTCTTCATCTGGCATGAGAAATTTTTATAGCACCTTGCACTCTATGAACTGCAGACTATTCTTAAGATATGTCTATCTGAATCAATCTCTTCTTGCTCTCATTCTCTCTGGTTTATTCTCTATCTACTCCTACTGATCCGTACACAGCCTGGATCGACTCTTCTATTTTACTAGCGGTCTACGCACACAACTGCAAGATCAACGGCTCAACATCCTTCTACCTATAATAGACTCTCCTCTGGGTCAATCTTACTACTTCTAACTCTCTACCAATCGAGCTTGCTGAATCCAACTAAATCTAACCAAATCTAATCTAACCCTGATATAGAGCGAGTTCCTTCTATTTATAGCATTTACAAGACAACGCAGGGTCGACTGAGTACAACTCAATTATTACAGACTCAAGTAGCTACAAAATATATATGTTACATTAAATTTCGGCCCATACCTAGCTGCGAAATTCATGTAATGCATTACCCACAGCCTTAACTAGCCACGGAAACGTCTTTCAACTCGTCTTTACTATTCATAACTAGTCACACAATTGTCCTTCCATCTTCTATTGGTTCATCCTTCTACAGCCTTCCTTGAATTTTGTCTGTCCTGATTTAACTCTTTTACCTACTGCTTCCACCGACTCTGGATGTGCTTTTCCCCTTCACACCAACCTTATCTCCACTCCCTCTTCTCTGTGCTTCCTTTCTATCCTTATCTTGTCTTTCTCTGTCACGTGCATGCTTTTCCTTTCTTGCGTCGGTTCATTTTTTTCCTTCTTGACTTGCTTTTACCCTGTTGTGCGTGCACTTTTCCTCCTTCTCATGCGCGTTTGATTCTTCCTTGTGCACTTTTCTTGGCCCAACACCCTATCGACTCCTACTAATCTGCACACAGCTTGGATCAACTCTTCTACTCCACTATCTGCGCTCTTAGCTGCAGAATAACTCTACAAAATGGTCTGCGCACTCAACTGCAAATCCACGGCTCAATAGCCTTATACTATCAAAATCCTCTCTGATGTCTCCTTACTATTATTCTAAGTGACTAACTAACACGCTAACCCTTATACATAGTGGGTTCCTATTATTTATAGAAATTAGAAGACCGCGAGGGTCGACTGAGTACAACTTAGTTATTACATTAAGAAGTAGCTACAATATATCTTCTTCTATATTGATGACAGGACATACTGGCTACAAAATTATTGCATTACATTGATCATGGCCATAACTAGCCGTGGAAACGTCTTTCATCCTGCTTGTACAGGTCTGTTGTACGAACAACAGATCCCATGTTTTATCTAAAACATGGGAACCCCAATTTTGCATGCAAAGGTAACTTTCATAAATTCCTTAAGTAGTTTTGGGGTCCCCATAACGTTTATCATGGGTTCTATGATTTGACTTAGTTACATTTCTGAAATTTATGCATCTTTTGTGTGCTTTTAGTGATTTGCAGAGGACTCTCTTTTCCCAAAAATTATGTCCATCCTGCAGCCCACATCCCGCAACCCGCAATGCGGATTGTGGGATCTTGAAGTTCAATATTTGTGAATTTTCCATCCCACATCCCACAACCCGCAATGCGGAGTGTGGGAGCAGAAGCATTTTTGTGAGTGCAGTTGTTTATCCCGCATCCCGCAATTGCAGAATTGTGGGTTGCGGGAAGTAATTTGATTTATGATTTTTTGTTGTGTGTTCTCGTAACCCACAACCTGCAATTTGCAGGATGCAGATTGCGGAAAGGTTTAAATAAAATTTTGATTATTTGTGATCCTGCATCCCGTAATTGCGGGATGGAGAATAAAATTTAAATCTCGCATTTTGATGTCGTACCCTGCCACATTTGATCCTAACCGTTTATTTATTTTAATCCTACGGTCTTAATTTGACCCGCGTAAAATATATATATAGACATGTCTATTATATTTTGCTTTATCATTTTTACTCTTCTGAATTACTATGTTGTGTGGGTTTTCACTGTGATTTTTACCAGAGAACATTTTCATAGTCTCGGTCAATCTCAGGTTGGTTTTTTATTCTTTTCTTTACTTAATATGTTACTATAGCTTTGTTTGAATTAGTATTAATTTCTTGCTTACACGTTTAAACAGAGTGTTTCAATTTTTGCTTGAATTACCCACTGTAAGAGCCTTCAAAAGGACATGCTGACCAAAGACCCAAACTTTGGTATTTTCTCTGACACGAGTGGCAGAGTCATTGAAACATCAAATTGATTGGTCCAGGGCATACTCACTTTTTGAAAATGATGACCTCTTAGACATACAAAATGACCAGTTGACCTACTCAACAATTAGGGATTCTAGAATCTACACCATTGCTTCCAGACCTTCCATCCTTCCTTATAATGATGCGGTCAAATGGATCATGGAACATGAAAACCCTAAAGACCGTTTCTTCAATGATATTATGGGGTCACAGCTATCTACCTTCCGTCCCAAGGTCTTTACCTGAGCCTATGGTCTTAAACCAGCTAGACAACCCCTCAACGCAGAATTTGCTCAAGCCTCTAATACCAGGTTCAATTTTGATGAAATGTTAAAATATTGGATGAGTGAACCTAGTAAGTTCTCGCAGAGGAAAGACTACCTTTATCATGTCACCTAGTTTATAGAACCCTATTATTTACTAGAATCCATGTTATGTAGACTTTATGGTCTTCCCAATTGCTCCGTTTTTAAAGCTGAATGGGATTTGAGAGCTCATCACGTCCTAACTACTGGTGAATCTTTCCCATGGGATTCGATCTTGTCACTGGAGCTTAAAACGGTTATCCAAGATTATCAAAAGGCTACTTCCTGGAAGAAATCCAATTTCTTCTTTTTGGCCTTCGTCATTGACATATTATGCACTGAGTTCCAATATCCCAATTTGGGATGGAACTGGAGTTTACCGGCCCCTCCGGTGCCCTTTTACCATTCAGAATTGTGGAATACTAATTATGGAGCCAGGTTCTATGATATTTGTGAAAACTTCCTCGACAACATTTATTTTTCAATCTTCAAAAATAAAGCTCCTGCCTTTTCAGATGAAGCCAGAACCTTTAATGCTACAATGGGTAACTGGTATGTTGGTGAGTCTTTTTCATATATCATAATTTGGGGTGGCAACACTTTTCATATGCTTCCGAATATTGTTCCTAACAGATTGGTCATTTAAGAAGTATCTTTCCAGATTGTTGCTGACAGGGTTTACAAGAAACTTATTTTCCCCAAAAGAAAAGGTTGGCCCAAATTCCCTCTGGACCTTGGATTACTGGTCATCCCAAGTTCAACCTAGGCTATGGTGCTAAGTGATCATATAGTTTCCTTGAAGCTTGGTTTTGCTGGAAAAAGAAAACATGACCCCAAAGGATTTCTTGATGCTCATTTCAAGAAGAACCATGTCAAGAGTGGTTATATTCATGAGGAAATCCCTTATGACTCTATCTATCAGGGGGTAGATACATTTTTTGAGGTATTGGCCAGGTCCAAAAGAAGAAAAACAAAGTCACATCATACAACATCAAAAGGAACTCAAAGACAGGATTCAGAGCTACAGAGGAATGGAATTGGACCTTCTGGAAATGGTAATAAAGGACAGGGAAGAACTAGAATCCCAAGCAACAAAGGTTCTATTAGTAATGACTTATACAGAGGGGAATAAGGGCAATGCTCCAATGCAAGATGTCCCACAAGTGACAGTCTCTCAACAACTGAAGGTTCTGATGCATACCTCTCAATAGTCAAAACAGAGATTGGCACAGATAAATTTTGTATTGGATAATCAAGCAGTTGCAGTTGTTAATCCTATCCCTGATATTCATGTGACTACTACAGTTACCCCGGTACGAGATGAACAAGTAGCAGTTGATGTTAATCCATTTCAGAAACAGAAAACATAGGTGATTGTTTCTCAAATACCTACCATTGACCTTGGTGACTCTGATATTGAAGAAGAAGTGGATTCCTCTGTGCTTGTAACCGAAGAAGTGACTAAGCCTTTAAAAACATTTACCATATTTTCTCAATGATAATGGAATGGAAGACTCTATTCCTAATTTAAAGATCCCAAAATATGTTTCTCTTTGTATTTCATCAACTGCAGCGCTCCTCCTCTCATCCATCCACACTCTTTCCAATTTTCCTACCAGGGTCATCCCATCGTCCCCATTATCTCAACTCTATTATTCTTTGACCTCATGACCTATTTCTATCCTAGTTATCTCGTTTCAGCCCCCCATGCTACAATATACTACTGAAGAAGCCCAATTTTTTAAGACTCCTCTGCACCTACCTTCATTTACACTAGCATCATCATCTGTTTCTAAAAATATCTTAATGCCTTCATCATCACTTCCTGCTGTTAGCATTCACGTTCCATCCTCTGAAACTCTCATCCCAATCTTCTCTTCAACTTCTGAAACAACTATTGCTCAAAACATTTCTTCTCCTTTACTTACCACCCACATTACTATGCCTATACCTCCTCCCACCGTAAATTAGACCTCCTCTTTGGTTTCCACAGTGATTAGGACTTACTCATTTACTGAGTCAAGAGCTGAGTTTGATGAGGATATTGTAATCTCTCTTGGGGACTATTTCTACAGCAAGTCTGATAAATCAATGGTTAGTAAAGGGAAAAAGAGAAGAAGGGATCAAGGTGGTATGGATGCATCTATCAACAATCAAATAATATGGACTGAGCAGTCTAGTGATCCTCAGGTAGATGCAGTGGATACAGCTACTACTTTAGGTGCATTTATAGGTGCAAACCTCCTTACAGTTAATACATTGAACAAGGAGTTTGAAAAAAGGAAATAGGAAATGAAAAGGCTGGAGGAGGAACTAGATGAGGACAAGAAAGAGCATAAAACTCATGTGGAAAACCTGGAGAAATCATATGAAGACAAGTTCAAAGAGTTGTTGCTCAAAAATGCCTCTCTTCGGGATGAATTGTAGAATGAAAAAACTATGAATGCCGCTAATACCAAGAGGATAGCTTTGTTGATAAGACAATGTGAATATGAAACTGTAAGTGCAGCTTCCTCTGCATTCTTTAAGTTTTCTAAGAAGGAGTTCCAAGATTTGGATATCTAGGTCAATCAAGAGCATCATGATTTAATAAATGAAATGTTTAGGACTCTGGATGACATTTTTGAGACTTATGTTGCTTTTGGTAAGATGTCTATTTTGCTTGAATACCAGGTAGCCAAGAGAGAGCAAGCTTCCAAGGCTTGTGATGATATTCTGGACTGGAAAAAATATATGAAGGACAAACTAGGAAACATCATTATTCTTAGCAGTTTTCAATTAAAAAATATCAGAACTGTACTGCATGCTTGGCTCAACCTTAATGAGATGGTTGAAGATATTGTTAAGAAAGCACAGGAAATTTGCAGGAGAAGATGGTACATGGTTGAAAACATCATGGAATCGCTAAGTTTCCCTACCATGGCGTTGATCGAAAATGCTTGTCCTCTGAAGTTAATGATCGAGCAGGTTGAACGTAGATGTGAGGAAGCTAAGGAAAATATTAAAGAGCTTGATCGTGTCAACATAGGGGACGTGGATCAGTTGATAAGGCAACCATTTACTATGCAAGGCAAGATCCACATTTTCATCCATCTTTGGCATAAGTTGGCAAAAGATGAAATGGATAATTTTAGGTGTGATATTCATCTTGGGTTTGAATTTGCGAATTACCCAAACATAGATGAATTATTGGAGATTTTGAATAGGTGGTGAGATTTTCTAGGCTAATAGTTCTATGTAGATCTTGTGGTCCCAATTTCATGGGGATTCATCCTTTTGTATTTTTTATTTAAAGGGTAGACTTCACATGTACAAGGGGATGATTTTTTGGGAGGGAAAAATATGGACAAGAGATTGGAGATACTCTATTTACTTGAGGTTTTGTAATTTTTTACAAACTTTATATAATGCAGTGAAGTTATTCTTTCAAATCACTTTCTGTTTATTTGATTACGTTTCCTTAACAAATAATGATTTTTCCATTTTAGATGGATCACTATTACTATTAGTCTTTTGCGATCAATAAGTGCATTTATTTACAGCCTTGATTTCTCTCTACTAATGATTTATGTACTGATAAAGTGTTAAAAGAGTTTATTCTATTGAGATCTTTATCTATTTCTGCAAATGATTACACAGTAAATTCGATGATATATGTTATTTTTTCAATTGACATACTAATTACAGGTTAACCTTGAATGTATTAATTTCAAGTTGTCGTCAATCAAACTTTTGTTGGTTGATTGTAAATTGAATTGATAAGTAATCAATCTTGTTTACATTTTTGATAAATCCGATTAAATACTTGTCAGTGTTTCATCTCAGGTTAATTTGAGAACAAACCAGAACATATTTCTTAGAGTAGTGTAGACTTATTTCAGGTTTTCCTTCACATTTAGATTAAATTTCCCTTTTAATTTTCTCACCTATCCAGTTTTTCGTCATTGGGAAACGGATCCGTCCAGGATCAAAAACCCCTAGTGCGAGTGGAAGCCTTAGTATTCGTGGGTGTTAACCACACCAAACAACTTGAGGATAGGATAATACTTGCATAGGATTATCTGAAGCCTTTGGTTGGGTTTTCATCCCCTATTTTTTTCCTTGGACACCATTCCAGCAATCTACATATTCAAGGCTTCAACAAATGGCGCTAGAAGGAGGGCCTGAAGAAAACCATGCCTAAACAGAATATCAAAAAAACTCCTCCAGCAAGAGACCCAATTTCCACCCATAGTCGCACTTAGGCGTCTACGTCAGGGGAGAGAACTGTACAAAGTTCAGCTGCCATCCCTTTTATCCCTATGAAAGAACAGAGAACTACCGGAAATGGGTACATCATTGTATCACCTACCTTAGGGCCCATTACAATCGAATAATTGTTGAAAGGAAATTCCAATACCATTGCCCAACTTCAACAGTGGTTCGCTGAGGGGCGTCTCCAAAACAAAAATCCCCAAAATAATAGTCAAGATAACCAAGATTAAGGTGACCAAAATGATGAATAGCATAAAAATTCTTCTAGTCAGCCATTGACCCCTAGACTATATATTGACTCATTATTTTGAGAATCAAATACTCCTCGACACAACAGCGCAGTGGGTGGACCACAACCTTCACCTCCTTCTTCTTCATCTTCCTCAGATTAATCGTCAGATTCTGAACCTTCCACCTCATCAGAAGAATTTATTCCCATGGCTGACAAATGACCTAACAGGCCCTAGTTAGATGAAGATGTTGTTTATGTCTTAGTTGATCAACATAGGTTGCCTAAAAACCGTGAGAAGTGGCTTTTGAAGTTTAACGTAGATGACAAAATCCACGTTGAAGACCACATCGAGACCTTTATGCAGGTGATCAGACTTAGAAACGTAATACATGAAGATGTAGTTTGCATACTATTCCTTTATACTTTTGAGGGAAAATATTCTACGTGGTATTTTCCCTTAGAATCCAGTTCCATCCCATCATGGGACGTGTTCTTAGAACTGTTCACTCAGAAATTTGGGGATGATAAGACCCTAGAGGATTTAGTTATAGATATTTCTTCAATGAATATCAAAGGGAAAGAAAGGGTGAAAGATTACAACTAGAGGTTTTCATATTTGAAAAACAAAATTCCTGCTACCGTCCTTCCTGTTGAGGAATTATTGGTGGGATATTATATCAAGGGTCTTCCGGCTCAAATAGCCATGTGGGTCAAAAGGGATCACAAAAAAACCATGCAGGAGAATTTTTGTGAAGCCATACAAGTAGAAAAGGACATGTTCTGCCTTAAGGACAACCCTGACTCATCAGCTGAGTAGGCATCCACATCCCACAAGAAAGTTGAAAACTTTCCTAAACCCACTACTACCAGTCAAGATCCTTTCAATATGAATGACATGAAGAAGCTCCTACAAAAATATCTAACGAGATGGTGGATTTGAAGAATAATAATAATGAAATTCATCCCAATAATAGGGGTTTTGCAAGGCCACCTTTCAGACAAACTAATCGACCTCCTCAAAATCCACCACCTCCCAATCCCAGTGAAGGATTCACTTTAGAAGAAATATTTTTTGTTTTGAAAGCCCTGGCTTCTAGAACACAAGACACCCCTGAATCCTTTGATGATCAAACAAATCATGATTCACCACCACCCCAAGAAGAAGAAGAGAACCAACAGGTCAGTGCTATAAGTTTCTTATCCAAAGAAGAGGAAGAAGAACCTAACACAATATTCAATCTACAACATACTCATAAAAAGATATCTAAAGGGCCGCCTCCGTAGGAACCACCACCTGCAACATCGGTTCCCAACAAAGGTAAACACCAACCGCAAAAACATACTGTCATTCCTGAGCCTGAGTACAATTTGGCTGAGGATTTGAAAACAGTCAAAGCCAATATCTAATTATTTGATCTTCTTAAAATCCCTTCTATAAGAGATTCCCTTCCTAAAAGCATTATCATCAAACAACCTAGGGAAACTCAAAATAATAACCTTGACTCTTCTCCTAGACCAAATAATCAGAAGCATGAAAGCAAGGGGATCCCTCCTTTCTTACTTACTTTTGAGATCTTCAACATGAATGTACACAACTGCATGATATATTCAGGAACCTTATCAAATGCGATGCCTCTTTCTGTCTACAAGAAGTTAAATGCTACTTGGGAACCTTTCCCCATCCAAATTGTTCCGTTGGTCAGGTCTAAAGTTGTAGGAAGGCTGAGAAATGTTCTTCTAAGATTGTTTGCAGATCCTAGAATTCATCATACCATTGACATCGTGATCGTAGACATCCCGAAAACTTATGGAATCTGGTTAAGTAGATATTGGTTTGAAAAGCTGTAAGGCTACTTTGCCATTGATTGGTGTCACCTGTGGTTACCCCTAAATGGACAACCCAATAAAATCAAGGTTAATATATCTCTTACTTTAGTAATCACATCGAACACTTCACATTCGACACATTCTTTGGATATATTCCTATTGGTGTTTCACCAGTAGAGAATGTACAGAAAGAATCCCAAATTACTCATGTTACTTATGTACCATTCTTTGGTACCATTGTGCATAATGTATATAATATAAATACTAAATTTAGAATTGACCCTTTTATTTGGACTTTATTCTTTGATGGCTCTAGGTCTAAAGATAGACATGGTGCATATTGTGTCCTCATTGATCCAAACGGGACCAAAACAATGATTGTATACATACTAGAGTTCAAGTGCACCAACAACATAGCTGAGTACGAGGTACTAGTCCAAGGACTCAGAAAATCCATTGACATGGGTGCAAAGGTAATTGAATGTGTAGAAAATTGTGAGATTATAGTAAAGAAAGTGAGAAACCAAATACATTGCATTTCTCCTCATTTGATCAATTATGAGAAGTTGATCAGAGACCTTACTAACTCTTTTCTAGCATTCAATATCAAATTGGTCCCTAGATCACAGAATTTTGATGCTGATATTCTAGCCAATACTGCATCTAGGTTGATCCCTCCTGAAGGTCTATCTCCATAAATTTTTTCAATTGAGTTGATTTACAGGCCTTCCATTCCAGACAATGTCACGAATTGGAAAGTATTTGACGACGACCAACAGATACTAGACATTCTTTCAGCCCAGGACTCCTTCCCATGTATGGCTATTGATGAGGCTGAACATGAAAAATCCTTATCTGATCTTTCCAATATTATTCCAAATTCGGTCATCAATTTAGAAAAATTTTACAATCTACAAGACAATTTAAGGAAAACGACCAACTGTAATACCTAGAGCTCATCCCTCAATTATGAAACTGTCAATCTGGGAACTGAACAGAATCCCCGCTTCATTAACCTTGGAATCCTTTGTTCCGATGAATAAAGGAGAGCCTTTATCAAGTTATGGAGGGAATTCAAAGACGTCTTCACCTGGATGCATGATGAACTCAGAACTTTTGATACTGGCATCATGCACCACAATATCCTAATGAAACCTGGAGTGAGACCGTACCAATAGAATCCGAGGAAGATGCACCCTAGGTTGAAAACTTTTGTAAAGAAAGAGCTCGATAAGTTACTAGAAGAAAGAATCATATTCCCTGTCAGACATACGCAGTGGATTGCCAACTTGGTACCTGTTGGGTCTGTTATCGTCTAGATTAATTCACCTAATATTTAATTATCGACCGGGGTTTGTAGGCTTAGAGTTGATACAAAATATATGCGAAGGTAGAGGGTGTCACGTAAATATTTTAACAAACAAAAGATAGAAATATCTTTCAAAATGAAAAACCAATTCAAACTCCTAAGAATTCAATTATTAAAGTAAATAAGCCGGAACAATATACTAAACTAAACAATCAATAATTTATTTCATAACCAACTAACTTTAAATCGAAAAAAGATACTATCAAAAACTAATCTTCCAAATGGTAAACTAGGATGCAAGGAACACATAATTCATAAATAAGTAGAAAAATTAATAAAAAGAAACAAGTAGAAAACTTAATAAAGAAGACTTAATAAAAAGGAAACACGTAGAAAACTTAATAAAGAAAACTTAATAAAAAGAAACAAGTAGAAAACTGAATAGGAATATCTTTGAATTCTGTCCTACAAGTCACTTTCAGTAGTCACACAATGAAGAAGGAACAACCTAAAAACATACTAAGGATAACACATATAATACTGAATTCTACATGCAAACGGATAAATTAATCCAAAGGCATGAACACAAAACAATACAACAGTAAAAAGAAATCAGAAACAAAACATAAAATAACTCAAAACAGATTTAAGGTGAAAAGAAGTAAGGTAACTTTTAATAAATAGCCCAAAACAATTCAATTTTTCTTTAATATAAAATAAAACTATCCTTTAACTATTACAGTCAAAGCATACTTCAAATACCAAAGGAACAGAACTTAAAACTATTTCAAAACACACTAAAAACGAAATAGTGGGTTGAATGACAGACTAAACTAGGGGTCTGAAAGGGGTGACTGAATGACAGTTTAAACAGGTTGTCCGAATGACAGTCTGCATATTTAAAATGACATAAATTAACCTAAATGATCTAATATTCAATTGAATTCGTGCACATGTGAATCTAATGCAAATAGACAGTAAACAAACCTATTTATTAATCAAATTTAACAATGAAATGAACTTAAACAAATTCATGAACATAAAGAAATCATTATATATTAATAAACAAACTGAAATTCAAATTGCATAAACTTGGAATAAAAAGGAAATAAACAGAACTGAAATTCTATTCTATCTAATTGCAAATACTGAACAGTAAACTGGAAATAAAAGGACTGAAAGTAAATTTGAAATCAAACTATGCGCGCAGTTAACTATTTAACTTTCGGAAATAAAATTGCATTACAAGAAATAAATGAGATATAAATTTATAGCAATCTAATGAAAACAAACTAAACTAGCTATAACAGAAAGAAAAGAACAAAATTACACAAAAGAATGAACCTCTGGTTCATGAGCGGCCCTCTCAGCAATCAGGGGTGTTGCCTGGCTAACGCCTACTCAAATGCAATCATAAACAGCAAAGAATACGGCTCTATTAAAATGATGGAACAAAGTTACATAATTCTTCTCTTCAAATGACTGTCTAACAAATAAAATGATAAACTCTCTAACTCTGGACATGGATGTGTTTATATACAATGTTTACAGGGATGAGCAAGTCGGCCCTTTAGTGGTCGATTGCTCTCTAATTTTAGTCAATACATAAAGGTGTCTAACTAATAAAACTCCAACGCACAGCATCTTCCTCCTTCAGCGCGCATCGACTCTCTTCATTGGACGATGTAACGCACATGCTCCTTCTTTAGCGCAGCAAGTGGAGTGGTGTTGGACAGAGGAGAACACACGGAGGCGAGTCTTCTAGAATGTGGGATAATACAACAACCCAAAGCATGGATTGTTGGTGAGGTGTCAACGAAGGAGGCTGCAGGCTGGCGGATCATCTAGAATGCGAGCTTCATTACCCAGATGCGTGGACAGTAAATAGTTCACAGGCTATTTCAATCGTTTTAATGCCTGAAATCAATTCTCAACAGTGTGCAGTCTGGTTAGCGATCTAGACAGAAAGCTGAACAATGAGTTGGACCATGAGCTGAATATGTTGGGCGTAGATCTAGGATGAATGTGATGTCTTTTTGCTGGTGCGCTTAAGGACTATGGTCTATAGCAACAACATTTCAATGCATGGAAACCTTTCCAACAAGTATGGTGCACCGAGCTGGAGGTGTTGTTGGCATGGCAAGCTGAATGCGTGCTTGTTGTTAGTTCATCCAAAAAGATTATATAACTTGCAAAAAAATATACAAATCAATTAATATATCAAATGTGCTTCAATAATGTCAATTTCAATTAATAAAAATGTAAAATGATAATAATGAATGAATTTTATATAAACCTTAAATTCATACATGCCTAGGGTTAAATGGTGATCTGTGTGGCAGAAAAATATATAAAAATATAGCAAAACATATGTTTAATTGAGTAATTTAGCTGCAAAAAATGATAACAAATCTGGGATCAACAGTACCCGTTCGAAAGAAGAATGGGGAGATCACGCTCTGTGTTGACTTTAGAAACTTGAACAAAGCTTTTGAGAAGGACAATTATCATGTTCCTCCTATGGAGCAGATTCTACAGAAGGTAGTCGGGTCTGAGATATTCTTACTCCTTGATGGCTTCTCAGGTTATAACCAAGTCCTAGTTTCCCCCGATGACCAACTTAAAACAACTTTCCAAACTCCTTGGGGAACATTTTCTTACAGGCAAATGCCATTCGGGCTGATAAATGTAGGAGCTACGTTCCGAGAGATATGGATATAGCTTTCAGGGGCTTAATTCATAATTATGTCGTTGCATATTTAGATGATATCACAATTTATTCTAAAAAATGACATGAACATTTGTCTGCTCTGAAACAGGTGTTTGAACGCTGCAGGAAATACGTGATTTCCCTCAACCCCAAGAAGTCTATCTTCACGGTCATGGAAGGTAAGATATTAGGGTTCATTGTCTCCAAGGAAGGCATGATTATTTATCGAGAGTGCACTGAAGCAATCTCAAATATTGGCATCCCTAGTTCCCAAAACGAAATGCAGTCCTTATTGGGTAAGATCAATTTTGTTCGCAGGTTTGTACCAAATTTTTCCCAAGTTGTTAAACCCTTGCAACATTTAGTTAATAAATATGTATAGTTTAAAATGTCCGAAGAACATAGGACTTCCTTTGTTGAAATTAGGAAATCAATTGTAGAAGCACCTACGATGTCAACAAAGATTTTATACTTTATACCTTCACTACTGACTTTTCTTACGTAGCTGTCTTAACACAAAAGAATCTTGAGGACATTGAGATCCCCATTTCTTTCATGAGTTCAACATCTAAAGGAGCGAAGTTCAACTATTCCCATATCGATAAACAGGCCTACGCAGTTTACAAATCGGTGAAACATTATAGGCCATATATGTTGAAATCGAGGACTAAGGTGATTGTCCCTTACGCGACCATTCTAAATATTCTCATCTAGAAGTAATTAGGTGAGAATAGGGCTCACTGGATGACGGCGTTGCAATAATATGACTTGGAGATCAAGCCAGCAAAGATTGTCGAAGAACAAGGTTTGTGTCTTCTCTCCACCCAATCAAATGACCCTAAATATCAACAAACCAAATGGGAGCAGGAGGAAGCTGCACCCACAGGTTCTATCAATGCAATTGAAACTACAACATCTGAATGGTATGATCACATTAATTTTTTTCTAAATCATGGGATTTCCCTTGAAACCCTTGACTCTAAAAAACGCAAAGCATTAATGTTAAAGTCAGCTCCATATCAATTTATTGATAATGTTTTGTTTAGGAAAAACTACGATGGATTTTTTCTCAGATGTTTAGAAAAGCATTAAACTAATGATATCCTTTTCCAATTTCATGCAGGACTTGTAGGTGGGAATTTATCAAGAGAGACGACAGCTCACAAAATCATCATAGAAGGATATTATTGTCCTACCTTATTCAAAGATGCTCATTCCTATGTCTGGAAATGTGAGCCTTGCTAGAAGTGTGTTGGCAAAGTAAAAAAACATGTCTTCCCCTTACAGCCAGTAGCAATCCAGTTTCCATTTCAACAATGGGGACTGTACTTTTTCGGACCCATCAACCCTATTTCTTCCTTGCAACACAAGTACATCTTGACAGCCACTAATTATTTTACTAGGTGGGTTGAAGTAGTTCCTCTTAGACTATGCAATACGAACCAAGTGATATCCTTTCTTGAAATTCAAATAGTCACTAGGTTTGGAACCCCTGAATATCTCATTTTTGACAATGCATCTTACTTCACATCCATTGACCTCACAAGCTACACCCTTGAAAAGGGGATCAACCTAAATTTTCTATTAATTATTATCCTCAAGGAAATGGACTTACTGAATCCTCCAACAAAAACCTGATAAATATTCTAAAAAATACAATGGCTTCCCATCATAAGGATTGGCACACCCAACTCTACTATGCTCTTTGGGCAGACCGAATCACTCCAAAGGAAACCATTGGAAATTCCCCTTACTATCTCGTTTATGGAAAAGAAGTTGTCCTGCCATCCAATCTCACCATCCCCTCATTTCAATTAGCCCAAATCCATCCAATAATATGATTCATCCCCACTTCAGCATAGGATTGATACTCAGCTTAATTTAGAAGAAGATAGGAAAAGATCCAAGAACAAATTGTATCAGCATAAACAGTTGGTAAAAAAATGGTTCGATGAGAAATCTTCTTCTGACAGAGATTTTTTGGTAGGAGATTTGATATTGAGATGGGATAAGCAGCATAAAGACAATAAGGAGTATACCAAGTTTCAATGCCTTTGGCTGGGACCTTTCATTGTTATAGAAAAGATTGGTCATAGCACTGTTCGGTTACAGACATTGGAGGGAGTCATTGACACCTATCGAGTGAATGTTTCTCTACTTAAAAAGTATTTTGTCTGAACATTTTGATGCGTCATGTATATAGGTTTGGTGTGTTCTTTTTCTATTTTCTTTGTTCTAAGTGTTTGCGTGATATTAGTGGGTGTTTTAATAATCTCTACACATTTGGTAACAATGGTTGATCGGTTTCTCTCAAAAAACTGTTGGCAATCTGAATTTCAATGCATTGTCAGTCTCAATCTTTTCTAGCCTGTGTAAGGATTTGTTTTATATGAAATTGACAATCAATGACTATAGAATTTTAGATTGATACATCCTCATCCTGGTCAATATTTGTACATATTCTGTATTCATGTGATGGAGGGTGTGGAGGTAATTGGTTTTTCTTGTCTCAGGTCTCATTAGTGCGTTACATCATACCTTTATAACCTGGTCAACCTTATCCATTTTGGATCCTATCATAGTCACATCAAAAAAATAAATTTTGTATTGGATTGTGGATTGTAAGATGGGGGGTCTCATCATGAGCCATCCCATTAGGTTCATAGATGCTTGGTGGAATGACATCTTAGCCAATAAACTGGGGAGGTGGTTTTCAGTTTTGCTGAGAGATGGAAGATCCTAGAGATGGAAGATCATATCATAGGTCATGTTATCTCCTAAAATAAATTCATTTTGATAGTATGAATAATTCGAGTCATGTCATGAAATATTTAAATATGACTAACAAATTGAAGGTCTCTATTTGTGCTATGGTTGAAAAAATTAGAAGGTTTAGCTTTCGGTGGCTTAAGCGGGGTGCTTAACAGCTCATTAGCCACTGAAAGGCTTTGTTTCAGCAACTAACATTTTAATGCAGGATAAAGGTTAACCACTGAAAGCGGGCCCGAGTGAGTAAATGGTGAAAGAAATTTCGGTGGCTTAGGCGAGACTTCAGACATTTCATTCGCCACCGAAAAGTGTTGCTTTTGGCAGCTTAGTGAACAATTCGAGAAGGGCGTTAACCACCGAAAGTAGGCAAAAAATAGTTGGGGAAAAAGTGGTTTTGGTGGCTTAGGAGAAAGCTCTGATGTTTCATTAGCAAGCAAAAGGACGGGCTTTCAACTGTTAAAAGGAATATTCGGCGATACGACTATCCACCGAAAGCTAAGTTTCACTGCGACATTGGGAAAACAGTTTCGGTGGCTTCGGAAAAAGGATCAGCATTTCATTAACCACTGAAAGCCTTGTTTTCAGTGGCTAGCAGACAAATTCCTGAAGGTTGTTAACCACCGAAAATCTAAAAGAGAGAAACTGTTAGAAATCCATCAAATCAGAGCCCGTCAGCAAAGAAGCGATCATTAAAGGGCATGATAAACCACCGAAAGGATAGGAGGCTACGTAACTACATGAGGAAATGAGTAAGAAGGTCATTATTGAAACTGATAAAGACTGATGTGATGAAACCCTCCTTCTCCCTCCATCTGTCCACAGAATTGCAAAAAATCCCACTGAGTATCCAGGGTTGATTTTAACATAATTACTGGGAAAGCGGTCTCGAAAAGATCAAATAGATCCATCACCCTATGACCTAAGCATCAATCATGCAAGTGAAATACCTCATAATCATGCCAAATATTCAGTAGATTCCACCCTTGACTTTACAATTTCTCTCCACCAGAAATCCATCTCTAAGAAGCAGCTTGCTAAAACACTATCCAACAGAACTTGAATTTATTGTTGCAGGTACCCAGGAATGGCATTCAGCAAGATGAAGAAGGGAGGACCTGCTCTTAGGAAGGAGTTGGGAGACATAAACTACCTGGAGGCACATCCAGAGGTCTGTCAATTTTTTAAGGATGTTCGCTGCTATAGGTTTTGTGAGAATATTCACGGTTCACACCAGTAGGTGGCTGAGGCATTTGCCCTCTCCTTCGATTGCTCCAAGGAATTCATAGGTAAAGAAGAATTCATGATATATGAAACCCTAATTACTGAAGTGACTGAACTCCCTAGCACAGGAGAGAAGTGGTTCAAGACCACCATACCAAAGGATGTAGAGTTCAGATCTTACTTGAAGCCTGAGCATAGCGAGGTAGTGTGGAAGAAAAGTGTACCGTCCTCTTGGCTAGAAGAGAGGTGGCATTAACTACTAAAGGCCATTGTGGTCTACATAACATGTGAAAGGAGATACAACATCGCTATGATTTACCATTTTAAATTGATGAACCACTTCATAGGGAGAATCCCACTGAATTTTCCTTGTTACTTACATAGGAGTTTGGCAAAGATGGCACACCAAGTGAAGGCCCAGCCAACCAAGATTGCTGGCAGACTGTCTCATCATGGACTTATCCAACTTCTGATCCAAGAATTGTTGAAAAGGAGGAATATGGCATGGCCTTATTTCTTATTTTGGAATGGTTTTGAAATAGGCCTTCAGCCTAAAGAAAAGGGGATGTCTCCTGCTAAAAATTCCAGCACATCAAGAAGTCAAAAAAGGAAGAGAAGGGATATATCCCCAGCAGCAGCAGAACAACCTCCTTCCTCTTCCAAATCCAAGAAGGTCAAAAGAAACTTGGATTTTAGTGAAAAGGGCCAGGAAGTTACAACACACAGTGAGAACATTTTGAACCTACCCTACTCAGATTCAGAAGAGGAACAACAGGAAGGTGCAGACGTAGCTTTACAAGTTGTAGCAGACATTGAAGAGCTCCCATCACCTACACAAAAATAGCAAAATGAACCATCAGATAAGGGTTCCTCTAGAAAGTCCAAGACTCAAAGGAAAGTGTATGAGATGGAGATTTTAGAAAGGGAGATAAAGAAAAATAATTCTACATTGACTAGTAGGAACAAGCTGTTGCATAAATATTACCTAGAGCTGAGAGAAAGGTATGCTTTCCTAAAAAGACTAAATAAAAGGTACCTAAAAGATAACACAAGATTGTATAGGATGATTAGTCTTCAGAGACTGCAGATGAAGGAGGCCAAGCTAAACCCTAGCACTCACCTCATGTTTGAAACCCTAGCTAAAGCTGCAGTAAGCCTTCAGCCTCCAAAATCAAGCCAGGCTGATGTTAACCGTACTAACATAGAGCCTGCTGAAGAAGAAAGCTAAGCAGACAAACTGGAAAGAACAATTTTGGAGGCAACCTAAGAATTTTTGAAGAACAGGGCTTTCAGTGGCTTAGGCGGATGCTGAGACAGTTCATTAGCCACCGAAAGCACCACTTTCGGCAGCTAACCATTCTGATATTTTGGCCTCTTAACCACCGAAAGTAGACAAAGGCATAGGATCGATTTTTGACATGCAGGACCAGTTTTTGGCAAACATGGATGGCTTAGGGACAAAGTATAAAGATGAAGGATGCTGAAGAAAACATTAGGGAAGGTATGCTTCAGTTTTGCTGTGACATAACAGTAGAAAAGGTCACCAACACTCAACTATCCAAGTGAAATAGTGACTTAACCAGCAGAATACCAATGGTAGGGATTTCCAGTACTTACTTTAGTAAACAGAAGGTTCAAACAGTGAACAAATTCTACAGTTAGTTAGACTAGTAGTTAATTAGGGTTTATAACCTAATTATTCAAAAAACAATTATTTTGTCTATTTTTATTAAATCAAATCCAAGTTTCCAGGATCTAAGTATTTTTGTGGCTATAAAGCCTAAGACTTATTTGATTGAAAGGGTTCAACTTCGGGGACTTGTAGACCATTGCTATTGTCAAGCTTCTCATATTGCTCATGACCTAATATAAGCTCTTTTGTTATCATATGTTCAGCTNAACAGTGGTAATTAGAAGCCTTATCCCTAATTGAGTTTCATGCATGTCTTGAGAGTGTAAGGTCTTATAGGTCACCTGACTTGATCCACTTAGAAAAAAATAAAAATATTTAAGTTACCAGGCATCCTCGAGCTGCAACCTAGAGGAGTTTCATGGAGTGATAACAAATTGGTGCCGTTGCCGGGGAGAGGAGATTGAAGCTCAGCTTCCCTGGGAGACGACATAGATCCTTGCTTTGATGATAGACAAAGCTTGGACACTATTTTGGTTGTAATCATCTATCTATTGACTCCATTGAAATAAGGTGGCTTCAATGAGACCAAGTACCAGATAAAACCCTCAAGGGCCACCAACAACACCGGTTTCAGATCTAGAAGAGATTCTGAGAAGAGCTAGGGCTTCACTAAGGTAGAACAACAGTGCTACAAAGGAAGCCACATCAGGTATTTCAAGAAATATTTCTGCTATTATTTCTTCTGTTGAAACACTTAATTCTTAGGAATTTATAAATACATTAGAAAAATTTAGGGTTTGAGCATCTTCAAGCACTTTTGCTTATGAATATCCAATCCCTGGTGACTCCACTAGGATAAGTTTACCACCACCACCTTCTCAGCTACTACCTACATCAGTACTACCTTCCTCCACCCTTTCCATACCCATTTCCAATATGGTTGCCCCTCAATTGACCAAAATGGAAAGGATCCTGGTAGCTAGGTATGCCCCCCTAAATTTTCCTAACCTTCTCTCGGCCATGCCCAATGGAGACTACCTCAAGTACATGCCTAAGTTCATTGGAGAGGGAGATTTCACAGTTGAAGAACATATAGAGGCATTTTACAATTATGCTGAGAACATTAATATAGAACATGAAGATGTGTGGACTAGGGTTTTTGTACAAAGCCTAGATGGCCAGGCTAGGAAATGGTTCAAAGAAATGCCTGCTAGATCAGTAGCAGGCATTGAATCCCTATATGACATATTTCTAAAGCATTGAGGAGAGAGGAGAGACCACCTCTATTATATCATAGAGTTCAGCAACTTGAAAAGAGAGAATGGGGAGTCTATCTCCAAATTCAGGAAGAGGTTCAACAATATGTACAGCAAGATCCCCACTGAAATCAAGCCCACTGATACCTAAGCTAGGATCACTTATGCAAATGCCTTTGACTCTGATTTTTGCCTGATTCTCAGAGAAAGTAGGTATTCCTCCTTATCACTCATGCAGGATGCTGCCCTAGAGGTAGAATCTAACATTGTGGCATCTCAGAAGGTCAGAGGAGAGATAGACAGGAAGAAGCAGCCAGGAGACCCTCTTGGGGATTCTTCATCAGAGAACAAGATTGACAAAATTACCAAACTATTAGATATCTTAACTGCTAAAATTTCTAAGCTAAAGGACTGAGTACAGCTACCTGTGAGAGGTAAAGGGCCAAGTGATTTTGTTCCTCGAAACCCTAATTTTGTCCCTTACAGAAGAGGCAACCCCCCAGTTTAGATCCTCAGAAGGGAAAGGAATCAAGGGGAAGATCAGAGAACCAGAGCTCCTTTTCATAATGTTGTACTAGAAGAAGAACCAGAGTTCATTAAGGAAGAAGGAGAGGCTGAAGAAAACATCCACTGCATGGAAGATGAAGTTGACTATTCTTTTCTGACACAGGTAGAATATGAGGAAGCCCTAATTGATGAGCAGATCAATGAAGAAGCTGTATATCTAGCTGATGGTCAAGGAGGGTATAATATAAGGTCCAGGCTAGTTGCTCCCCTTAAGAATACTGTTGTTCCTGCCAAACAATTTGTTGCACCAGCTAAATAGGCTACTATTTTACCAAAGAAAATGGATGTCATTTCCAAACCATTGCAAAAACCAGCACCTTCATCAAGCCCTGATCAGATCCAACTCAAATCTCTAGTACATGAGGTAAGTTTTCCTGATAGACTGCATTATTATTTCAACCTTGAGTCAAAGATTCAGAAATTGAAGATCCCTTTCCCATTAACCGAGATAATGAAAAATGGTGCATTCAAAACTTCCATACTGAATTCTCTTTAGCCAAAGGTACATATTGATACTGAATTTGTAAATCCGTAAGATGATAAACCTATTGTAACCCTAGGCCCTATGATAGAAGACCTAAAGGATTCATGCCCACCTTTCTACATATCCTTGAATATTCATGATAAAGTCCTTCATAACTGTTTGCTGGACTCAAGAGCTTCTCATAACCTAATGCCAAAAGCTGTGATGGATGAGCTTGGTCTCATAATTACAAAGCCCTACCATGATTTGTTCTCCTTTGACTCCAGAAAGGTCAAGTGCTTGGGCCTCATTAAATACCTTGTTGTAAACCTATCTTAGCTACCTTCAAAAAGCATCATGATGGAAATTGTAGTGTCTGATATCCCTCCCAAATTTGGTCTCTTGCTATCTCGATCATGGAGTAAAAGGCTAGGTGGCACCCTTCAGATGGACCTTACATATGCTACAATCCCCATGTTTGGAGGGGAGACCAAGAGGCTTTATAGAGAGAATCAGCTTGCCTACATCATAAGCAATGAAAGGAATTCAGTGAACCACCCCATCTATGTAGTAGACATTTATTTTGGATCATTCATTATGTAAATAGATGATTCTCAGCAAACACCAGTCCAACTTTCTGAGCCCACCTGTCAGTAGCCTAAAGAAGTGATCATAGTAGTCTAGAACATGTCTTTTGATGGGGCTAGCACTCAAAACTCAGCAGGTGCAGGTGTAGTATTGATCTCTCCATCCAAATAGAATATTCATCTGTATTATAAGCTTGACTTTAAAACCACTAACAATATAGCAGAATATGAAGCCTTGCTGCTAGGAGTTAAAGCTTCCAAGGAGATGGGGATCATGTGCATGAGAATATTTGGAGATGCAGACCTTATTATACAGCAAGTCAACAAAACCTTTCAAGAAAAAAATGTCAGACTAAAGGCCTACAAGGACTATTAGAATAATCAACCCATAGTTAGCTACCTTAGACATTAATTAATCCAATTTTTGTCTTGTTTGCCTAGTTTCTATATTCCATCTTATGCAAGTTGTCCTCCACACATCCATAGTGGTCAAAATTGCTAAATTTGAGTCATGGAGCACTTGGAAAACCTCTTGGAATCAAATATGCTTTATTCCTGGCCTCCCTAGTGCATATCTTCCTTTTCTGCTTTATTGCCTGCTTTTTCTGAGTTTTAAGGCAATTGGGAAAGTTTGACTAGGTGAAGTTAACTTTTTTTTTGTCCTCAAAATTCTCCACTCTTTTCTCCTATGAAAATCATGTATGAGTTGTCCTTCCACCACCTATTATCTTGCCCAATTGATTTTGCCAATTCGTGAACTCCTAGACAGATTTGGAAAGTGCTTTATGCACCTATGGGGGATTTGCTTAGATTTAGTAAGCCTGCTTTTGACCAAATTCGAATGGCATATTCATGCATTTGAATCTCTTATGTAATTATTTATTGTGGCAACCTATGACTTCACAGGTTTGGATATTGTACACTTATTCAATACAGATTAGTGTTCTGCTCCATATTCAGTCTCCTTTGTGAGTAATTTGCATGTGTAATTGGAAATTGTTGTGAGTGTAATTGTTCTAACACATGGGTTCAATTTCCACATGGTATCAGAGCCTTTGTAGATCTATTTCTCTCCTTCCAATTTTTTTTGTAGGTTCGACATCATTGACTGGGAGCATTCTGCTGACTGACGGGACAATTTCTAAGCTATGGATCAATCGCAGAAGATCATCTTGACTCCATTTAACTTCTTTGAATGGAAAGCAGAGATGGAGATAATTTTGAGAGAGAAATGCCTCTACAGAGTGACTATGGCAACAGAAGCAGAGCCTAATGCAGATGCAGAGAAGATTAAATGGCACAACATGAGGGATGAGGCCTATGGTCTCCTGTGTCTGAGTATATCCAGAGACCTCCTTTTCCATCTTGATGTATTGACATCACCAAATGAAGTATGGGAGAAGCTTACTGATATTTTTGGTAAGATAGATGAGATGAGGGGACATAAAATTGAAAATGAATTGATCTCCCTGAGTCCCAATAGCTTTGAATCCCTGCAACTCTATTTTTCCAAGTTCAAAGCACTTGTTTTGCAGCTAAAACAATGTCGGATCGAAAAGAAGGATGATCAACTGGTCTTGGCCATACTCTCGAATATTTTCCCTGACTATTCAGTGTTTGTTTCGACCTTCTATGCCACAAAGTTCACAGCTCAAGACTGGAAAATGCCTAGCCTTGCAAGTTTCATGGAATCTCTCACACAAGAACAAGATAAACTGGTGATGATGGGCACCATCAAACCATCCAAAGACCAAGATCTGGTTGCTGGAGATTCAAGGGTGTATTCAAAAATCAAGAAGAAAGATAAAAATCCACCTGAGCAAAAGAGAGACAAGAACAAGTCTCCAGAGGAGCCTCAAGGTTCCAAGAAGAACCCCCAGAAGAAGAAGAACAAAGGAGAAATGATCAAGTGTGCATACTGCAGTAAGGGAAATCATCCTAAAAGCTCATGCATGAAGAAGCAAATAGACATGCTGACCCAACTCCTGGAGAAGAATGGCATCTCCCTTCCAGACAGCTCAAAGAAGAGGGAAGGAGGATCAAATTCAGAAGACAGAGAGAGAGTTCATGCATTGGTTGTTGGTACATCAAGCTCACCTAGTTTCATCATTGATTCTGGAGCTTCAAGACATATGGTTTCGACCAAGGAGGCATTCACCTCACTTGACATGTCGAAAGGTCCACCAATAGTACTAGGAGATGACTCTCTCACTGAAATTTTGGGCAAAGGGAGGATTGATCTTGACCATGGTAAGTTCAGCAATGTGAGGTATGTTCCAGGTCTTGCCTCTAACATCTTATCAGTGTATCAGATGACCCACACAGGGTCTCCAAAGAAGGTCATATTCTCCCTTGAAGAAGTTGAGATCACAGAGATCTCAAGTGGTAAATTCATTGCAAAAGGATTTGCAAATCACACTTCGAAGGTATACATGTTCTCACACTTCCTACCCTAATCAAACCCCTCTACTCTTCTGATTCATGCTAATGAGGCAAGCAAGCTTTGGCATGAAATATTTGGCCACCTTAATTACAAGTATCTTTCTGATCTTAGTGAAAAATAAATGGTCATAGGGTTTCCAAAGATTAAGTTTTCCAAAGGAGTCTGTCAAGGTTGCATCCTAGGAAAACACCCAGAGCATAAAT
The DNA here is from genome assembly GCA_001517045.1 of Pseudotsuga menziesii. Taxonomy (NCBI): domain Eukaryota; kingdom Viridiplantae; phylum Streptophyta; class Pinopsida; order Pinales; family Pinaceae; genus Pseudotsuga; species Pseudotsuga menziesii. The sequence goes on from LPNX011000416.1 coordinate 418,568, forward strand.
TTGAGAAAGCTAGTCATGAGAGAACCTCTGCACCTCTTGAGTTGATCCATAGTGATGTTGCTGGACCATTTCCTCATATGTAAATGAGTCAGGCCAAATATGCATTGACATTCATAGATGACTTTTCCAGGTATTGCTGGGTTTACTTCTTGAAACACAAGTCTGAAGTTTTTGGCCTCTTCAAAGTCTTTAAGGCTTTGGTTGAAAACCAGTCTGGGAGGAAAATCAAGGTCCTCAGATCTGAAAATGGTGGTGAGTATGTCAAGTCTGAGTTCATTCAATATTGTGCATATGTAGGTATTCAGATGCATCATTCTATCCCTTACACACCACAGCAGAATGGTGTTGCTAAGAGGAAGAACAGATCACTAAAAGAGATGGCAACATGCATGATGGAGGCTAAGACTTTGCCACCAAAGTTTTGGGCCAAATCTATAAACTGTGCATCCTATATCTAGAATAGGGTGCCTCATAAACAGCTTGATGGTATGACTCCTTTCGAAGCATGGAGTGGGCACAAGCCAGATGTGACCCATTTCAGGATTTTTGGCTCAAGGGCTTGGGATAGAATTCCAACAGAAAAGAGAAAGGCTTTGCAGCCCCAAATCCAAGAGTGTCTATTTGTTAGGTACTATGAAGATTCAAAAGGGTAAAATCTGATCAATTTGATCACAAACAAAGCCTTCATTGAAAGGTGTGTTCAGTTTCAAGAAGAACCCCTAGCAGCAGTGGAAGTTGGAGAATCCTCTTCACCACCAGAACCTATGAATGTAAGTGAAGAGATAGTTGAACATGTTGATTCTGATATGTCTGATAATGATGATTTGATTGCAGATCCTAACATTCCTACAAGACCAAAATGGGCATCCAATACCATTCATGCAGCTGGAGAACTAGCTGGAAATCCTAATGATCCTAGGAGGACTAGATCTCAGTTTGAGAGTGCTCTGTGCATGAAAGATCCTATGTTTGCAGAGAAATGCTATCTGATGGTTGAATCAGATCCACATACATATGAATATGTATCAAATTATCAAATATGGCAAACATCCATGAAAGAAGAGTTCAGCTCACTCCAGAAGAGAAACACTTGGGAGCTGGTTGATCTCCCCCCAGGGAGGAAGCTAGTTCAGTGTAAGTGGGTGTACAAAACCAAATTTGCTGCTGATGGTTCACCTCTAAAGTACAAGGCCAGATTGGTAGCCAAGTTCTACTCACAGGTACATGGCATAGACTACAATGAGACCTTTGCACCAGTGGCAAAGATGGACTCCATTAGGCTATCCTTAGCCATTGCAGCTTCAAAGCAATGGGAGGTACACCACAGGGATGTGAAGTGTACTTTCCTAAATGGATATCTCACTGAAGAGCTATACATGCAGCAGCCTCAAGGATTTTCTACTAACCCATATCTTGTGTGCAGGCTAAAGAAGTCATTGTATGGGCTTACGCAAGCCCCCAGGGCTTGGTATGCCAAGATTGATAGCTTTCTGCTATCACTGAATTTTGTTCGATGCAAATCAGATCCAAATTTCTATTTGAAGCTGATTTATGGTTCATTAATGATAATTGTTTTGTATGTTGATGACCTTCTCATTACAGGAAGATCAAAGGATGAAATTGCTTCCTTGAAGGATGCAATGAACCATGCCTTCTCAATGACAGATTTGGGCTTATTGAGCCAATTCTTGGGGCTTGAGATTTCTCAAACCAAAGAAGGAATCAAAGTACATCAGTCCAACTATGCCTTGGATTTTCTGAACAAATTCAAAATGAAGGATTGCAAGCCAAGCAAGACTCATTTCCTTTCAGGAGTTAAGCTTGAAGAAGCTGATTCTTCACCTATGGTAAACAATACACTGTATAGGCAATTGATTGGATGTTTGTTGTATCTTACACATACTATACCTGATATTTCTTAAGCAGTAAGTGTGGCTTCTAGATACATGGATCAGCCTCATGAGATCCATTGGAAAATAGCCAAAAGGATCCTTAACTTTGTTCAGGGAACAAGGACTCATGGGATCTTCTACAAAGCTAAATCTGATCTTGATTTGATTGGGTTTACTGACAGTGATTGGGAAGGTGACAGCATAGATCAAAATTCAACATCAGGATATGTGTTCATGCTTGCAAAAGGGCCAATCAACTGGTCAAGCAAGTAACAGAGTGCCATTTCACTCTCATCTACAGAAGCAGAGTATAGAGGAGTTGTAAATGCAGCAACTCAATGTTTATGGTTGCAAGGTTTGCTTGGTTAGTGTGTCTTCGAATCAGAATACTCAACTACTATCTACTGTGATAATCAGAGTACCATTCAAATCTTCAATGATCCAGTTCATAAGAAGAGAACCAAACACATTGAGATCCATATGCACTACATCAGACAGCTTGTGCATGATGGCACCATTCACCTACTCTTCTGTTCATCTTCAGAACAAGTATCAGATATCTTCACCAAAGTTTTTTGTGAGAAGACATTCAGCAATCTCAAATCACTGCTAGGGATTTCTGATCATGCTGTGAAGCATGAGTGATGACAATATTTCCAAATTTTGTTTTACTGTCCATGTTTAAGGGAGGATTTTTCCCACTGGGTTTTTGCCTCTTTCCTTGGTTAAATGGACATGCAGTATGTAAAGGGTGACTCAGCCTTGTTGCTAGGCCCTATAATTTTCTGATATTTTACTCATAAGTCAAGCTTAAGGGGGGGTGTTAGAATAATCAACCCATAGTTAGCTACCTTAGACATTAATTAATCCAATTTTTGTCTTATTTGCCTAGTTTCTATATTCCATCTTATGCAAGTTGTCCTCCACACATCCATAGTGGTCAAAATTGCTAATTTTGAGTCATGGAATGCTTGGGAAACCTCTTGGAATCAAATCTTCTTTATTCCTGGCCTCCCTAGCACATATCTGCTTTTTCTGCTTTATTGCCTGCTTTTTCTGAGTTTTAAGGCAATTTGGAAAGTTTGACTAGGTGAAGTTAACTTGTTTTTTGTCCTCAATATCCTCCACTCTTTTCTCCTATGAAAAGCATGTATGAGTTTTCCTTCCACCACCTATTATCTTTCCTAATTGATTTTTCCAATTCGTGAGCTCCTAGACAGATTTGGAAAGTGCTTTATGCACCTATGGGGGATTTGCTTAGATTTAGTAAGCCTGCTTTTGACCAACTTCGAATGGCATCTTCATGCATTCAAATATCTCATGTAATTATTTATTGTGGCAGCCTATGACTTCACAGGGTTGGCTATTGTACACTTATTCAATACAGATTAGTGTTCTGCTCCATATTCAGTCTCCTTTGTGAGTAATTTGCATGTGTAATTGGCAATTGTTGTGAGTGTAATTGTTCTAACACCTGGGTTCAATTTCCACAAGAATGAGGTATGGAAACTCAGAGACTCCTTTATGTTTTTTGAACTGTCATATATACCTAGGGCTTTGAATCACTTGATTGATTCCCTGGATGTCTCTGCAAGTCTATTTGTTCCTCCTTTACCTCCTAAGCTCATCTATGATGTTCAGGTCAAGTACAGACCTTCCCTGCCAGATAATGTAAAATTTTGGAAGGTGTTTGAGAATGATGATGAGCTTAGCAAATTCCTTCAGCTAGTAGATGAGTTCTCTGATATACATATAGATCACAGGAAAACCTAAACATGGAAGAATCCCAACAGTTCAAGTTGAAAGATAAAGTAGCTGATTAGAATATTGTCCAATTACCCAACAATTATATACCTCGGGGTCTAGTACCTCTGGAAGATATTTTTGATCATAATGACATCCCTTTCAAGCCTACCAAAAAGGATCAAGACCCTGCTATTCAAGAGCAAAACATAGGCCAAATCCATCCAAAACTGATAAATCTATCCACTAAGTTGACTGTTGATCAGAGGTTCAAATTTTGCAGCCTGATATAATAATTTGCTGATATATTTGCCTAGGAGTACAATGACCTGAAAACCTATGACACCAATATCATCCAGCACAGGATTCCTTTAGAGAAGGACACCATCCCTTTCAAACAGAAGTTGAGATCCATCAGTCGTCTCCTACTACCTGTAATTGAAAAAGAAATCCATAAGCTCCTCAAAGCCAAAATCATAATCCCTTTCAGGTATTCCAAGTGGATTGCAAACTTAGTGGTGGTAAGGAAAAAGAACAGGGAAATCAAGTTGTGTGTGGATTTTAGAAACCTAAGCAAATGATCCAAAAAAGACAACTATCCACTACCCAAGATGGAACACATGTTGCAAAGAGTCGCAGGGGCTAGTTTCACGTCATTTCTGGATGGCTTCTTTGGATACAACCAAGTTGCTGTGCACCCTGATGACCAAGAGAAGACTACCTTTACCACCCCATGGGGCACTTTCATGTATGCTAAAATGTCATTGATGAATGCTATGGCTACTTTTCAAAGAGCCATGGACTTAGCTTTTGTAGGGTTGAAAGATAAATTTGTGCTTATATACCTGGATGACCTAACTCTTTACTCTCACAGCCATCATGACCATTTGCAGCACTTGAGGAGGGTATTTCTGAAGTGCAGGAGGTTTGGAATATCACTCAACCCTAAGAAGTCCAAATTTTCACTCAATGAGGGGAAACTCCTAGGTCACATAGTCTCAGATGAAGGTGTAAAGATTGATCCAGTAAGGGTGGAAGCAATCCAAAAGTTGTCCATATCGAGGTCAAAAAGGGATATTCAATCCTTTTTGGGTAAGATAAACTTTGTTAGGAGGTTCATCCCTAATTTCTCTGAGCTGGTAAAGCACATAACAACCATGCTGAAAAAGGATGTAGAAATAAGATGGACTGACTAGGAAAGAAGCTCTTTCGAAGACATCAATAAGGTTATCATGGAAGCCCCAACCCTGATTAGTCTGGACTATACCAAGAGTTTTTATATATTCTCCTTTGCATCCTATGACACAGTGGCAACTGTACTGTTACAAAAAGATGATGAAGGTCTCAATCATCCAATTGCATTCTTCAGCAAAACCTTGACAGAAGTTGAGCTAAAGTATGATCTAATTGAGAAACAGGCTTATGCTCTGATAAAGTCATTGAAGACATTCAGGATTTACATTCTCCATGCAAAATTTCTTTCCTATGTCCCTTCAGCTACTATGAAGGATGTTTTGACTCAACCTAACATTGATGGAAAGACATCTAAGTGGATTTCCAATCTCATTGAGTTTGATATAGAGGTGAAGCCCACTAAGCTAGTAAAGGGACTAGGTCTGACCAAACTTATGGCTAAAGAAAAATGTGAAATAATGGGGATAAACTTCACTTGTGTCACTTCAACAAAATTGCAAACTATAGTAGCAGCAGAAGTACTTCAAGATCAGAATGACATTCAACCAGTGGCTGAAAACCTGTCTTCATGTGAGTGTTACTCAGGTATTATTCATTTTTTGCAAAAATTAGAAGTTCCTCCTGGTCTCACTCCTAATCAAGCATGATCTCTTAAATTAAAATATGTTAAATTTTGCATAGTTGATAAAATGTTGTACTGGAAAGATCTGTCTGGGGTTTTGTTGAGATGTCTAGATAAAGAAGAATCAGATCGGGTCATGCATCACTTTCATTCCAGCACATGTGGGGCCATCATTGTTGGAAGACCACAACCCACAAGATCTTGAGGGAAGGGTACTATTGGCCAGTCCTTTTTGTTGATGTATGTACCTTTGTAAGGGCTTGTGACTAGTGCTAAATATTTATAGGGAAGCAACAACTCAAATCCTTTCCCCTTAGGCCTATTGTAGTGAATGGGCCTTTCCAGCAATGGGGTCTGGATTTCATAGGCGAAATAAATCCATCTTCCAGTGGACAACATAAATGGATCCTAGTAGCCATAGACTACTTTACCAAGTGGATAGAGGTAGTACTCACCAGGAATTCCACTCATCATGTCATCATGAAGTTTTTATATGAGAATATCTTTATCAGGTTTGGATTCCCATTAATATTAGTAACTGATAATGCACCAACTTTCAAAGCTGGGGCATTGGTTAGAATGTGTGAGTCAATGGGAATTCAGCTGATGCATTCCACATCCTATTATCCTCAAGGAAATGGTCTGGCTAAGTCATCCAACAAAAGCCTAGTCAGGATCATCAGAAAACTATTGGAGACAAATCAAAAAAACTGGGATTCTAAGCTAAAGTTTTCTTTATAGGCTGATAGGGTAACAGACAAAATATATATAGGGACTTCCCCATTCAAATTATCTTATGGTACTGAGGCCATTTTTTCCATTCAGCTCATTCTTCCAGTGGCAAAATTATTTCAGGAAGAGGAAGATGAACCAAATGATATGGTGGGGAGGATGATGGATTTGGTGGAGTTACAGCAAGTCAGGGAACAAGTGATAGGAAAATCAGAAGCTCATCAATAGAGGATAAAGGTCATGTTTAACAAAAGGGAAAAAGTAGACAACTTTGAGATTGGAGATCAGGTGCTCAAGTGGGATACTGTCAGGCAGGACAAGGGAAAACATGGAAAGTTTTACTCTTTGTGGATTGTCCCTTTTGTGATAGCACAACTACAAAAGAACAACACCTTCAAATTGAAGAATCTGGAAGGGGAAGAGGTGTTTGATGGCCCAGTGAATGGGCGTTTTCTGAAACTTTACTTTATTTGAGGCTCTGAGGCCTTGTTATTGTAAATTAGTAGTTAGTAGGTTGTTTTTTCTTACAGAATAAACTCCATGCCCAATGGAACAGTAAATGATAGTGTTAAGTTTTTAGTTGTTTTCAAGGAAATGCATTTTGGTCTGGGGATATTGGGACCTCACAGGGAGGTTCCCATCCCCAAGTAGGAGCCAAATGTTAGCTCCCAAAATAAATTTATTTTGATAGTATGAATAATTCGAGTCATGTCATGAAAGATTTAAAGATGACTAACAAATTGAAGGTCTATGTTTGTGCTATCGCTGAAAAAATTAGAAGTTTTAGCTTTCGGTGGCTTAGGCGGGGTTCTTAACAACTCATTAGCCACTGAAAGGATTTGTTTCGACAACTAATAGTTTAACGAAGGATAAAGGTTAACCACCGAAAGTGGGACCAAGCGAGTAAATGGTGAAAGCACTTTCGGTGGCTTAGGGGAGACTTTAGAAATTTCATTAGCCACCGAAAAGTGCTGCTTTCAGCAGCTTAGTGAACAGTTCAAGAAGGGCGTTAACCACCGAAAGAAGGAAAAAAATTGGTTTCGGTGGCTTAGGTTAAATCTCTGATGTTTCATTAGCCACCGAAAGGACGGGCTTTCAGTGGTTAAAAGGAATATTCAGCGAGACCACTATCCACCAAAAGCTGAGTTTCACCGCGACATTGGGAAAACGGTTTCGGTGGCTTGGGAGAAAGGATCAACTTTTCATTAGCCACCGAAAGCCTTGTTTTTGGTGGCTAGTAGACAAATTCCAAAAGGTTGTTAACCATCAAAAAGGTGAAAGAGAGAAACGGTTAGCAATCTATCAAATCAGAGCCCATCAACAAAGCAACAATCATTAAAGGGTGTGATAAACCACCGAAAGGACAGGAGGCTACGTAACTGTGTGAGGAAATGAATAAGGAGGTTGTTATTGAAACTGATAAGGACTGATGTGATGAAACCCTCCTTCTCCCTCCATCTTTCCATAAAATTGCAGAAAATCCCACTGAGTATCCAAGGTTGATTTTAACATAATTACTAGGCAAGGGGTCTCTAAAAGATCAAATAGAGCCATCACCCTCTGACCTTAGCATCAATCATGCAAGTGAAATCCCTCATAATCAATGCCAAATATTTAGTACATTCCACCCTCAACTTTAGCATTTCTCTCTACCAGAAAGCCATCTCTGAGAAGCATCCTACTAAAACAGTATCTAACAGAACTTGAATTTATTGATGCAGGTACCCAGGAGTGGCATTCAGCAAGATGAAGAAGGGAGGACCTGCTCTCAGGTAGGAGTTGGGAGATATCAGCTACTTGGAGGCACATCCAGAGGTCTATCAATTTTTTAAGGATGTTGGCTGCTATAGGTTTTGTGAGAAGATTCAAGGTTCACACGAGCAGGTGGTTGATGCATTTTCCCTTTCCTTCGATGGCTCCAAGGCAGTCATAGGTAAAGAATAATTCTTGATAGATGAAACATTAATTACTGAAGTGACTAAATTCTGTAGTACAGGAGAGAAGTGGTTCAAGGACACCATACCAAAGGATGTAGAGTTCAGATCGTACCTAAATCCTGAGCATAGGGAGGTGGTGTGGAAGAAAAGTGTACCATCCTCTTGGCTAGAAGAGAGGTGGAAGCAAATACTGAAGGCCATTGTGGTCTACATGACATGTGAAGGGAGATACAACAGAGCTATGATTTACCATTTTAAATTGATGAACCACTTCATAGGGAGAATCCCACTAAATTTTCCTTTTTACTTACACAGGATTTTGGCAAAGATGGCACACTAGATGAAGTCCCAGCCAACCAAGACTGCTGGAAGACTGTCTCAACATGGCCTTATCCAACTTCTGATCCAAGAATTGCTAAAAAGGAGGAATATGGCATGGCCTTATTTCTTATTTTGGAATGGTTTTGAAACATTCCTTCAGTTAGAAGAAAAGGGGAAGTCTCCTGCTAAAAAGTACAGCACACCAAGAAGTGGGAAAAGGAAGATAAGGGCTATATCCCCAGCAGCAGCATAACATCCTCCTTCCTCTTCCAAAGCTAAGAAGGTCAAAAGAAACTTGGATTTCAGTGAAAAGGGCCAGGAAGTTACAAAACACAGTGAGAACATTTTGAACCTACCCTACTCAGATTTAGAAGAGGAATAGGAGGAAGGTGTAGACATAGTTTTACAAGTTGTAGTAGACATTGAAGAGCTCCCATCACCTAAACCAAAAGAGCAGGATGAACCAACAGATAAGGCTTCCTCTAGCAATCCCAAGACTCAAAGGATAAATTAGTTGCTGAGGCAAGTGTATGAGATGGATATTTTGGAAAGGGAGATAAGGAAAAATAATGCTACATTGACGAGTAGGAACAAGCTGCTACATAAATCTTACCTGGAGCTGAGAGAAAGGTATGCTTTCCTAAAAAGACTAAATAAAAGGTACCTAAAAGACAACACAAGATTGTATAGGATGATTAGTCTTCAGAGACTGTAGATGAAGGAGGCCAAGCTAAACCCTAGCACTCACCTCACGTGGAAACCCTAGATGAAGCTGCAGTAAGCCTTCAGCCTCCAGAATCAATCCAGGCTACTATTAATCGTCCTAACATAGAGACCGCTGAAGAAGAAAGATAAGTACACAAACTAGAAAGAACAATTTTGGAGGCAGCCTAAGAATTTTTGAAGAACAGGGCTTTTGGTGGCTTAGGAAGACGCTGAGGGAGTTCATTAGCCACTGAAAGCACCGCTTCGAAAACTAACCTTTTTTATATTTTGGCCTCTTAACCACCGAAAGTAGATAGAGGCATAGGATTGATTTTTGACATGCAGGACCAATTTTGGGCGAACATGGATGGCTCAGGGACAAAGTATAAATATGAAGGATGCTGAAGAAAACATAAGGGAAGGTATGCTTTAGTTTTGCTACGACATAACAGTAGAAAAGGTCACCAACACTCAACTATTAAAGTGAAACAGTGACTTAACCAGAAGAAGACCAGTGGCAGGGATTTCCCATACTTACTTTAGTTATCAAAAGGTTCAAATAGTGAACGAATTCTATAGTTAGTTAGACGAGTAGTTAATTAGGGTTTTTAACCTAATTATGCAAAAAACAATTATTTTGTCTATTTTTATTAAATCAGATCCAAGTTTTTAGGATCTGAGTATTTTTGTAAAGGCTATAAAGCCTAAGACTTATTTGATTGAAAGGGTTTGACTTTGGGGACTTGTAGACCATTTCTATTGTCAAGCTTCTCATATTGCTCATGACCTAATATAAGCTCTTTTGTTATCATATGTTCAGCTTCCATTTTCTTTCTATTCTCTGCTTATGCCTGAATGTGTTATTCAGGTTTTATTCAGGTTAATTAATGTCTGATAGTTATCACCCTATTGGAATATTGATGTGATTTGAATTATAAGTACTTTCCTTGTCATGATTAGCCATTTATATATATCTATTTTATGTATGGATCTACCAGGATGATAAGTTCTCCATCTCTGCACCATATTGTCAACCTCTGAATAGTGATAATTAGAAGCCTTATCCCTGATTGAGTTTCATGCATGTCTTGAGAGTGTAAGGTCTTATAGGTTGCCTGCCTTGATCCACTTAGAAAACCATAAAAATATTTAAGTTACCAGGCATCCTCGAGCTGCAACCTAGAGGAGTTTCCTGGACTTATAACATGTTGGTTCATTCATGATCTACAAAGCATTAGTGAGTAACGCTACTATTATGTGGATATAAAGCCATGGTAGTGTCTTGCAATTCATAGTCGAATAAATTTTCGTTGTTTTTATAAGGCGATTATTGTACATAAGGACAAGGGAGTATTCTCACAAGCCAGTCCTACCACGATCATAGATTTGATTTTGGACTGAAATTATCATTAGATGGTTCTCAGACCATGATATTTTCTTTCAGTTTTATAGCTGGAAGACAAGAGGTCTCCTTACCGAGCTGGCTTGTTCAGTTTCCAGATCAGGTGAGTGGCACTAATCACCAAATTGGGGTAGTGGTCTTATGTCAATAAAGTATTCTTTAAAAAAAAATAAAAACTTGGTGACCTATGTTTGAAGATCCAGAATATGCTTAGGTTTTATTCCAGGTCCAAATTGAATTGTGTGCCTATGTTTGCCTAAGGGTGAGAGATCCTTATGATCCTCCGTGCCTCCTGAATAAGATTTGCATCATCTTTAACCTGATCATGGATGGGAATGTGCAAAGCATTTTGATAATTCTATTTGTTTGTTTCATTTTTATAAACATTTTCTGTAGTCTCAAGTTAGCTAATTGTTTATTAACATGTTTTTCTATGTGAAAGAGTTCTCATTTTACAGAGATAACTGGTTCATCCCATCCAATCGCCATTTGTTGTAGGAACAACAAATCCCATGTTTTATCTAAAACACGGGAGCCCCAATTTTGCATGCAAAGGTAACTTTCATTAATTCCTTAAGTAGTTTTGGGGTCCCCATAATGTTTATCATGAGTTCTATGATTTGACTAAGTTAAATTTCTGAAATTTATGCATGTTTTGTGTGCTTTTGGTGATTTGAGGAGGACTATCTATTCCCAAAAATTATGTCCATCCCACATCCCGCATCCCGCAACCCACAATGTGGATTGTGGGATCTTGAAGTTTAATATTTATGAATTTTCCATCTGGCAACCCGCAATGTGGAGTGTGGGAGCGAAAGTATTTTTGTGAGTGCAATTGTTCATGCCGCAACCCACATCTCGCAATTGCAAAATTGCGGATTGTGGGAAGTAATTTGATTTACGATTTTTTGTTTCGTGTTCCCGCAATTTGCGGGATGCATATTGTGGAAACGGTTAAATAAAATTTTGATATTTTTTGATCCCGCATCCCATATCCTGCAATTGCGAAATGCGGGTTATGGGATGGCAAATAAAATTTAAATCTTGCGTTTTGATCCCGTACCCCACGATATTTAATCCCGACTGTTTATTTATTTTAATCCTATAGTCTTAATTTGACATGCTTAAAATCTCTATATAGGTAGGTCCGTTATATTTTATTTATCATTTTTACTGTTACAAATTACTATGTTGCGTGGGTTTTCACTGTGATTTTTACCAAAGAACGTTTTCATAGTCTCGGTCAATCTCAGTTTCATTTCTTATTCTTTTCTTCGCTTAATATTTTACTGTAGCTTTGTTTGAATTAGTCTTGATTTATTGCTTATACGTTTAAACAGAGTGTTTCAATTTCTCAAAAATGGCTCGAAATACCCACTGCAAGAGCCTTCAAAAGGACATGCTGACCAAAGACCCAAACTTTCATATTTTCTCTGACACCAATGGCAGAGTCACTGAAACTTATCAAATTCATTGGTCTAGGGTATACTCAATTTTTGACAATGACGACCTCTCATACATACAAAATGACCGGTCAACCTACCAAAGAATTAGGGATTCCAGACTACATGCCATTGCTTCCAGACCTTCCATCCTTCCTTATAATGACGTGGTCAAATGGATCATGGAACATGCAAACCCTAAAGACCATTCCTTCAATGATAGTGCACAGTCGCAGTTAGCTACCTTTCATCTCGAGGTCTTCATCAGAGCCTATGGTCTTAAACCGACTAGATAACCCCTCAACGCAGAATTTTCTCAAGCCTCCAAGACTAGGTTTAATTTTGATGAAATGTTAAAATCTTGGATGAGTGAACCTAGTAAGTTCTCGCAAAGGAAAGACGACATTTATCCTATCACCTGGTTTAGGGAACCCTATTCTTTACTAGCATCCATGTTATGTAGACTTTATGGTCTTCCCAATTGCTCTATTTTTAAAGATGAATGGGATTTGATATATCATGAAGTCCTAACTGTTGGTGAATCTTTCCCATGGGCTTCTATCTTGTCACTGGAGCTTAAAATGGTTATCCATGATTATCAAAAGGATACTTCCCAGAAGAAACCCAATTTCTTCTTTTCGTCCTTCTTCATTGACGTGTTCTGCACTGAGTTCCAATATCCCAATTTGGGATGGAACTGGAATTTACCGACCCCTCTGGTGCCCATTTACCATTCAGAATTGTGGGATACTAATTATGCATCCAGGTTCTATGATATTTGTGAACACTTCCTCGACAACATTTATTTTTCAATATTCAAAAAGGAATCTCCAACCTTTTTAGCTGAAGCCAGAACCTTTATTGCTACAATGGGTGACCGGTATGTTAGTGAGTCTTTTTCATATATCAGAATTTGGGGTGGAAACACTGTTCATATGCTGCCCAAGATTGTTCTTGACAGATTGGTCATTGAAGAAGTATCTTTCCAGACTATTACTGATGGGTTTTACAAGAAACTTATTGGCCCCAAAAGAAAAGGTTGGCCCAAATTCCCTATGAACCTTGTATTATTTGTCATCCCAACTTCAACATGGGTTGCGGTGCTAAGTGATCATATAGTTTCCTTGAAGCATGGTTTCGCTAGCAAAATAAAACATGACCGCAAAGGATTTATTAATGCTCATTTCAAGCAGAACTATGTGAAGGGTGGTTGTATTCATGAGGAACTCCCTGATGACACTATCTATCAGGGGGTAGATACCTTTTCTGAGGTCTTGGCCAGGGACAAAAGTGAAGAAGAACAGAGTCACATCTTACAACATCAAAACGAACTCAAAGATAGGATTTAGAGCTACAAAGGAATGGAATTGGACCTCTTGGAATAGGTAATAAAGGATAGGGAAGAGCAGGAAGTCCAAGAAACAAAGGCTCTATCAATAGTGATTGTACATAGGAGAATAAGGGAAAAGCTCCTATGCAAGATCTCCCACAAGTGAGAGTCTCTCAACAACTGAAGGTTCTGATGCATACTTCTTAGTAGTCAAAGAAGAAATTCGAACAGATAACTTTTGTATTGGATAATCAAGCAGCTGCAACTGTTAAGCCTATTCCTGACATTCAGGTGACTACTATAGTTACCCCGATAGGTGATGAACAAGTAACTGTTGATTTTAAGCCATTTAAGAAACAGAAAACATAGGTGATTATTTCTCAAATACCTACCATTAACCTTGGTGACTCTCATGTTGAAGAAGAAGTGCATTCCTCTGTGCTTGTAACTGAAGAAGTGACTAAGCCTTTGAAAACATTTGTGGATTTGTTCAATGATAATGGAATGGAAGAGTCTATTCCTAATTTAAATATCCCAAAAATATGTTTATGTTCCTATTTCATCAACTGCAGCGCTCCTCCTCTCATCCATCCACACTCTTTCCACTTTTCCTACTGGGGTCATCCCATCGTCCCCATTATCTCAACTCTATCATTCTTTGACCTCACCACCTGTTTCTATCCCAGCTATCTCGGTCCAACCCCACATGCTACAATCTACTACTGAAGAAGCCCAATTTTTTAAGACTCCTCTACACCTACCTTCATTTACTCTAGCATCATCATCTGTTTCTGAAAATATCTTAATGCCTTCATCATCACTTCCAACTATTAGCATTCACGCTCCTTCCTCTGAAACTTCCATCCCAATATTCTCTTCAAATTTTGAAACAGTTGTTGTTCAAAAAATTTCATGTCCTTTACTTCCCACCCACATTACTATTTCTGTGCCTCCTCCCACCGTCACTCAGACATCCTCTTTGGTTTCCACAATTATTGGGACTTCCTCATTTACTGAGTCAAGAGTTGAGTTTGATGAGGATATTGTAATCTCTCTTGGGGACTACTATGGAAATTCTGATAAAGTAGTGGTTAGAAAGGAAAAAATAGAAGTAGGGACCAAAGTGGTATGGATGGATCTGTCACCAATCAAATAACTTGGACTCAACATTTTGGTGATCCTCAAGTAGATGCAGTGGATACAACTGCTGCTTTAGGTGCATTTACAGGTGCAAACCTCCATGCAGTTAATACATTGAACAAGGAGTTCGACAAAAGGAAAGAGGAAATGAGAAGGATGGAGGAAGAACTAGATGAGGACAAGAAAGACCATAAAACTCATGTGGAAAACCTAGAGAAAGCATCTGAAGACAAGTTCAAAGAGTTGCAGCTCAAGAATGCCTCTCTCTAGGATGAATTGAAGAATGAAAAAACTATGAATGCCGCTAATACCCAAAGCATAGATTTGTTGATAAGACAATGTGAATATGCAACTGCAAGTGCAGCTTCCTCTACATTCTTTAAGTTTTCTAACCAGAAGTTTCAAGATTTGGCTATCCTGGTCAATCAGGAGCATCATGATTTAATAACTGAAATGTTTAGGACTTTGGATGACATTTTTGAGACTTATGTTGCTTTTGGTAAGATGTTTGTTGTGCCTTAAGACCAGGTAGCCAAGAGAGAGCAAGATTCCAAGGCTTATGATTATTTTTTAGACTGGCAAAAATATATGAAGGACAAACTAGAAAACATCATTATCCTTGGCAGTTTTCAATTAAAAAAGATCAGAACTGTACTGCGTACTTGGCTCGACCTTAATGAGATGGTTGAAGATATTGTTAAGAAAACACATGCAATTTGCAGGAGAAGATGGTACATGGTTGAAAACATCATGGAAGCGCTGCATTTCCCTACCATGGAGATGATCGAAAATGCTTGTCGTCCGAAGTTAATCGAAGTTAATGATTGAGTAGGTTGAACGTAGATGTGAGGAAGCTAAGGAAAATATTAAAGAGCTTGATCATGTCAACATTGGGGACATGGATCAGTTGATAAGGACACCATTTACTATGCAAGGAAAGATCCACATTTTCATCCGTCTTTGGCATAAGTTGGCCAAAAATGAAATGGAGAATTTTAGGTGTGATATTCAGCTTGGGTTTGAATCTCCGAATTACCCAAACATAGATGAATTGTTGGATATTTGGAATAGGTGGTGATATTTTCTTGGCTACTAGTTCTATGTGGATCCTGTGATCCCAGTTTCATGGGGATTCATCCTTTTATAATTTTTATTTAAAGGGTAGACCTCACATGTACAAGGGGATGATTTTTTGGGAGGAAAAAATATGGACAAGAGATTGGAGATACTATGTTTACTTGAGGTTTTGTAATTTTTAGCAAACTTTATTTAATGTAGTGAAGTTATTCTTACGAATCTCTTTCTATTTATTTGATTAAGTTTCCTTGAAAAATAATGATTTTTCCATTTCAAATGGATCACTGTCTCTGTTAGTCTTTTGCGATCAATAAGTGCATTTATTTAAAACCTTGATTTCTCTCTGCTAATGATTCATGTACTGATAAAGTGTTAAAAGAGTTTATTCTATTAAGATCTTTATCTATTTCTGCAAATGATTACATAGTAAATTTGATGATATATGTTATTTTTTCAATTGACATATTGATTACAAGTTAACCTTGAATGTGTTAATTTCAAGTTGTCATCAGTCAAACTTTTGTTGGTTGATTGTAAATTTAATTGATAAGTAATCAATCTTGTTTACATTTTTGTTAAATATGATTAAATACTTGTTAGTCTTTCATCTCAGGTTAATTTGAGAAAAAACCATAACATCTTTCTTAGAGTAGTGTAGACTTAGTTTAGGTTTTCCTTCACAGTTAGATTAAATTTCCCTTTTACTTTTCTCAACTATCTAGTTTTCCTTCATTGGGAAACAGATCCTTCTAGGATTGAAAATCATCGAAAACCACCCATGCCAGCAGAGGCCTTAGTATCCATGGGTGTTAACCACACCAAATATCTTAAGGATAGGATAATACCTGTGTAGGATTATCTGAAGCCTTTTGATGAGGTTTCATCCCCTGTTGTTTTCCTTGGACACCATTCCAGCAACCTACATATCTGAGGCTTCAAAAAGGTCATAACTAGTTGCAAAAACCTATCCTTTAGTCTTCTACCAACTCTAACTCCTGTAGTCTTCTGACCTGCTTCTTCTCAGTCTTAACTCTTTTACCTTCCTATTTAGGTAGGTTTTTTTCCTTCGTCGCATCTTTCTCTCTTCTACGCTTGATTTTCATCCGTTAACTGCTTTTCTCTGTCATGCGCCTTTTTCTCTTGTCTTACGCTTGCGCTCCAGATTCTTCCTTGTGCTCTTTCTTGGCCCAACAGGCCCCCGACACTCACATGTGGCTCTTCCTAAGCCACTAATAAAAATTAGGATTCTAGCACAGGCTATGCCACGGGACCAACCTTGTCCCTAAATTCTTTCAAAATGCCCTCTACTTTGGCAACCTCTTGCACTACTTCCTCTGCTTGCTTCTGTAATTGGCCCACACTGTCAGAACTGATGTGTTCCATCGATACTTCTTCCAGTGACTCAGATAAATACTGGAGCTTCTGGTGTACAGACTGAATGATCCCTGTAAATCTTTTCACTTTCGATCGATGCACTGTCACCTCATCATTCCTACTCTGCACCTTGTCGCACAGATTTTCACTTCCTGTTGCAGCTGCTTTATCTCGGCTACCTTTAAAACCTTCTCTTTAAGAGGCAAATTCTTTATGTCTTCCCTAACTGCTGCAATTTTCAGTTCATCCTATCGCGCTTCCTCGGCAAATTTTGCTACTATCTCATCTTCCAGAAGAAGTTCCTAGGTTTTCGAAACTGCTTCTATTGCATCTGTACATAACTTCTCTCCCCTCTTAATGTAATCAACAGCCTCAGACGTTGTTGTCCTATGTTCTTCTAACACCTAAGGAGGTTTTCTTGGTTGTTGTTGTGCTTGGAGCTCTTCCACCTTCTTCTTGAGCTCTATCAAAATCCTAGAGAGTCAACCGACCTTTGCGACGATGTATTCATCTTCTTGGTTTTTGCTCGACGTGGAACTCTGTGACTACACTTTTGATGGCTTTAGCTAGTGTAAGCCAGCTCTATTCATGCACTTTTATCTCCTACTCCTTTTCCCTAAGGAGGACCTTACGCTCCTTTTCCTTCCTTGTCTTCTTTGTGGCCTAATAACCTGGGGTATTTTATCAGATCCGAAGCTTTGACATGGCCGCATGCTGAATGGAATATACATCGTCCAATGCTATTTTGGAAAAATATAGCATTTCCATTTCCATTTCCTTGATCATATCATCATATTATTTCGTACCTGACTCAAGTTCTTTCGCCTGTAATTCTAGCTTGAGGGGCGACAACAATAGGGGTTCGGCTAACGTATCCCCAGGATCAACGCCATATGTCTTAGCCTCCATAGTAGTTTTGACTTCATTGATGGCCTCTGTGATCTTATTGACGTGCTCAGTGATTTTTTTGGACACTTGCATCTGTTGTGTACTAAGACCCTAAAGGCTGGTATTTGCCACTTCTGCGACAATGTCTGCAAGCAAGCCCATATCCTCCTTGTCTAAGCTAATTGTATGAGTCATTTTATCATCTTTTCATTTCTTGTGTGCATGTGTGTGATCCTATTTATGTTCTTTCTTCTTGGTTTGCACATCCTCATCAGTGGGTGTGTCTTCTCCTTCGTTGTCATTAGTGTTGTTCTCACTGTTATCATCGTCGGCGGCTTCCTCCTCTAACTGGTTTTCCTTCCCATCACCCCCTTAATTCTCTTGGCTACTCTACATCAGCCAGGGCACGCCATTCCTCTAGCTACTCTTGGATGATAGCTTCCACATCCTCATTAGTAATCATAAACCCCATTGGGTGTGCCTACTTGTCTGGGTCCTTCCGCGGTTCAAAAATAATGCTATGGAAACCAGCCTGAAAGTTTATGAAGTGGCTGTACCTTTGTACTGTTGCAACCTTCAGTCATTTTTGTTTTTTTATTACATCACGTAGCGCCTCCCTGTGTAGAAAGAACTCAATATTATTGTCTTTATGCCTGATCATGACGTCCTTGTTCTCCCAGAGGTTCTGATACATTGTGCCAAGGAAAAGCACTGGGACATCCAGCGGCTCGTATTCGAGTAGGTTCAACCAAACAACAAAAGAAATCAAAATCATGAGCCAGTAAGTAGTGGAACTTTTCCTTACTATCCTCCTACACTTGCTCCAGATCCTCTAGTATCTCATTCAACAAGTATTGTGACTAGTTGAAGATCACACCTGCTGCACACTGCTCTGCAAGTTATACCATTGCGACGGTGCACTCAGTGGGATGCATTTTGTGCAGTAGCTTGCAAGATAGTATTTTTACAGCAAAACTCATAGTGTTATCAACTATAGGGGCAATGAGGAATCCTCTACTTGCGTGCTGGAGGTCATATTTTTGCTTCAGTTTTGTTGTATCTCTGTTTGGGCATAGATACGATGCAAGGTCATATCCTTGACGTGGAAGACCTGTTATTCTTGAAATGAGCTTGACATACATAGCATAGGGTCGATCGATCCATAAGTATCCACCATGAAAACAAACCAAGAGTTGTCACACATATGTGCTCCGACCAAAGTGCGGCATAAGCAGCAGGTTGAGTAGGCCCGCGTTTTCAATACCTCACGCCCACTCCATTGTGACGACCAACTATGGTTTAGGTGGCACGGCTAGAAGTGTGACCATGTAATTTTTCCTCTCTATGCCTGCCTACTTGTGCATATCAGTATCCTGAAATTGCAACTTTACAAGTTTGGGAATGATGTTCATCAGCATAGGTACATCAGCAGGGATCTAGGGTGTCACTAAGGAAGAGCACGATTTGATTGGAAGCTTCACTTTCTATTCCTATGCTCTCCTTGCTCGAACATATCATGGTAAGAGGTTTTGTTCTTTTATGGTGGCATTGGTGTCTCTTCATGGTCGCGAATCTAGTGCTTCCTCTGTGGGTATGTTCTCAGGGGGTATATCCCGAGCATCCTTTCGCTTCTTTGACCTAACCTGGGGCCTCGACTTTCAGGATGCCCCTCTCTGACAAAAATTGTTGCGAACCTACCACTAGAATATTGACGGGTGGATTTGCAAGTGGATTCTGAGTGGGGGCCACTGAAGGGGTCAAGCCAGAGGCCAGAGTAGGGGCCGAACCAGACGTAGGAGCTTTCTATGGCCTTGGTCATGCCATCATTTCTGGTTCTTATTTGTTGGAGTCATTATCCAACCCACACACCTATTTGGTCAATTTTGGCCTAATTAACCACTGTCCTAAGTTTATTGACTCAAATTGGCATCAGCATCAGCACACCCATGCCATCCTTCAATCAGGGAGGCCAGCTAAGCCTTGTCCTTCAATCAGGGAGGCTAACTAGGATTCCTGCTTCAATCTCGAAGTAATTATGGGGTGATCTAAGTGTCATAAGTGCACCAATTAGTTAACTGCATTTTTTTTCACCTAACAATCAGTTAAGATGAGTTGGACATTCACCTCCCTCATGTCATTGTCTATTTTGGGCTGATTTGGGTGAACTAGAGTGCGTTAATGCTCCTCCAACAACTTCTGGTGACTAGTTTCAGTTTAGTTCACTTCATCGGAGCTGACTGGAGTTAGTGATGCACCCCACCTACTGATTGACATGCAGTTGAGTTCTATTCAGTTAGAATCAGTCATTTATTGCACTATTATTCAGTTAGGACTTAGTTAGAGTCAATCATGGCTAGATTAGTGGTTAACTGGTGTGTTCAGTGTGGCTAATGGACAGTTAAGCTAAATCCATCCTTGCAATTTGAATGACCTCTAGTAAATTCGAATTGTCTTGCATTCATGCAAGTTTGTATGACATTGTATCATTGATTTTATTGATTATTGATAATATACAACTGCAACCTCCTCTTGCAGTACTATTATGTGAGTTTCATGTGTAAATTGTCTTGAATCTCTTGTAAGTTTGTGCTTAGTATCAAGATTGTTGTGACTGAATTTAATATGGTATCATAGCCACGATGAGACGAAGCTCTTCTTCAAAAACATTACTTTTGACGGATCTAGCATGAAAATTTGAGCAAAAAGCTCAACAATTCTAGCACTGCACCAGAAGCCGAAGGTTTACCACATAAGTCATAAGCAAAGGAATTGTTGATCAACTAAGCTAGGTGTGATCAAAACCTGAAAAGTGCAGGTTGTTCAACCTTACTATGCCCTTTTTGTGTTGTTTGCAAGTTTTTACAGGTCCTTCACTGCATTTGCTACATCAACTTCATGGATTCTTATTTGAATCCTCTTACTCCTTTCAACTACTACCAATGGAAGGAGGAAATGTAGATTCAACTCCATTCAAAAGGACTCTATAGAGTCACAATGAACACAGAAGCAGAGCCAACAAATGTTGTTGAGAAGGAAAAGTACTGGAATAAGCTAGATGAAGCTTATGGTTTCTTGTGTCTATCTATTTCTTGAGATATTCTCTTCCACATCATGGGATCGAAGACTCTGAAGGAAATTTGGGATAATATTACTTCCTTGTTGGATAAGAAATATGATCTAAGGATCTATCAGCTAGAGAATGAGCTGATTTCCCTGAATCCAGAAAACTATGAAACTATGAATGATTTCTTCACAAAATTCAAGAATTTGGTGCTCCAGTTAAAGCAGTGCAAGGTTGATAAGAATGATGATCAGCTCATCCTAGCTATCCTCTCTAAACTTGGTTCAGATTATTCATTTTTTTTTTCCACATTCCATACTGGGAAGCTAACAATCCCAAATTGTAAAATGCCTTCTCTCAATGCCTTCATTGAGTCCCTCACAAACAATCATGAAAAGCTTGTGCATATGGGGATAATTAGATCCTCAAAATATCAAACACTATTTTCTTCGGGGCCCAAAGATTCAAAGGGTAAAGGAAAGCAGAAGAATCAAAAGAAGTTTGATGCTCTGAAGCCAAAAGAGAAGAACTAGCAGTAAGAAGAGTCTTCTGGCTCAAAGAAACACAAGAACAAAGGAAACTAAGGAAAAGAGAAAGTCAAGTGTTCCTATTGCAGGAAGGGATTTCAGCTTGAACATGCTTTCATGAAGAAAACACTTGATGAGATGACTCTTCTCCTCAAGAGGAACAAGATCAATATTCTGAAGAGTGTTCAGAAGAGAGATAATCAACATCAAGATTTCCAGTAAGAAAGAGGACATGCCCTCATGGAAAGCACCTCGAAGCCCAAATATCTCTTCATAGACTCTGGAGCTTCGAATCACATGATGGAAAGAAAAGAATCCTTCTCATCTCTGTACACCAACAAAATCATTCCCATCCACATGGGAGATGATTCTCAGATCATTTCGAAAGGAAAAGGTATTGTAAAACTTGAACATGGAATATTTTTTATGTTCTTTATGTACCCTCCTTGGCCTCCAATATGTTGAGTGTTTATTAAATGACACACACCAAAGTTCCAAAGAGAGTTACTTTCATCCCAAATGATGTTGAAATAACTAATATTGCATCCGAGAAGCTCGTTGCAACATGCATAGCAAACCATCATGCTAAGGCCTATGAGTTTTCTAGTTTGTGGTAGATGCAAAGCCCACCACTCTTTTGACTCATGGGAATGAGGTCAGTAGAAGATGGCATCAGATATTTGTTCATTTGAACTTCAAATACTTGCAGAAACTTCTTAAAAATTCCATGGTTGAAGGCCTCCCAGCCATCAAAAATTCCAGTGGAATTTACAAAGGTTGTATTGTCGGCATACACCCTGAGCACAAGTCTGATCAGGGAAAGAAAAGCCATGCAAAAAGTATTTTGGGGATGATTCATTCTCATATCAATGGACCCATGCCTACAAAATCCATGATTGTTTCACGGTATGTACTTACCTTCATTGATGATTTCTCTAGATACACTTGGGTTTTCTTCCTAAAGAAAAAATATGAAGTTTTGGAAAGATTCACTGAGTTCAAAGCATCTGTTGAGAATGCCTCTGGGTGGAAGATAAAGTATCTAAGATATGATAATGGGGGAGAGTATATCAATTCTGAATTTCTGCAAATATGTGTTGATAGTGGGATCCAAGTCCAACACTCCATTCCCTACACACCCCATCAAAATGGTGTAGCGGAAAGGAAAAACCGGGCCCTCAAAGAGATGACTACCTGCATGCTGGAAGCCAAAGTTTTAGCTGCAAACCTATGGGTGGAGGCCATGAATGTTGCTGCACATATTCAGAATAGATTCCTTCACTCTTCCATGAAAGGAAAAACTCCTTTCGAATCCTATTTTGGACACAAGTCGGATTTGTGAAATTTCAAGGTTTTTGGGTCCACTGCATGGCCTCGAATTCTGCTTGACAAGAGGAAATATTTGCAACCGAAAAGTATTTTTTTTTGGTCATTGGATATCCAGAATAATATAAGGGATTAAAACTTCTGAATATCAGAATAAAATAGTATTCATTTAGAAAAGTGTCCATTTTGAAGAACCTCTCCAAGAGGTAGAACTAGTTGAAGAAAAATCTGATGAAATTCCCTCATGTTCTGCTGATCATTTGGGTGATGAAAGTCGGAATGAAGGATATGATTTTGCAGATATGATATATGATATTAGTTAGAAAAATATATCAGGTTCATAATCATATTCTTATGTGCCAACTCATCTCCAAACTTGGTCCAAAAAGACACTCTCTTCCGCGGGGACAAACATTGGAAATCTTGTTGATCCAAGAAGAACGCGAACTGATTTTCAAAGAGTAGGTGTTGCTCTATTTTGTCATGATTCATTGCTGTATGAGACATTTTATTTAATGATTTTTTATTATCCTAATTCCTACTACCATACTCATAAATATCCAAGATGGCAAGCTGCTATGGACGAAGAGTTTAATTCTCTTCAAAAAAATGCAACTTGGGAGCTAGTTTCTCTTCCACCAGGGAGGAAATTAGTTCAATGCAAGTGGGTATATCGGAAAAAGGTTACTACATATGGCACAACCTGAAAATAATAAATCACATCTGGTTTCAAAAGGTTTCTCCCAGGTCCAAGGAGTGGACTATCATGATACCTCTGCACCGGTGACAAAGATGGACTCCATAAGACTAGTTTTGGCCATCGCCGCATCCAAGCACTAGGAGGTGCATCACATGGATGTCAGGAGTTATTTTATTCATGTAGAACTGAATGGGGATATATACATGAAGAATCATGAGGTATATACATCAGATCCTTCCTAAAGGATTCCTTTCATGGAAACAAGCCCCAAGATCTTGGTATGCCAAAAAGGATGCCTTTCTGCTCTCACAAAACTTCCAGAGATGCAAATCTGATCCTAATGTATATTTGAAGCAGTATGATGGTAATATTATGATCATAGTATTATATGTTGGTGATATTTTGATAACAGGAAGCACACCTGCTTCGATTGCTTTCATAAAACCTGCTCTTCATGATGCTTTTGAAATGAGCGATTTGGGCCTACTGAAACAGTTCCTTGGGATTGAAATCTCTCAATACTATGATGAGATAATGGTAAATCATTCAAATTATATTGCATACCTGTTAATTAATTTTAACATGGCTGATTGAAATGATTCCCCATTTCCTTTCCTCTCAGGAATCAGTCTTGAAGAGGGAAAATCCACTCCACCCATGGATTCCACTATTTAGTGCCAGTTGATCGAAAGCTTGCTATACTTGAGAATTTAAAGGCATGATATTTGTTGTGTCATGAATTATGTATTAAGATATATGCAGCAGCCTCATGAGCTCCATTGGAAGATAGCTAAGAGGATTTTTCAGTACATTCAGGGCACTAGATCCTATGACATTCACTATGCTGCAGATTCTGAGCTAGAGTTGGTCGGTTTTACAAATTCAGATTGGGAAGGGGATTCCATAGATTGGAAGTCCACTTCTAGGTATGTATTTATGTTTCATGGTGGCCCCATTCACTGGTCTAGCAAAAATGAGGCTGCCATTTCATTTTATTCAGTAGAGGCCGAGTACAGTGGAGAAGTGAATGCTTGCATCCAAGCTGTTTGGTTGCAAGGAATTATTTCAGAGTTTGAGATTTAGTAATGCTTTGTCCACAGTCATATTTTGTGACAACCAAAGTTCTATCAAGATCTCCACAGATCCAGTTCAATGGCAGAGGACCAAACATTTTGAGATTCACATGCACTACATCAGGAAGTTGGTACATGACAAGACCATTGTTTTGCAATACTGCCCTACAGATGAGCAGATTGCAGATATATTCACTAATAAATTTAATGAGAAAAAGTTCACTTACCTTCGTTCACTGTCGGGGGTGAGTTCATTAGGGTGATCAGTTACTTCTTCAGTGTTCATCTTGAGGGTGGGTTTTCACATTGGCTTTTCCATCTTTCCTCACTTAGCATTTTATTTGAGCATTTTAGAGTTACCTTTTTTGTATAGGGTGACATATAGAATTTGTTGCTGGGGACCTAGCATTTTATGCATTTTATTTTAATCCTCCACATGAGTATAGCTTAAGCGGGGGTGTTGGAATCATTATCCAACCCACACAGCTATTTGGTCAATTTTGGCCTAATTAACCACTATCTAATTTTATTAACTCGAATTGGCATCACCATCAACACACCAGTACACTCATGACATCAGCATCAACACACCCATGCCCTCCTTCAATCAAGGATGCCAACTAATCCTTCTCCTTCAATAGGTAACTAAATGTTCTTTCACCTAACAATCAGTTAAACTAAGTTGGAAAGGCACCTCCCTCATTCCATTGTCTATTTCGGGTTGATTTGGGTGAACTAGAGTGAGTTAATGCACCTCCAACAACTTCTGGTGACTAGTTTCAGTTCAGTTTGCTTCATTGAAGCTAACTTGAGTTAGTGATGTGCCCTTGCCTACTGATTGATATGCAATTGAGTTCTATTTAGTTAGACTCAATCATTTATTGCACTCTGATTCAATTAGGACTCAATTAGAGTCAATCATGGCTAGATTAATGGTTAACTGGTGTGTTCAGTGTGGCTAATTGACAGTTAAGCTACACCCATCCATGTAATTGGAATGAACTCTAGTGAATTCGAACTGTCTTGCATTCATGCAAGTTTGTATGACATTGTATCATTGATTTTATTGATTATTGATAATATACAACTCCAAACTCCTATTGCAGTACTTTTATGTCATTTTCATGTGTAAATTGTCTTGAATCTCTTGTAAGTCTCTGCTTAGTCTCAAGATTGTTGTGACTGAATTTAATATTCTTCGCACTACTAAACCTTTGGGGATGTAATTTCTTCTTCAACCAGGAAAGGGGATGCTCTCCTAACATCAAATTGCTCACTAGCACTAGAAATATCAGTTACCATGAGTTTCGTCTCTCTCGCTCACAAGCTCTGGTTTGCTCTTTCTCTCTACGTGCAAGTAAAAGGAATCTTGTTAATGAAGTCTCATACTTATAAGGGTGCGCTTGTCATACATGTGATCATTTGATGGGATATCGATGTCTTGTTGATCACATGGGTTTTCCATTTGACGTAGTCCAACATTAATTCACGCACTCGAGTTCTGATCTATACCTGTCAGGACAATTATGGTAGTTATGGTGGAGACGACTAATGGGACCAAAAAGAACGCCACCATTTTCCTTGTACACTGTCTAATTGATGTTTCTTTGCTATCATAACCACCTTAATCTTTCCAGGTAACCACGCTTTTATGACATCCATCCTGTCATTCCCGCTCTTATTGTGTTTGGGCATACCTCTTTCACAGATTTGCAACATAACAATTCCCTTTCCTCTTTTCTCTCCTTTTTTTAAACCGCATCTTCCTTTACCCATGCATGTCGCGACCATCATAGTAAGCTTTTAGGCGACTGCCATTGATCATTTCTGCGATAGGCATGACATCCAGTTTATCCAATTTTACTATGCCCGCATCAATGATGTGCACAATCAAATATGGCCCTAGCCAATGCATCTTTAACATCCCTGGATGTTTGAAGAATTTACTGTCATACAATAAAACAAGTCCTCCAACTTTGAATGGCTTAATCCTGATATGGCGATCATGCCATGCTTTCTGTATTTGCTTCTCTATGTTTTGATGGAATCCTGCGATGAAGCGTTCATTAGAGGAAATTTTAACTCAAAATGGGCCTCCTAACGAAAATTAATAAAATAATATTTATTAATTTTGGAGGAAGAAAAGAAAAAACTATTATTTTGTTCGTATTTTCGACATATCTCCCTGTGTTTTTACTCAAATTTCGATCGAGAGAGCTCATTGGATGCGGAATTAAATTCTTCATCCAACGAGTACCCACTCATCATACTTTTGACAGGCCCCTCTACCCCAAAAACAAGAAATACCTGAAAAATGTGATGATGATGTCATCATCATGTTTTTCGGGTATTTCTTGTTTTTGGGTAGAG
Source organism: Pseudotsuga menziesii (assembly GCA_001517045.1). NCBI lineage: Eukaryota > Viridiplantae > Streptophyta > Pinopsida > Pinales > Pinaceae > Pseudotsuga > Pseudotsuga menziesii. The sequence continues at coordinate 445,424 of LPNX011000416.1, forward strand.
GGGCCCATAAAAAAGTATACCAAGTGGGTGTTCATTGGATGTGGAATTTAATTCCGCATCCAACGGGCTCTCCCAATCGAAATTTGAGTAAAAACACAGGGAGATATGTCAAAAATATGAACAAAAAAAGTAGTTTTTTTATGATACCTATCCCCAAATTTATATTAAAAAATTGTTTAAGAGGTGCTCCCTTTTTTAATTTTAAATAATTTTGATTGGATAATACATGATGACATGGAATTTGTATTAATTTTGGAAGGCCCATTTTAAATTGAAATTTCCTCTAATGCTTCCTCCATCTGCACAAGCTACGACAACCTTTACTCGACGGCATCAATATATGTCATTTTCGTTAGCACAACAATTATTAGGCTCAGCACGATATACTCCATTGAAACCACAGCTTCTTGCCCATACACTAGTATAAATGGAGTGTGCTCTATCAATCGCTTGCAGGTCATCCGGTAATCCCATAACACAGCTAAAACTTTCTGATCCGAGTCATCTTGGGGCACATTGCATACTTTGGTTAATGCAATCTCCTGAATCTTGTTGAAGGCTTCAATCGTTCCATTTTCCTGAGGATGATAGGGAGTCACTTTCTTTTGCTGAATCTAGAATTATATAGTTATATCATCAATCATTTTGTTAACAAAATGCGTACCTTAGTCACTTAGGAGAATTTTAGAACAACCAAATCTGGTCACAACATTCTCAAATAAAAACTTCATCGCAGTCGCAGCGGTACACTCTTTTACATGTGCGAATTCAGCCCATTTGGTTAAGTAGTCTATCACAGTGATAATATATCACATGGTGGTCCTCTTCCCTAGCGGACTAATCGGTCTGACAAAATCAACAACCCATTTTTCAAATGCTTGAAGGGTTATCTACGGCGCAAGCAGCATGTCGTTGCAGTGCGATGGTTTTCCTGTCTTCTGGAAGACATTGCAGCATCGAGAAAATCTCTTTGTATCCATGTGTATGGTTGGCCACCATAGGACATCTTGTAATATCTTACGTATAGTTTCCCTTTCCAGCGTAGTGTCCTTTTGCGACACCATCATGTGCTTCACTCATTACCCACTGTCGTTCATAGTCGAAGACACAGCGTTGCCATATTTCATCTGCGCCCATCTTGTATAAGTGTCCCACAATCAACATAAAATTAGTGGATTTGACAACCAGATGTTTCTTCTGTATAGTGGTAAATCCTTCAGGCGCATATCATGTACTCAGGAAGTAAATGATAGCATTAAATTCCTTATTCTGATCCTCAATCATGGTGACTACAAATAGTTGCGCATTAGGAAAGTTATCCTCCGGACCAGTTGGTTCTTCACCACTTTCTATCCTCGATAGGTGATTGGGTCCCACATTCAGTTGACCAGGTTTAAAAATGAATTCAAAGTTAAATTCTTGAAATAGGAGAATCCATCAACAGATATTCCCCCCCAACACTGGCTTGTTGACCAGGTATTTTAAAGCTTAATGATCAGTGTACATTTTTAAATGTCCACCCAATAAGTAGTGTCAGAACGTTTGCAGCGCATATACCATGGCGACGCCTTCCCTCTCTGTCATTGACAGTTTCCTACTAGCAAAAGAAATAGGGTGGTCAAGCACACCCTCACCTGGTTGTGTCAAGACTATGCCAAGTTCAACATACAACACATCGACATGAACATGGAAATATTTATTCTAGTCCGGAAATACAAGTATTGGGGCAGTGGCCATCTTGTTCTTTAATTTTTCCAAGCTTTCCTGACAAGACTCCATCCACTGAAACATTGCATATTTCTTCAACAGTTTCTCCATAGGTGCAGTTATCTCTGCATATCCTCTGATGAAATTCCTATAGTATCATGTGTGTCCTAGCACTAATCTGAGTTGCATGACTAATGTAGGTGGTGGCAAGTCAAGGATAATCACAATTTTTTCTCGGTTGGCCAAAATTTGTCACGACAAATGACATGGCCCAGCAGTACACCAAATGGTGCACAAAAAATACATTTCTTTGAATTAAGCGCACTCCTATACTAGCGACAATGACCCAACATCATGCGTAAACTCTCAATATGGTCTCTTTCTAGACCAAACATAGTCCAATCATCAAAGTAGACCTCAAGAAGTTTATGTATGAAATATTTAAAAGAAAAAACTATTATTCTAGAAAAGATAGCAGGTGCATTCTTGAGTCCAAATGGCATTACCGTATACTGGTAGCATCCCCATTTTGTGACAAAGGTCATTTTTATGTCGATCCTCCTTCATGATTCTTACTTGGTGATAGCCAGAGAATCTGTCGGTGAATGAATACATCTCTTGTCCTCCGACGCTTTCCAATACTTCATCTGTGAATGGTGTTGGGAATGGATCATGTAGGCATGCATCGTTCAACTTCCTTAGGTCGACACAGATCCTGACTTCTCCATTTGTCTTCTTATCCTGGATCACTATAGGGCTGATCCATTCCTGATTCCTCAACTGGTTCAATGGTTCCTGCATCGAGCATGCGATCCAATTCAATTTTTACCTTCTTTTTATACCTTGGACTCAACCTATAGGGAATAGGTACTGAAATTCATGCAGCAAGTCTGTGATATTCACGATAGTCTCATCATCCCAATAATCTCATATATTGGAAAACTTTGGGTTCTCTGGTGACCCAATGTTTACATTCTTGATTTTCAATGGCTTAATGAACTGGTCGCTTGAAATACCACTTCCTTCGACGTCGAGTGTGCCCTCTGACTCAGGTATATTTATGTTGGTCGGATCATCATCTGGTTCTCCAACCAGATTGTAACAATCCATCCATTGTAGGATAGTCGCACTACACTGGTGGGAACTCTTTAATTCAACATGGATTTCAACGAATATATTTTCCTTAATTTCTTGAAGCGCAACACCAACTGTAGGTTTCTCATCAACAAACTCAAATTTGTGCGCAAATTACTTAGCTAGCCCTTCCCACTCTTGAGTTCCTTGTTGCAACTCCATGGTTGTGTACCAGCTTCTTGGTTTCATTTCCAATGTGTGAATGAAATTATGGTCCCATTCCTGTCGTGGGTATTCTACAAATGCTATGCGACAATGATTAATATGGTCGACAGGGTTTGACATCCTAGTGTACCTATAACCCATAACAGTGACCTCTTTGTTGAATCAAACTTCTAGAAATATTCTGCACTGTGTCCATTCTGATACAAAGTGCTTATGTGTAACCCACCATCTAGCGGGTGTAGCCTTCAGTATATACTTTAACGCAGACAAGCATTGTGGATCTATTATGAGTCCTTCAAATTCATTGAGGAAGGTTGCAAGATTAGGTAGGCCCTCATATGTGGGTAACGTCCGCAATTGATTATCCACTCGTCGCACAGAATGGGAAAATCTGGCGCATCTCCTCATAGAGACTTCATGCAATCTATTTTTCCAATTCCCCAAGGCCTCTCCTGAATCTGATGTGCATGAACTAGCACTCTTCCAGCTCAGGTTTCCATCTACTGTAGCATGTATGTAGTCATCATTTAAGGTAGTGGCATTGTAGATCTGGTTGGGATAATCACCCTATCCCTCACCATAGATAGGCTTGACATATATTTGTCCCTCCAATGGATCAATGGGAGACACTACCTTCATCTCATCATCCCCGAATGAGAGGATCATTTTCTTGAAATGTATAATGGTCTGAATATCTATGGCCCAATGTATCCAAAAAAATGCAGGATATGGTTTCGTGTCATCGACAATGTTGATGAATTCAAAGTATGCAAATGTGCACAACCCCTCGATGTCGACAAGGCCTTGAATCAATATAAAAATCGGTAGGACCTTCGCCTGATTTGCAAGCCTGAACTACATAGGAGACCATTGCAAGCACGGATTTCCCATGCTCTCCCATTTTTATCATGTCAAAATATTGACGTCCAACCCAATATCTAGAATAATGTAATCCATGGTGTAGTCTCCTATCTGCACATTCATTCTCTACTTGCGCCCAATTTTGAATTTCTCCTTAACATGGTTAAATTTTCTTCTAGGTTACGACTTGACTAGGGTTTCTTCTATCAGTACTTGTAGTTTTGTGATAGCATCTTTATCTTGGACTAGTGCTAGGCAACTTGAAAGAAACGACTTGAGCTTACTAACCTTTCTTAGAATCTACCTCTGCAATAGATGTTGGATGCGTTCATGCATCTCCTTGAATTCCGCTGAGGTCGACGGTCATTCTGGTTCCACAAACTCAGGTCGCGCATCCAAAAATACTTATTTCTATTTTTGAACCTCGAATGGTACTTTCTTCTACGTCGCGGATCGCACCTACGGTTGTTCCTGTGGAATATTTTTATCATCTCTAGTCACATCGCCTCCTCCTATTACGACAGCAACACTCGACTCTCTTTGCTCAACAACAATGATCTAAACATTCAAGTTAGGATTTGTATTTGGGTTGGGATTATGCACAGGGTTAGGACCCCCGACGGTCCAATCTTGCCACTTTGCTTCAATTGGATACATTGCTCCACATTATGGTCCTCGGCATTGCAATATGAACATGTCTTTGCAGGTTCATGGAAATATCTAGCATAATGGTCCGGTTGTCCATAGTTATAGCATACAACTTGACCTCTTCCTCTGCCAAATCCTCCTCCTCCTCTACCTCTGAAATTTCCACGCCCCCTTCCCTGAGGGTGTGCCTATTGTGATGGGTACAAATTGTGCGGCACATACGGGTTATGTGGCACATACTAATTATGATACTAATTTTGATATTGGTTTTGTGGGAAAGGTGTAGGCTGGTAGTGTGCTTGCACGTGCTCAGCCTGAACCTTCCTCTCATTCTTCATCAAGTAGGTGTCTACTGTATTCTCTTTTAGGAGTTGATATGCTCTACAATACTTCTCATCATGCCCTACTGATTTGCAAAATTTACAGAAAAGGATAGATGGGGTACTTACAATCTTTTGTAAATATAAATAGTCCTCATTGCAATTCCCTTTAGTCTGTAATATTTGGCACTAGGGTATCCTATGAGTACTCAATGCATTAGGTGCTTTCGATGAGATATAGTTCATGTATGATGGAAAATTATCCTTGGCGTGTCCATCCGTTCGACATATTGTTCACCACAAGTCCTCACATGCTTCTTTACCCTTCTTAATGTCTTGAAGTTGTATGGTCGGATTATCCAACTACAACTGAATCTGCATCATACCTACACCACCATCTTCGATCAACAAGGATTCCATCTTCATCGCTAGTTCTAGTGCTTCCATCTGTGACACAATATTCTGTTGCATTAAAGGAGCTCAAATGTGAGACAGGAGTGCAACAACAAACAACTCTTTATGTTGTACATCTGACATCTGGAAACTAACCTTGGCCATCAAAGTTTTAAACCACTGATCAAAATCCCGTATGGATTCCGTCAGTAACTGCTTTATCTCCTTGATCTCGGTGATGCACTGCGACTCCGATTTGGGTTTTCTAAACTCACAAATAATTGCGAGTCGGATCTCATCAAGAGTCTTCTATGGGGTTCCTGCTGGTACTACATAGAAATTCATCAAATATTCCAGCGGGAAACCCCGCAGAGTCATGATCATGTGCGCTTTCCTTAGGTCTGCTCTGTGAACTTGGTGAACCATCCAAACAGCTTCGCAAAGGAACCAATGTTGCTTTGGATCTTTTGCTCCATTCCTATTGAATGTGGCTACTCTAATATATGCCCCCACCATTGAGTTGGCGTCAAGGTTGTCTAAAGAATGATTTAACGAAGGTGGACTACCTTGCACACTAGTCATGGTACTAGCACTATCAATATTAGCATCACTTTTGGGAGACGAGGCTCTAGATATTACCTCTGGCGATATTGCTGATGTTATGTAGTTGGGTCCCGACCTTGGTGTCTCTACAGATTCTTCATATTCTTATGCTTCTTTAGAAATAAGGCTATATTCTTCCTCTTTGTAGCAAGAACCTTCATCTAGCCATGACTCAACTTCGTACTCACTCTCTTCAAATAAACTAGGAGTCCGTCTACCTCCTAGTGTGTTTCTTCCTTTCCCCAGCTTGAATCTCCTTCTACTTCTTAGGAATCTAGCATCTAGTTCAGGTTCTGTACTTCTTAAGAACATTTCATCTCACCATTTCCCATTTTCTCTGTAGGTTGTCCGCAACGTATCCCCTGCTCTGGATATGTGACTCAACTTCTCAACTGCAAAATACCCTTCTCATAGATGAGCATATCTATCCATGTATTTATAGATAACAAATACCTTCTTCTGGGCCCTTGGTAAAAATTTCTTTCAACCTCACTATATGAGGTTATCATCTCTACTACAAACTGAGTAATATATCCTTGTAAAATACTGTTGACCCAAAAATCAATAGCTCTAGAGATGGGGTTACTTACACTGGTTATCTTGCTAATAAGCTAAGCACTCCACTCGACCGATTCTCTTCTTTGGAAATTTGTCTTCCGAGTTGCCAATATTGACAACCACTCATGCAACACAATAGGAAACTCTACAAAGAATATCTCGTGAATATCATAGTAGATGTATCATTCTAACCAGTTTTCTACACTCAACCATGACCTTGCACAAATTCCAACATCTTAGACTCCATCCAATCCTCGATTTCCTTCTTTTTCGAATGCCACAACATTTACCTCAAGTCAAATGATTACGACCCCTACAAAAATAACCATTTGTTGGCCTACTTCTCCTCACTCATGCGACCCAAGTTCAACAACAACACAAAACCAACAAAACACCCAAATACATCATCCCAATAGAGCAAGCTCAACCAGAAACACCTGTAGGAAGGCACAGTCTCACCCGAGATATCTTAATGTGTAACTGCCGGAACCATGTTTCCGCAATTGGAGAGGGATTACAGTCCCTTGGTGCGTAACCAAGGTGCTCAACATAGATTGAAGGATGGAGTCTTTCACTACTCAACAGAGGCACAATAGTGTTCCACAACCATCGTACGATGCAACCTTACCCTTAACAACTTAACAGCGAGTGCAATAATGCGATGTAGCTGATTCCTTAATAGTAAATGACCATGATGCGACTTATATTATGACTTGATAGTGTTTAAACATGAACTAATACACAATGATTTGATGACTCTTATAAATCCATTCATTCACTACTTATCAGTATTGCAACATTCATTCTTTTGAAATTGAACCCAAGAGATAGAACAATTACACTCACAAAATTGCTAATCAAACATGCAAAATTAACACCAAAGGAGACTGAAATTGGAGCATAACACTAATCTTTATTGAGTAAGTGTACAATATCCAACCTTATGAAGTAATAGGCTTTTATAATATATAATTATATGATATATTCAAATGCATAAATATTCCATTCGAAATAGTCAAAAAGCAGGCTTACCAAAACTAGTCAAATCCCCCATAGGTGCATAAAGTAGTTTCCAAATCTAGGTAGATGCTCACAAATTGGATAATTCAAGTGGGAAAGATAAAGAGGGATGGAAATAAAAATCTTACATGCTTTTATTTGGAGAAAATGATGGAGGATTATGTGGGAAAAAAACAAGGCAGTTACAACTAGTCTAGCTTTTCCTTTGCCTTAAATCATAAATAAAACAAGGTAGCTTTACAGAAAAAGTAGATATCCTCTTTGGAGAATATAGAATAAATTAGACATGCTAAAATGGGTTTCCAATATGTTTCCCAAGTGTTCCATGACTCATTTTTAGCATGTGTTGACTTCTAGGACATGTAGAAGGCAACTAGCATAGAGTGGAATCTAGAAAACTAGGTAATAAGACAAAAATGCTTAAATTAATGTCTAAGGTAGGGAAATATGGGTTGATTATTCTAACACCCCCCCTTAAGCCTAACTTTATGAGTAAATATCAAAAAACTGTAGGGCCTAGCAACAAGTATTTTACCTTTACATACTGCTTGTCCATACAACCAAGGAAAGAGGAAAAAACCCAGTGGGAAAATCCTCCCTTAAACATGGACAAGAAAACAAAATTGGAAATATTGTCATCAATCATGCTTCATAGCATCATCAACAATCCCCAGCAGTGATTTGAGATTGCTGAATGTCTTCTCACAAAAAAATTTGGTGAAGATGTCTGCTACTTGTTCTGAAGATGCACAAAGAGTAGATGAATGGTACCATCATGCACAAGCTGTCTGATGTAGTGCATATGGATCTCAATGTGCTTGGTTCGATGTCTCTGAAATGGATCATTGCAGATTTGAATGCTGCTCTGATTATCACAGTAGATAATATTTGAAAACTCTGATTCGAAGCCACATTGTCTAAGTATTCCTTGCAACCAGAAACATTGAGATGCTACATTTACAACTCCTCTATACTCTGCTTCTGTAGATGAGAGTGCTATGGCACTCTGCTTCTTGCTTGAAAATATTATTGGTCCTTCTACAAGCATGAACACATATCCTGATGTAGACTTTTGATCTATGTTGCCACCTTCCCAATCACTGTTAGTAAACCCAATCAAATCAAGATCAGATTTTGCTTTGTAGAATATCCCGTGAGTTCTTGTTCCTTGAATAAAGTTTAGGATCCTTTTGGCTGCTCTCTTGTCAATCTCATGAGGCTGATACATGTATCTCAAATCCACACTAACTACATAATATATATCAGGTCAAGTGTGTGTAAGATAAATCAAACACCTAATCAACTACCTATACAGTGTATTATTTACCATAGAAGAAGAACCTGCTTCTTCAAGCTTAACTCCTGAAAGGAAGGGAGTCTTGCTTGGCTTGCAATCTCTCATGTTGAACTTTTTCATGAAATCCAAAGCATACTTGGACTGATGTACTTTTATTCCATGTTGGGATTGAGCAATTTTGAGACCCAAGAATTGGCTAAACAATCTCAAATCTGTCATAGAAAATGCATGGTTCATTGCATCCTTCAAGGAGGAAATCTCTTTCTTTGAACTTCCTGTAATCAAAAGTTCATACACATACAAGACAAAAATCATCAAATAACCATGAATCACCTTCAAATATACATTAGGATCATACTTTCATTGAACAAAACTCAGTGATAGCAAAAAGCCATCAATCTTGGCATACCAAGCCCTGGGGGCTTGCTTGAGCCCATGCAATGATTTCTTTAACCTGCACACTAAATATGGATTAGAAACAAAGCCTTTATATTTATGCATGTAAATCTCCTTACTGAGATCTCCATTTAGGAAATCACACTTCACATCCATGTGATGTACCTCCCACTGCTTTGAAGCTGCAATGGCTAAAGCTATCCTTATGGAGTCCATCTTTGCCACTGGTGCAAAGGTTTCATTGTAGTCAATACCATGTACTTGTGAGTATCCCTTGTCTACGAATCTTGCCTTATATTTCAAAGGTGAAACATCAGCAGCAAACTTAGTCTTGAAAACCCACTTACATTGAACTAGCTTCCTCCCTGGGGGAAGATCGACTAGTTCCCAAGTGTTGTTCTTCTAGAGTGAGCTGAATTCTCCTTTCATGGATGTTTTCCATATTGGATCATGTGCTGCATATTCATATGTCTGTGGATCTGATTCAACCATCAGATATAACTTCTCAGCAAATAGAGGATCTTTCACACCGACAGCACTCTCAAATTGAGATCTTGTCCTCCTAGTGTCATTATGATTTCCAGCTAGTTCCCCAGCTGAATGAATGGTATTTGTTACCCATTTTGGTCTTGTAGGAATTTTAGGATATGTAATCAAATCATCATTATCATACATATCAGAATCATCAAACTCATTTGTATCTTTACTTACAATCAATGGATCTGGTGGTGAAGAAGACTCTCCAACTTCAACTGCTACTAAAGGCTCTTCTTGGAATTGAACTCTTCTTTCAATGAAATATTTGTTAGTGATAAAGTTGATAATATTTTACCCTTTTGAATCTTTATAATACCCAACAAATAGGAACTCTTGGCTTTGGGGCTGCAAATCCTTTCTCTTTTCAGTTGGAATTCTAGCCCAATCCTTTGACCCAAAAATCATGAAATGGATCACATCTGGCTTGTTCCCACTCCAAGCTTCGAAAGGAGTCATTCCATCAAGATGCTTATGAGTCACCCTATTTTGGATGTAGGATTCACATTTTATAGCCTTGGACCAAAACTTTGGTGGAAAATTCTTAGCCTCCATCATGCAGGTTGCCATCTCCTTCAATGACCTGTTCTTTCTCTTAGCAACACCATTTTGTTGTGGTGTGTAAGGGATCGAATGATGCATCTGAATACCTACATCTCTAAAATAATGAATGAAATCATACCTGACATACTAACCACCATTGTTAGATCTAAGGATCTTGAGTTTCCTCCCAAACTGGTTTTCAACCAAGGCTTTAAAGACTTTGAAGAGGTCAAAAACTTCAGACTTATGCTTTAGGAAGTGAACCCAACAATACCTAGAAAAGTCATCTATGAAGGTCAGTTCATATTTGGCTTGAATCATGGACATATGAGGTAATGGACCATCAATGTTACTGTGGATCAGCTCAAGAGGTGCAAAGGTTCTCTCATGACTAGCTTTCTCATACTTGTGCTCTGGGTGTTTTCCTAGGATACAACCTTGATAGAATCCTTTAGAAAACTTGATCTTTGGTAACCCTATGACAATATCTTTTTCACTCAAATCACAAAGATACTTGTAGTTAAGATGGCCAAATATTTCATGCCAAAGCTTGATTTCCTCATTAACATGAATCAAAAGAGCAGAGGGGTTTGAGTAGTGTATAAAATGGGAAAACATGTATACCTTCGAAGTGTGATCAAAAACACCTTTTCCTATGACTTTACCATTTGAAATCTTAGTGATTTCAACATCACCAAGGGAGAATATGACCTTCTTTGGAGACCCAGTGTGAGCCATCTGATACACTGACAAGAGATTAGAGGAAAGACCCGGAACATACAACACATTATTGAACTTACCATGGTCAAGATCAATCCTTCCCTTCCCCAAACTATCAGTGAGAGAGTCATCTCCCAAAACTATTGGTGGACCTTTTGACATGTCAAGAGAGGAGAATGCATATTTTTTCAAAACCATATAGGCTAGAAGCTCTAGAGTCTATGATGAAACTAGGTGAGCTTGATGTGCCAATAACCAAGGCATGTACTCTCTCTCTGTCCTTTGAATTTGATCCTCCTTCCCTCTTATTTGAGCAATCAGGAAGGGAGATGTTGTTCTTCTTCAGGATTTGGGTCAGCATGTCAATTTTATTCTTCATACAAGATCTCTCAAGATGATAGCCCTTACTGTAGTATGCGCACTTGCTCATTTATCCTTTGTTCTTCTTCTTCTGGGAGTTCTTCTTGGAACCTTGGGGCTCCTCTTGAGACTTGTTCTTGTCTCTCTTTTGCTTATGTGGATTTTTATATTTTTTCTTGATTTTTGAATCCACCCTTGAATCTCCAACAACCAAATCTTGGTCTTTGGAAGGTTTGATGGCACACATCATCACCAACTTATCTTGTTCCTGTGTGAGGGATTCTATGAACTCTGCAATCTTAGGAATATTCTAGGCTCAAGCTATCAACTTGGTGGCATGGAAGGTCGAAACAAATACTAAATAATGAGGGCCAAGCTTAGAGAGTATGGCCAAAACTAGTTGCTCTTCCTTCTTTTTGATCCCACACTATTTGAACTGAAAAACAAGGGCCTTAAACTTGGAAAAGTAGAGTTGTAAGGATTCGAAGCTATTGGGACTCAAGGATATCAGCTCATTCTTGATTTGATGTCCTCTCATCTCATTTTTATTTTCAAAAATATCTACAAGCTTCTCCCAAAATTCATTAGGTGATGTCAATCCATCAAGATGGAAGAGGAGGTCTCTTGAAATGGTCAGACACAAAAGACCACAAGCCTCATCCCTCCTGTTGTGCCATTTGATTTTCTCTGTAGATGCATTGGGCTCTGCCTCAGTTTCCATAGTCACCCTATAGAGACAATTCTCTCTCAACAATATCTCCATCTCATCTTTCCACTCAAAGAAATTGAATGGAGTCAAGATGATCTTCTGAGATTGGTCCATAGCTCAGAAACTGTGCCCTTCAGTCAGCAGAATATGCTCCCAGTAAAGATGTTGAACCTGCAATATCAATATGGAAGGAGATAAATTGGTATACAAAGGCTCTAATACCATGTGGAAATTGAACCCAAGAGATAGAACAATTACACTCACAAAATTGCTAATCAAACATGCAAAATTAACACCAAATGAGACTGAAATTGGAGCATAACACTAATATGTATTGAGTAAGTGTACAATATCCAAACTTATGAAGTAATAGGCTGCTATAATATATAATTACATGATATATTTGAATGCATAAATATGCCATTCGAAATAGTAAAAAAATAGGCTTACCAAAACTAGTCAAATCCCCCATATGTGCATAAAGCAGTTTCCAAATCTAGGTAGATGGTCACAAATTGGCTAAGTTAGGTGGGAAAGATAAAGAGGGATGGAAATACAACTCATACATTATTTTATTTGGAGAAAAGGAGGGAGGAGGATGTGGGAAAAAAACAAGGCACTTACAACTAGTCTAGCTTTTCCTTTTCCTTAAATCAGAAATAAAACAAGGCATATTTATAGAAAAAGCAGATATGCACTTTGGAGAATATGGAAGAAAGAAGACACACTAAAATGGGTTTCTGAGATGTTTCCCAAGCACTCCATGACTATTTTTTAGAATGTGTTTACTTCGAAGACATGTAGAAGGCAACTAGCATAGAGTGGAATCTAGGAAACTAGGTAATAAGACAAAAATGATTAAATTAATGTCTAAGGTAGGTAACTATAGGTTGATTATTCTAACACATTCAAATAATAACCACAATTAATGCGATTTAATCAAACATTCAACATCAACAGTTAAACATTCAACACAACATTCAATCATTCATTAACACATGAAATAACGTGGAAACCCATCTCGGAAAACCCACCAAGGTGCTCTTCATATGGTATGAGAAATATATATAAAACCTTGCAGTATGCAACTGACAGACTGTTTTAAGATATGTCTTTCAGCTCAAACTCTACTTTCTCTCATGCTCTCTGGTTTATTCTCCTATCTACTCCTACCGATCTACACAGATCCTGGATCAACTCTTCTACTCTACTATCTACGCACTCAGTTGTAGAATAACTCTACAAAATGGTCTGCGCACTCAACTACAAATCTGCAACTCAACAGCCTTCTACTATTAGACTCCTCTTTAATGTCTCCTTACTATTCTTTTAACTTACTAAATAACACGCTAACCCTTATACAGAGCAGGTTCCTCTTATTTCTAGAAATTAAAAGACCGCGTAGGGTCAAGTGAGTATAACTCAGTTACTACATTCAAAAGTAGCTACAAAATATCTCCTCCTATATTGATGATAGGCCATACTAGCCACAAAATTCCTGCATTACATTGATCACAGCCATAAATAGCCACAGAAACGTCTTTCAGCCTGCTTATACATGTCATAACTAGCCACAAAACTTGTCCTTTAGTCTTCTGCCACTCTAACTCCTGCAGTCTTTTGACCTGCCACTTCTTATTCTTAACTCTTTTACCTGCCTATTTAGGTCATTTTCCTTCGTCAAACTGATTTGTGTCGCAAATTTCTCTTTTCTATGCTTGCTTTCCATCCTTTAACTTATTTTCTTCGTTGTGTCCCTATTTTTCCTTTCTTACGCTTCCACTTCAGATTCTTCCTTGTGCTCTTTCCTGGCCCAACAATGATGGAACACATAATGTGCATAATTGTTTCCTGGGAAATGGAATACCTTCTCAATATTAACACAATTATTTATAGGACTACATAACAACAAAACAAGACCCAGAGAATACCATGGGTCACTAATTCTAGGTAAGGTGACCAAATCACCTACTCAACTAACCAACTAATTAATGTACTTTTTCCCATATCATACCATTTCTATTACAATTCTTAACACACCCTATTAATCTCAACTTGGAAAATATACTCAACATTATGAATGTGAAATCCTGCATGTTGGTCTATGTCTCAACTAGGCTTACATTTCATTCAAAAATTTCTTTTTTACATTCTTCCTTGATGTGTACTTGGAGTGCTTCTTCTTTATCTTATGGATCTTGATAATCAATAGATGTTATTTAGCATATTATTTAGCTTTTGGAACATAGTGCAAGTCTTCTTCTTCTATTTCAACATGGTTTTTCTTTCTTTTTATTTTACCTACATATAGAAATTTTTTGTCAAAAAAAATATGAATATATCTCAGATCTTCTTGGAGAGCATTCACTTATTCGTGTTCCTCAGCAATGGAAGCTACTTCATCATTCTCATAAATTGTTGCAACTTCTATGCTGCTATCAACTATCTATTTCTTTGAGAGACGGTCACTCATGTCACTAGGTGCTACTACAATAACAGGTTTACTTTCAACAACAAACACAACTACATCAACAATATTTGTTGGGGTTACATCATCGCCAACTGCCTCATAAAAAAATTATTCTTGATTGGATTCAACTTCACTGTGGGATTCCTGGTGCTTTGCATGACTTGCAAATTCACCTTCTACAACTGGTTCCTCTTCACTAAACTCTACTTTCAATATATCCCATGATTCCTTTCAAGTATAAACTTATGCAATGCTACGAAAATGGAATAATCTATACTTTCTTGTAAGATACTTAAGGAAACAAATTTTCTTCTTTCTTTCTGGAATTGTGTCAAATTATCAAATGCTTCTAGATCAATATATCATCTTCAACTACAAAATGCCACAAATTTCTCTAGGTCGACACAAATAGGAACTTCCCTAGTTTTTTGTCCTGAATGACCATATGATTGATCCATTCTAATTCTTCAATGGGTTCGATAATTCTTGCATCTAGTATCCATTCAAGTTTTGTTTTCACCTTTTATTTATACCTTGGGTTCAATCGATAAGGTCTTTGATTTACTGGCTTAGCATCTGATTTTAATGGAATCTTAATCTCACCCAAGTCTCCAACAATTCCCTTCATCTTAGGGAATTTTTTTGAGAACTAATATTGAAACTCATGCAGCAAGTCGGTAATTTTCCCAATAGTCTCATCATCCAAATAATCAACAATGTTTTCAAACTTTGGATTTTCATGGGAACCAATAATTACCTTCTTAATATTTAATAGATTTAAGAATTTTTTGGACGATATTCCACGTCCCTTTAATGCTTGGTTGCCTTTAGATTATGGAATATGAACATCTTGTGGATCATCATCCTCAGGTTCTCTCGAAATATTAAAACACTCCATCAAGTTTTGAATTGCCATAGTCCATTGCGACAGACTCGAAAAAAAGACAGAAATTTCTTCGAAAATCTTATCCTTGATCACTTGAAGAGCTGCTTCAATCAACAGAATTTCATCAGCATAAGTAAAAGTGTGTTTGAAACTATTGGAGAGATCGTCCCATTCTAAGGTTCCCCATCGCAATTCAAGAGACGTGTACCAATTCCTTAGTATTATCTCCATCATATGGATAAACATATGTACCCACTCTTTCTTTGGTACAACTTTTCATGTTGCAGTACATGCATTGATATGATTGACAGGACTTGTTATCCCTATATATTGCTCTCCATCATAAGGAAATCCTTCACTGAATCGAATCTATAATAGTATTTGACACTACAACCATATTGAGATAGACTATTTATGAATATCCTACCAACTTACTGGAGTATCCTTCAAAGCTGCATCTAAGGCCATCAGTCATTGTTCTTTTGGAACCCTAGTTTCAAAATTGACTAGAACTACATCCAAGTTAGGTAACCCTTCATATGTAGACAAATCACATACCTCAGTACCCACCCATCTCAGCTACTATGTGATCTAATCACACTTCCTCATAGAAGCTTCATATAGTTGATTCTTCCAATTCTCCAGTGCTTCTTTTGAGTTAGATGAACATGATTTGTTAGTCCGTAAAATCATATTAGCATTGACTATCAGATTAATATAATTATCCACTTGAGATTATATATTGTAGATATTATCCATATCACCCTAATAATATTCCCCTAGTAAGAGTTACATGTATCGTTGTCCCTCCATTAGATCTAAGGGTGCAACCACTCTCATTTCTGCATCTTCAAATGACATAATCCACTTCTTGAAGTTGATTATAGTCTTGTTTTTTATGGACTAGTTGATAGATAGGAGTTATGGATATGGATTCATTTCATTGAAAATTTATATCACTTCAAAGTCTACATATATTCATAGCGCTTCTACTTCGATACGAACTCTCGATAGTCAACCAATTGGAATAACCTTCAACTAATTTTCCAATCAAAGTTGGATGGGGTACCACACTAGTTTTGGGTTTTTCATAGTCTTCCATGTTTGCTTGGTCAAAATGTTAACATATAACCCTAGATCCAGTATAATTAAATCCATATCAGAATCTCTAATTTGAGTGCTCATACGCAACTCTCGTCTAGTTTTTCTCCTTTTGTGAATGTGGTTAACATCTCTTTCTAGTCAAATATTCTCTTCAGGTTCTTCTAACAAGCTAGATAGCTCCTCCGATGTGTTTTCATCTTTAACTAAATCCATACAAATTCTAAGAAATTTTTCGAAGTACTTACTTCTTCTATCATATTTTTTGAAATTGATCGGTCAAAGCGACGAAGCATATCATATACTGGTCCTTCCTCAAATATGAGAGGTGCATTCGAGGAGGAATATCCATCATCCCTCCCCCAAACCTCAAAGAATACCCCTTTCTCTTTTTGGACATCAAAAGGTATTCGTCGTTGTTTCACTGGCTGGATTATCAAATTTTGTAGATGACCCACTTTTTCTTTTGTTGTCACAACTCCTCCTCTAGTCATGAAAACAATAGTCGATTTCTTCCACCTTGGTTCAGCCATAATATTTTGGGCATTTTGGTTTGCATTCTGGAGTTGATTTTGATTCTAATAAGTTTTTTCTTTCCATTTAGCAATAAGATCCAAGCAATATTCTAAGGTATGGTCTAGCGCTTTACAGTATGAACATGTAGATGTTGGGTTGAAGAAATATCTAGCATAATGTCCCAGTTGACCGTAGTTATAGAAGATTAATTGACCTCTACCCTAACCAAATCCTCCTCGTAATCTTCCATGGAATACACCCATAGGTTGATTAACTGTGCATTTTATCTTTCAACTTGTATCTGTTCATCACCCTTCATTAGGTACGTATGGATTTTTTTTTCTTGGAGCAATCGATCTGCTCAATAGCCCTTTTCATCATGACCAACAGATCAACAAAATTTATAATAAAGGATTTCAATAGTACTTACTATTTTCTGTAGTTATAAGCATTTTCTGATTGACGTCCTTAGGTTTGGTAGAATATGAACCATGAAATTCTCGACTGACTAAGTAGGTTCAGTGCTCCAGCAACAAGATAATCATGAAAAATTGAACACTGGTATTTTTTATGTCCCTCTATCTTACATATTATACACTAGATCTATTCTCTGACCTCTTTTCCTTTCTTAATGTACTGAATTTCCAGTGGTAAATTGGCCAGCTGTGATTGGCTCTGAAGCATCCCGGTGCTATTTTCTCTTATTGGTGAAGCATCCAACTTCATAGAGAGTTCTAATTCCTTAAAATGATACATGATCATCTATTACATCAAGGTTACTCGAATGTGTGGCAATAACGCATATATAGACCTTTCTTTATGTTGCACACCAGACATGCACAAATTCACCTTAGCCATAAGCATTTTGAATATCTGTTCGAAGTCCCACACTGACTCACTCAGTAATTGCTTGATCTCCTTTAATTTCATGATGCACAATGACTTGGACTTTGTCTTCTTGAACTCATCAATTAAACTAACCTTTATCTCAGCTAACATCTTTTGATCGTACCCTATAGGGACAATATAAAACTTCATGTACAAATCTAGCACCCGACCCTGAAGTTCATAATCATCTAGGTTCTTTTTACGGCCTCATCCTGGACTTATCAAATAGTCCACATGACTTCACAAAGAAACCAATGATGCTATGGATCCTTCGATCCATTTACATTGAATACATGTAAATTCATGGCATCCCCAACCATTCTATGCCTCTAGGGTACTAGTGAACTTGAACTTGGAGGTGTACTTGTCACGTCCCCAACACCCTCCGACTGGCGAAGAGGATGCGACCATGGCATTAACCATCCGGGCAACCAGCCCCATGAACATGTGATTTCATAAAAATTGCTGAAATGATGGAATAAAATGCTAAAACAGAATGTTGATAACAAGATGCATTGAAGTAGAACATGCACAGATGCAATTGTTTATCATACGCAGTGGAAACAACACACATTCATATAGAATTCATTCAACATGTTCATCATAATCATTAACAGAAATATGATTGCAGAAGTAAAATGAACAAGAATCACTTATCTTATGAAGAACTCAATCCGCAACCAGCTATGTCGCTGCAACGTTCCACCCAACCATAGGCCAGCGTGCTCCTTAATCTCTCAACAGCGCTGCCACCCCTGAGCTGGGCATGATTCTCCAAGGAATAAGGGAACAAGCAAGCTTACACATAGCCAAGGATACACAAAACACGGCCAAGCCAACACAGTTGGGTTTATCAGGCCATTCAGGAGTTGGGAAAGGCTAAATTCTAAGCTGGTGGGCTAATTATAGAGCCAAGAACACCTACACCAAAACTAGCCTGACTTCTAAGACACCCACACACACCCAACACAAGGAATCAGTCCCTTCTCTGCTACACAGTCCCTCAGGACCTGCATTCCCTTCCAGTGCTATTTAGGGGTTGTGGAGAAGAAAGCCAGCCCTCTAGCTCCATTTGTGTGGTTTCCAGCCACCAGGTTTATCAAGCAAACCAGGCCCCCATCCCTGCTCCCTACACAGTCTGAAGACTAACCATTGCATGTATGCAATCAATCAGCGGTTCTAGCTTAACAGGGGAAACGATTCTTGAGTCGTTCTTGGCCCTGTCGTGGCCAAAATGACTCCAAACAATCTAAAACAGCCCCAAGGCGTAACAACAAACCCAATCGTAGGGAAAAATACTCCCAAGCGAATTATACAGTCCCAATGAAATCGGTGAGCACCGCTCACAACATGGGAAAAACCACAGCCCATCCTGGGTAACAAAGTCACCGGGAAAACATACATAGACCACGCTGAGGAAGAGAAAAATGCAGACTTCCAACCTGTGCGTGAAACAAGCAGACTCCCATCCCCAAAATATGAAGAAGACCACAACAATCACCATGTAAGGGAGACCATAGCAACACAACAAATATTGAGGAGGACGGTGACGACCATAACTCATAGGAAGAGCAACGGTCCAAATCTCAACATTGAAATGACGAGAAAAATTACATGACCATACCATTCTGTGAGGAGGTCATATAGCTGAAAATGTGAATGGTCCCTTCACAACAAATCGTGGATGAGAGAGCACCGCTCCCAGCTCGCTGTGTGAGCCGAAAACTAAGAAAATCCTGTGCTGAACAAACAGCCAAGGAAAGAATGGAATCCCTGTAGTGCATGGAATGAAAGAGTGTAGTCCTCTCCTTACCCATCGTGAGGCTTATTGCTGGTGGAGTGTGCGGATGGGCAAGGAATCACAGTCCTGCCACCCCACTCCCAAAAACAATAACTGCCTTAACCACCAGTAGCAATTCTTAATGAAGGTGGTTGGGTAAGACAAAGGAAGGTGACACATGGGTTTTTCTCTCATGGTTCAAGGTTTGACAATTTCCCCACCCTTATCCTTGTGAAAATCATGCCCCTTCTCAATTTAGTTTTCGCGATCATAGCTGGTCGGGTTCATTTTAATTAAAGATGCATATTTACATGATGCTAAAACTGGATATGTATGCCGCATGCCCCGATGTACCATCGGTGACAAATTTAAATCCAAAACATAGCATAACCAATCAATGGTGGGGCCTTGGACTTGAGATCCACACCATGATCATTTACAATACATACATCATATATATCTAATGCAACGGGGTCAAAATCGGGGTGTTACATTCCCCTCCCCCTTCAATAGCACTGTCCTTAGTGCTTACAAAATTTGAACAAAATGCTACACTGGTACCGCCTCAATGTTTCGTAGAATTGAACAAAAATGGATGTGCCAATCACATGGCATCCACCAGCTCCCATGTAGCCTCTTCAGGTCCGTAGTGCTCCCATTGCACCTTTACCTGTCCTATGGCTCGGTTTCGGAGCATTGTGACCTTCCTGTCGAGGATGCGCATTGGCTCGATTCAGAACTCTCCCTTGGGTTCCACCTGAATCACATCCCAATTTAAGCAAAGAAACATGAAAAACATTATGAGCTCTAGTGCTAGCAGGAAATGCAAGTCTAAATGCAACTGGCCCTATTCTTTCAAGCACTTCAAATGGCCCACAATATCTAGGTGACAACTTGGCACAACTACCAAGCTTCAAGGAACTCTTTCTTTCCCTCACTCTAAGGTAAACATGATCCCCAACACTGAACTCCCTGTTCACCCTATGCTTATCTGCATAGCTTTTCTGTCTGTCCTGTGCTGCTTTCAGCTTCTGCCT
>LPNX011000416.1:466141-480733 GCA_001517045.1 Pseudotsuga menziesii
CTCTTGTTCAATTTCCTTGAGCAATTCTTGTCCAAGAACGACCCTGTTCATTGGATTATCCCAAGTCACTGGTGTCCTACACCTTCTTCCATACAAAGCTTCATACGGACTCATCCCCAAGGATGCCTACTATCCATTGTTATAAGAAAACTCTACCAAGTGTAAGTAATCTTCCCACTTGGTTGGTTTGTCCATCACATACATGCAAAGCATGTCTTCAAGTACCTGATTAACTCTCTCTATCTGACCATCTATCTGAGGATGGTATGCAGTGCTAAAGTTTAGCTTTGTACCCAAATCTGCAAACAACCCCTTCCAAAAGTTGGAAGTGAACTTGACATCTCCGTCAGAGACTATTGCCTTCGGCAATCCATGCAATTTGAATACCTCCTTCATGAAGATCTTTGCAATGTCATCAGTCTTATGAGTAGACTTCACTGGTATAAAATGTGTTTCCTTTGTCAACTTGTCCACCACAACCATGATGGAATCATGTTGTCTCCAAGTCATCGGCAATCCTGTAATAAAATCCATGGAAATAACTTCCCATTTCCATTCTAGAACTGGCAAAGGCTACAACAAACCTGCTGGACGTTGATGCTCAACCTTTATCTGCTGACATTTCATGCACTTTGAAATGTACTCTCCCATATCCCTTTTCATCCCTGGCCAAAAGTACTGCTTTCTAGCTGTAGCAATTGTCTTTTGATATCCTGGGTGACCAGAATACAGAGCTTGATGGATTTCATCCATAACAACTCTCCTCAAATCTACTACATCTGGAATATAAATTCTACCTTTATAAGTGAGAAGTCCATCTTCTTCCAATTTATATCCCTCATACCTCTTCTCAAGACCTTGCTGCTGCAATTTGTCTTTTACCTGCTCATACAATTCATCTTCAGCAGCATGACTAACAATCTGCTGCCTCAAATCTGATTGGCAAATACTAAGAGATGCCACATGCATTTCCTGCACCTTCCTACTGAGTGCATCAGCTACCCTATTTTCCTTTCCCTTTATGTGCTTGATTTCAAAATCAAACTCACATAAAAATTCCAGCCATCTTGCTTGCCTAGCATTCAGAGTAGGTTGATCAAATAGATACTTCAGTCCACAATGGTCTGTTCTAAGCTCAAATCTTCTCCCCATCAAATAATGCCTCCACATCTTGAGAGCATGTACTATGGCTGAAAGCTCTAGGTCATGAGTGGCATAGTTCTTCTCATGTTCCTTCAGTTTTCTTGACTTATAACATATCACGTGGTTGTCCTGCATAAGGACTTATCCAAGCCCTTGTCCGCATGCATAGGTACACACCACAAAATATTTCTCTGGATCTGCAACCTTCAATACTGGTGCACTGGTGAGAAGATCCTTCAACCTTTGGAAACTTTCTTCACACCTTGATGTCCATTCGAACTTCATCCCCTTCTTTTGCAAAGAAGTGATGGCATGTGCAACTTTGGAGAATCCCTCAATGAATCTCCTGTAGTATCATGCAAGTCCCATAAAAGATCTTACATCTGTCACATTTCTTGGAGTAGGCCAATTCATAATGGCTTCAATCTTTTCAGGGTCCACGGATATACCCTCCTTTGATATAATGTGACCCAAATACTGAATTCTATCTCTATAGAAGTCACACTTGCTCAATTTTGCATACAACTGATGCTCCCTAAGCAATTTCAATGTCAATCTCAAATGCTCTTCATGCTCCTCCTCATTCTTAGAATAAACAAGAATGTCATCAAGGAAAACAAGAACAAATTTGTCCAAATACCCGCTGAAGACGCTATTCATAAGGCACATAAATGTAGCTGGTGCATTTGTGAGACCAAATGGTACCACTACAAACTCATAATGCCCATACCTTGTCCTGAAGGTTGTCTTATGAATGTCTTCATCCTTGATTCTCACCTGATGGTAACCAGACCTCAAGTCAATCTTGGAAAATACCTTTGCTCCTCTCATTTGATCAAAGAGGTCATCAATCCTAGGAAAAGGATATTTATTCTTCACAGTAACCTTGTTCAACTGTATGTAATCAATACATAACCTGAGTGTACCATCTTTCTTCTTTACAAATAGAACCAGTGCTCCCCAAGGAGACACACTCGACTGGATATACTTCCTTTCCAACAACTCTTACAGTTGCATCTTCAACTATAGCATCTCCGGTATACTCATCCTGTAGGGTGCCTTGGACACTGGTGTTGCTCCTAGCACGAGTTCAATAGTGAAGTCAATGTCCCTCTTTGGAGGAAGTCCTAGAATCTCATCGGGAAATACATCCCTGAATTCCTGTAACACCTTATAGTCTTCCAACCTAGGAGTTTTATCTCCCATTTCCTCCAAAATATGAGCTGCATACAACTGGCAACCCTTCCTACAGAATTTCTTCAGCTGCATTACCGAAACCTGCCTTACTGAAATTACCTTTGGAATACCTTTCACAACTACTAGGTTCCCTTCTTCATTCATGCACTCGAAAGTCTTATGGTAACAGTCAAGATTCACCCTGTGATCTTCTAACCAATCCATTCCAATGAGAACATCATAGGAACCAAGCGGTAGAACATTTAGATCTACACAAGTGACCAATCCATCCATGACCAATGGACATTTCTCTACCACTTCACTGACCTTTCTCTTAGTTCCAGTGGCTAGCTGAACTAACCAAGACTTCCTATGCTTTATTTTCTTAAAAGCACAAATCTCCACTACTCTAGGAGTAATGTAACTATGCGTAGAACCAGGGTCAATCAAAATAGAAACAGATTGCTCAATAATCTTACCTGCTACTCCAACGACAGCTGACTGGTGATATGCTCGGCGGTCCTCCAGTGCTGCATAAATCCTAGGGATTACCCTTGCTACTTGACCCACTGTTTCTGCTTCTCGAATGTTATAAGCTGGCCTTGCACTCTCATTCTTGAGTGGACAATTCCTGCCCATGTGGGGTCCTCCACATTTCCAACGTTGAAGTGGCCCTCTATCCTGTTGTGGATCCTTAGGATTTTCTCTTGTCACTCCAATTGGCTTACTTGCAGCTTGGGATGGCTGCTTCTACTAATTCCTGAAGTTAGAAGGCTTGAAACCTTTCTTTCTTTGGTCAAACTTCTCATTCTTCTTGTCCTTCCATGCCTTATGGTAATCAGGTTTACCTTTGCTTTGCTCATAGCAATACTTAGCCTTCCTTATTGCTTCTTCAAGATTTCTAGGTTCATAAAACTCAATTCTATCTTTGTAAGACTGAGGTAATCCACTCAGAAAATGTTGGACCTTCACTTTTTCATCTCTGATGTACCGCACATACCTCAATAGCTCCAAAAACTTATTTTCATATTCTTCCATGGTCCGCTGTCCCAATATCAGCTCATGGAACTCCTTAATCTTGTCATCATAATACCTATCAAAGAGGTATTTCTGCTTGAAATACTTCTTGAACTGCTTCCACTTGAGTCTCCTTTCACTGATCCTCTTTACTTACTTGAAGTGTTCCCACCAAATGGATGCTCTTCCATTTAGATTGAATATGGCAACTCTTGCCTTCATGTTTCCTGAATAATCATGCACTTGAAAGTACTTCTTTATCCCAAGAAGCCAAGCTTCAGCCTCTTGTCCAGTCTTTACCTCACCATCAAACGTAGGAGGTTTAGCTTTCTTAAATTCATCCCGAGAGTGATCCCTATGGTGTCTCTTTCTTTTCCTTTTATGAGAAGAAGAACTTGAATCCCCACTGGATTCTTTAGAATCAGATGATCCACTAGAAGTCCTTCTCCTTCTCCTAGTACTGCTCTTACTACCTTCTGGTCTTGTTGTACCTCGTCCAGAGTTTATCTTTCTATGTAAGTCTGTCAAACTCTACAACATTGCAGCATTCAACTCATGCTGCTCTTCCTGGGCTTTGATCAGGCTTCTCATGGTGGATGCAACATCTGACGGTGTCTCTTGGAATCTTCTTCCATTAGACTCAATGTCATCATTTCTATTATAGACATTTTCTCCCATGGCATCTCGCGCATGCTCATAAGAATCCCGAGCATCATATCCGTCATGGGTTCTCATAACTGAACCACCACTTATTTATCAAAATAGACTACCTGGAATACTGCCTTTGAAGGTGACTATGACTCTGCAAACGTGTTAGTAACACAACTGTTAGATGCATAACATTGATATAAACTAGCATTGCTTACCTTCTCTTGGAAAAATCATAATACAAATTATTTTTTTTTTGTAAATCTATGTTTTCACGCAATCTAGCGCATAAGATCACTGCCTCTTTTCTCCTTTTTAGCCCTGAAAATCCACTGAAAAACAGCTGAAATTCCCACTGAAAAATAGTCAAAATCTGCTAGGGAAATATCACGAAAAACTCAAATTTTCCTTATGCAGAATCGGCTCTCATTTCCACTATTGATCCAACGTATCGGCGGTCAAAACAACTAGCTTCTTCCGCTGTTCATCGGCTATCGGAACAACTAAATTTTTTCGACGTTTCAGGCCGATCCTCCTCTGGCTTCCGACGTATCGGTGGACTGATCTTCTAAATTTTTTCGACGTCCTTACACTTGAACAAAATTTTCAACTTCCCTTTTCAACGGCAATCGGATCCCTTTTCATCAGCGATCGGATCCACTATCCTTCAGAAGGATAGTCCATTAGACAGCAGCAACGGCGGATGTTCAATCCACTAACCATCGTCGATGGCTAACGACTCAAGGACTTAGAAAATTTTCTGATCGGCTCAACTTCCTTCTTTCGTCGGTGAAATAGTTCCTTCTGCAGCCGCAACGGCGGAACATGATCTTCGATCTTCTTTCGATCGGCGGTGCAACCTGAATGGCATCGGCAGTCTCTTCTCATCGGCAGGCTAGTGCTCTTGGCTTCCAAAACGGCGGGTGCTCAATTAGCTATCTTCTTTCGATAGCCAACGATTTCTATACTTAGAAATTTTCTTTCTTTTACGGCGTCGGCGGTCGGACGCCTTATCCGTCGGACGCGTAGTCGTTTAGCCATCTGCAATGGCAGACACTCGAACAGCTATTTTCTTCCGATGGATGTCCAACACTTAGAATATTTTCCATGATTTCTTTCCGACTGTGCCCCGTCGGGCCTGCTTCCACCTAGCTCTTCCGCTACATCGGAAGTCTTTCCCACTAACTCTTCCGGTGATTCGACAGTCCAACACTTAGACAAATTTTTGAATTTTTTTCCAGTCATAAACTGATTTCTGCTGGCAGAAAGAAATACTGCTTTTGTCCCTGCATCTTCATGGTCCATGCATGCCCATGCTGTAACATGAGCTCTGATACCACGCTGTCATGTCCCCAACACCCTCCGACCGGTGAATAGGACGCAACCATGGCGTTAACCATCTGGGCAACTAGCCCCATGAACATGTGATTTCATAAAAATTGCAGAAATGCTGGAATAAAATGCTAAAACAAAATGCTGATAACAAGATGCATTGAAGTAGAACATGCACAGATGCAATTGTTTATCATATGCAGCGGAAACAACACACATTCATACATCATTCATTCAACATGTTCATCATATTCATTAACAAAAATATGATTGCAGAAGTAAAATGAACAAGAATCACTTATCTTATGAAGAACTCAATCCGCAACCAGCTACGTCGCTGCAACGTTCCACCCAACCATAGGCCAGCGTGCTCCTTAATCTCTCAGCAGTGCTGCCACCCTCGAGCTAGGCATGATTCTCCAAGGAATAAGGGAACAAGAAGGATTACACATAGCCAAGGATACATAAAACACGGCCAAGCCAACACAGTTGGGTTTATCAGGCCATTCAGGAGTTGGGAAATGCTAAATGCTAAGCTGGTGGGCTCATTATAGAGCCAAGAACACCTACACCAGAAATAGCTTGACTTCTAAGACACCCACACACACCCAACACAAGGAATCAGTCCCTTCTCTGCTACACAGTCCCTCAGGCCTTGCATTGCCTTCCAGTGCTATTCAGGGGTTGTGGAGAAGAAAGCCAGCCCTCTAGCTCCGTCTGTGTGGTTTCCAGCCACCAGGTTTATCAAGCAAACCAAGCCCCCATCCCTTCTCCCTACACAGTCCGAAGACAAACCATTGCATGTATGCAATCAATCAGCGGTTCTAGTTTAACAGGGGAAATGATTCCTGAGTCGTTCTTGGCCCTCTCGTGGCCAAAACAACTCCAAACAATCTATAGCATCCCCAAGGCATAATAGCAAACCCAATCGCAGGGAAAAATACTCCCAAACGAATTATACTTTCCCAACGAAATCAGTGAGCACCGCTCACAACATGGGAAAAACCACAGCCCGTCCTGGGTAACAAAGTCACCAAGAAAACATACATAGACCACGCTAAGGAAGAGGAATTTGCAGACTTCCAACCTGTGCGTGAAATGAGCAGACTCCCATCCCCAAAATATGAATAAGACCACAACAATCACCATGTAAGGGAGACCACAGCAACACAACAAATCTTGAGGAGGACGGCGATGACCATAACTCACAGGAAGATCAACGGTCCAAATCTCAACATTGAAATGACAGGAAAAATTACATGACCATACCAGTCTGTGAGGAGGTCATATACCTGAAAACGTGAATGGTCCCTTCACAGCAAATCGTGGATGAGAGAGCACCGCTCCCAGCTCACTGTGTGAGCCCAAAACTAGGAAAATCCTATGTGTGAGAACAGTGAACAGACAATCGTGAGGAACAAACAGCCAAGGAAAGAATGGCGTCCCTGCAGTGCATGGAATGAGAGAGCGTAGTCCTCTCCTTACCCATCGTGAGGTTCATTGTTGGTGGAGTGTGCAGATGGGCAAGGAATGACAATCCTGCCACCCCACTCCCAAAAACAATAACTGCCTCAACCACCACCAGCAATTCTTAATGAAGGTGGTTGGTTAAGACAAAGGAAGGTGACACATGGGTTTTTCCCTCATGGCTCAAGGTTTGACAATTTCCCCACCCTTATCCTTGTGAAAATCATGACCATTCTCAATTTAGTTGCCGTGATCGTAGCTGGTCGAGTTCATTTTAATTAAAGATGCATATTTACATGATGCTAAAACTTGATATGTATGCCACATGCTCTGATGTACCATTGGTGACAAATTTAAATCCAAAACATAGCATAACCGATCAATGGTGGGGCCTTGGCCTTGAGCTCCGCACCATGATCATTTACAATACATACATCATATACATATAATGCAACGGGGTCAAACCCGGGGTGCTACAGTACTACTAGGAATATTACTATTATGTGTACCCCTATTCTATTTATTACTACTATTCTAATTTGTTGGAAAACTCTGTGACAAGATTTTGGATATTACCTCAGTTTCAGGAGATGTATGCGGGGTCTTGAGTATGCCATAGCCTTGGGTCGTGTGTATATATGGATCTTCTTCCTCCTCTAAACTAATTTGGTAGTCTTCTTCTTTGTCACAAGACTCCTCGTTGAGCTGTGGCACTAATTCATAGTCTCCCCTTCTAGTTGCACTACAACTCTCTAGAATGGTCATAGCCCTTCTCCTCTTATACAACTGGAATCTCTTCCCACTCCTTAAGAAGCCACCCTCTTCATTAGTCTCTCTTATTTCTAATTGAGTCATTTAATCTTATCCTGCACATTCTCCCCTGACATTTTTCCAATCAATACCCACTCCCTCTACACACAATTGCCTACTCATTGGAGTTCATTCACAAAATACCTTTTTCACACACTAACATCTTAGTCCACAAATTTTAAAGAATTTGTGCACCTTGAAACAATTCCCACTCTGCTTCACTATATGACTTGATAGTATCCATAGAAATTTCAGTGATGCACCCTTCTAAAATTTTATCAACTCAAAAATCGTCGTCCCTTGATATCTTGTTATCGACACACTTCAATCATTGAATCAACTAAGGTGTCCATCTCTTAGGTTCTCCTACTTGGAAAATTTTCTTTTGGAGTGTTAATATTTCCAACCAATCATACAATATAATAAGAAATTCACTGAAGAAAATATTTTGAATTGTTGATCCCAGTTTTGTCATCATTTTTAGGCTAATAATTTACATGTTTGACATATGTTTTGTCACCTTTTGGAATGTTTTCTATCATGCAGTTCACTATTCAGCACTAGGTACGACTATATTTTGGTTTATGTAAGTTATGATTTATTTCTACTATTTCACAATTTTATTGGTTAAATCTGATGATATTTGATGATATGCTAACATATGAAATCATTGTTAAATATCATAGTCTTCAGCGAACCAACAAGCAGGTAACACATCCATCCTAGATATGCGTAGAGTGTATCCAACTCACCGTTTGAACCATCGAGCCAACCTCACACTGTTGATGATAGATTCCTGAGTGTTAAAAGCATGAAATGGTCTACAAAATTCCTACTTTCCACGCATCTGGGTGAGAGCATGATCCTCATTCTAGAAGGATTTCCAGCACGTTGCCTCTATTTGACACATTGACACCGGCCACGCCAAAGCAGAGCATGTATGCCACATCACGTGCCATAGAAGAACAATTTCGTGAGGAAGGAGGAAAATGTTATGTGTTGGCCATTTGATCAGTTATTTTTCATAATGGTTGACTTATAGTAAGAGCGTTTGACCACTGAAAGGGTCAACTTGCTCACCCTTTGTAAAACACTATATATACAAACGCTTCTATGTGAGAAGAAGTTAGTTTTTAGTTGATACATGTGATCATTTTTTATTCCATAAACTCTATAATACTTTTCTTCAATTTAATGAAAGTTATGCTTATGTTGTGCATGATCGTTTCTTAGTATCATTTAGAAATTCATCACTCTGATTGCTGGGAGGGCCCCTCATCAACCAGAGATTTCTATTCCTGTGTATTTTCGTTATTCCCTTTTTGCAATTAGTGTAGTTTTATTTGTAATTTGTTTATGTAATTTAGTTACTGTAATTGCTCATGTCATTTGTTTCCTGTAGCATATATTATACTTTGATATCATGCTGTTAATGTAGTTTCCCTTTGTGAGTTAACCAACCGGTTGCGCACAAATTTGCTTTCAATTTCCCTTTCAAGTCTTTCCAGTTTACTACTTGGTTTATGTTGATAGAATAGATTGCTTTGATATTTACAATAGGTTCAATTCTATCCCTTTCCATTTTGTTATGAATTCGTTTAGTTATATTCCAACTTATTTAATAATACAATAGATAATGATGTTTTTAATTACGAATTGAGTTTAAGCTATTTTATATTGAATTTAATCATTGGGTAGATTTAATTATTGTCCTATACATTTCATTATCATGTTCATGGATCAACTAATCTCAAAATCATTTAGATTAACTATTTCTTGACATTTTAGTGCTTTTTGTGTGTAGACTGTCATTCAGACAGCCTATTCTGCCTTCCATCCAGACCTTTGCTCCAGTCTATTATCCGTCCTTTCATTCAACCTTTAGCTTTTTTAATTTGTTTTTAAGCCTGTTCCTTTAGTTTTTCTTAGTAGTAGTTAGACAATGGTTGTGTTTCTTCTTAAAGCCTTAGATGAGACTATTTAAAATAATTGTTAAGTTTTATTCCTATTTCGTCCTTCTTTTCACCCTATGTTTAGAATTATGTCATGCATTTTGGTTTACTGTATTGCTTTGTAATTATATCTTTGGCTTGAATTTATTTCACCCTTTCTTTTTATATATAGTTTAGAGTTAGATATGTCAATACTAGAGAAATATATTAGTACCTTATAAATTGATCATAGGAAGTAGGATTTGTCCCTTCCAATTAGGTGGTTACCAAAGAAACCTATAGAATAGGATTTAAAATCATCTTTATTAAGTTTTCTACTTGCTCCTCTTTATTAATTTTTCTACTTGTTTATAAGTTATGTCTACCTTATTGTAGTATTGTTCTATATTTTACAGTTAGGAGTTATTTTCTTATAAATCATCATGTTTACTATCACTTGCAATTGGACGCTTCTTAGTCTGCACATCTTTGCAGAAGTTAAGTTAGATTTAATTCCCTTTAGTTTCTTTACTTCCTTTGAAAGTCACTTTGACACTTCTCCTACTCCTGTTCCACTCACAGTGAATCCTTATCCTCATAACAGCCCAAGAGAATGGAACTCGATAGCTTAAGTTTAAATCATTATGTACATCTGATAGTTTCCTATATAGTTTTTCTTAGAAGCATATGCAGTTGTTGTAATTTTGTGCAGTTAGTTTCTAAGGTTGTTTAGATATAAAATATATCTTTTTATAGAAAACAGTTTATTGTCATAGAATAGCATTGGCTATATCTTTATCTTATAGTAATTGTTTATAGAGTAGAGTAGTACAACTTGATACCACTCTGGTCTAGTACTCTGTTCCGGTTCAATTACCTTGACAGTTGAATTCTTAGGATTTTGACTCAGTTTTTCATTTTGAAAGATATTTCAATCTTTTGTTTGATAAAATATTCCCATGACACCCTAGGAACCCCTCTACCTTCGCATATACTTTGCGTCAACTCTAAGATTACCAAACCTGGTCGATAATTAAATATTACATGAATTAATCAAGACGATATTTTACCCAACATTTTGGCGTCGTTGCCGGGGAGTTGTTCTGTAAGGTAGAATAGATATGAATTTTAGTAATAGGCTAGTGTCAGGGGAGGAGTAAGATGAGAGGTAAGAACCTGCGCATATGTTATAACAGGAGCCCCCAAATCTAGTAGTAGTAGTAGCATAGGTTTCCCTTTAGTTTTTATGAACAAACCTAGAGATTCTCAAGGTAGATTTGTTAAGATATTAAGATTTTGTTAAAATTCTTATTAATTTTTACGAGGGACATAATACCCCAACCATTAACTCAGCGAAAAGGCATCGAAAAAAGACCTATACGAAGCAGTTCTGTTGGAAACATAAAGAGACTCTTTTGGGAGATCTTACAAGGGAAGCCATAGAAAGAGAAGAAATCCTGGCAGGAGGTCCTGAGCGACTCATTTATGATGAAGTTCAAAGGGACTAACCATTGGGAATCCTTAAACCTTCCACTAGTCACAAAACCAAATGATACAAATTTTTACTAGTAGAGGAGTCGATCTTCATTAATTTTGTAAATCCTTCCCAAGTGAAAGCTCTCTTTGGAAACCCAATAAACATAGTAATATCACCAATTGAAACATCCACATTAGCATCTACCATCCCTATAAGACACAATAAGAGAATGGTTGATCGGAGGAAGATATCTCCTGGAAAAGAATGTTGATATGATCCATTCTCACCTTGAAAGAAACCTTCTAGGTATACTCACTTTTGAAACCAAACTTACATGAAGAAACACGAAGAAGAATGAGCAGCAAAGAGCATCTTCTATCCAAGATGTGAGACTAAACATCCCCAATAGGAATGTCCATTAAACAAAACCCCTGCATATCACGTTTGTATGGGGCATCATGTTTTTCCCCAAGGGATCAAGGTGGATCCTACCAAAATAGAAGTAATCGTTGGACTTCCCTCTCCAAAATCTCTTCCTCCTCCTGATCCTTAAAAGTATTTTGGGTTATCATCACTCGTATATATGTAAATATATGTGTATTTATTTGAATAAACAAGAGTCATTTCTGACAATTTGTTTACAGGTTCTCTTTTCTTTCTATAATGATATATATGTTTTCATGAATAAAAATGAATCATCTAACAAGTGGTTTTGCGGTTTGACTACAACTACTTTAAGCAGCTCATGAGATATTATCTGAAAAAGGAAGTGCTCTAAAAACACTCATAATATATCTTAACTTTTCCCTTTGTGGTCTTTATAAAAATTTGAAGTTTATAGTGCAATTAAAGAATTCTTGTGTATCACTTCTAACCACTTATTCTATGATTTGGTTATGCTTTATATATGGTGTCTTGATCCAGACATATATATTTCTGATTATTTGAACAGTTGATCGAAAGACTTACTTTAATCATCATGTTCTTCAAAATTTTCACATTTATGGACTACTAGTTTATCCTATACTCATCATCAAAACTTGTCTCTTCAGAATTTTTGTGGTAACTCGAAAGTAAGTAAAAATATTTTTGCTTGTGGGGAACGTTACTTATATTTTATGAAGAAGATGGACTGAAAGGTCAAAGAACAACTTTAAGTTATTCTCTTTTGACATGATCTATAATTAACTCCATTATATGTAAAAAGAAATTTTGTTGAATTATGTCTTTAGTAGGATTTACACCCTCTAGTACCGACCGACTTCCATATACTCAAAATCATTATATGAAGCAAACCCGCCGGGGTACTAAACAGGCCTGCTGGTAGCGGTTCAATGCTAATTAACAATTTAAAACAAGGAATCTCAGTAAATGCAAGTAAAACCGTCGGGGTACTGAACAGGCTCGCTGGCAGCGAGGCTATGCTTGCATGGTACCAAGATAAACCCGTCGGGGTACTGAACAGGCCTGTTGGAAGCGGTGCAATACCGAGTAGAAGAGATCTGGTAAATGTGCCACTATGCACATGGTTCGCCAAAAATGATAATGTTCAAATATATAAATACATGTTTAGACCTATTGTTTATGATGTCATTAGATAATGACCGTAAGTTGGCCTTGACTCCAACAGTCTAAAGTCAATCAATACCTAGGATTTGATTATCCTAGAAATGTGACCCATAGCTGTAAAATCTCACAAACTCAAGGGTGAACTCAAAAATTCTTGAGATGACAATATATCCTTACAATGAGGCATGGATGACTTGTTTTTTCTATGGCATTTTCAATTATGTTCTCATCACATGATAAATGATAAATTTACATATCTACATATCTTAGCACTATTATTTTTTGATAAATGTATATATTTGAATCATTTCCATTTATTAGTTAGTCTTTCTTTTTCTTGCAAAAAAAAATCACAGCAGCATGATTGAACTTTTATTACTTTATTTTTGAAATTACGTAGTTTTCTTGTATGGCTTGGGGACATGCCATATATTTGGTTTAGGGGAGGATTAGATTGTCTATCTTTAATTTTCTAGGTTATTTATAAAAGACTCATTTTTATTTTCCAAATGACAAAGTGTTTGCAGGATAATGCAAACATCGAATCTGGTCTTAAAATCCTAGATGAATAAGGGAGAGCACAATTAAAAGATCAAGAGAATTGTCCCATATGACTTTCTTGTGGACTGGAAGCCAAGGAAAATCCATGATTAGCAACAACCTGATCCAGCAAAGCTTATTTTTATAGAAATATATATAAAGGACCATATGAAGGGTCAAATGATGATCTAAATAAAAACTGGGATATTTTAGCACCTATGGTTAAGTGTTAGCTTAATTTTCGTTTGGGAAAAAAATTAAACTTTTGGTTAAGTCATACCATCACTATTAAAGTCACATCCACAAGGGCATTATAACTAATCTCGATCCATGATGTAGTATAGTTTAGATCTAATATTATCTCATCTTACTCCCATATGGGTGTGATTTGACCTTAGGGTACTTCCAAATCATCATTACGCTACCATCACCTCCATCCTATTTTCCGCTCGCACGCATAAGCTATCAAGTAATCTATCCTCTTGTTAAATCAAGGTTATGGTTATGAATATGGTTTATACATCCATACTAAGTTAAATGTTCAACATGTCCAAAGTTAACTTTGGACATGGTTGAACTAACTGAAACCTTATAAACTCATTAAAATACGCATCTTTGACGGCACATGTTTCAAATATTGTCATAATGGAATGATCATCTAACTGTGTCGATTTTTTTGCATGATCATTTTATCGGTTGAATGAGGCACATTTTAAATCAATGTTGTGTGAACCTATTTCTATTCCTTTCACTAACCGTTACCGATGTAGAGTGTGTTAGCCACCTTTCCTCCATACTCCCTTCAAATTTTGTATCCTAGTCTTTGCTTAACCATGCCAGTCCACTTTGAACCTGAGAGCTACCAAGACTTATTCTAGTTGCCATAATTCAAAAAATTCTAAGAAGTCTTTTTTCGGGCTGGTTGGAACTCATTTCTTCATCTGCTACAAGGGTATGATTAGGAAATCTCACTTCTTTTTGTGATGGGATTCGATGTAAAGAAGGCAAGGGTTGTGTTATCTCTACGGTTGTTTCACCTGTTTATTTTTAAATTTTTTGATTATCCTTGGTTTTTATTGTTTTAATTTTGCTGTGTTTTATATTTTATGATTGATTGCTCACCATTAGGGTTCCTTTTATTTCCTAAAATCCTCCAAAACTTCATTTATAAGCCATGAGCTCATGTATGTGCAAGAAGAGTATGTGTTACAGGGTGAATTCATACAAAGCTGTTTGTTAAAGATATGTGTGCTCCATGTCCTTGAATCCAACACCAGCAATAAAGAGTGGGACGAGTCGAATGCAATATGTTTAAAGGAAAACACCAGTGTGCTGAAGTTCATCGCCAATTAGCCCTCCAAGCGTTCATCCTTGTGCTCAAGGCTCATTGATCTAAAATACACAGTCTTCTGCAACTTCAGTGCACCCAGGATATGGAACTTCTGCTATTGTGTCCATGGATCGGAGTGCAACTTTATCATC
>LPNX011000416.1:486553-497241 GCA_001517045.1 Pseudotsuga menziesii
ATCTGTTTCTGCAACAAGTCAGATTCCTGTGCGCCCTTCCCTTGGAGCTAATGTATATAAATTTGGTATGTATGCTGATTTACCTGATGTAACACCTTCCCAAGCCCCAATTTCCACAGATATTAGTAAAGCATCTCTTTTTGGTAGCATGAACCATGAAACATCATCTGCACTGGCTATATCATACACAACGAAAAGATTTCCAATGACATATGAGAGGTCAAGTCAACGCAGTTCTCTTGAAGAAAGTAATGACATTAAAGCACCAAGGCGCGTTCTTAAATTAGAATCACAAATGGACAAATCATATTTGGATGCCCTGTCTAAGGATACACGCTACAAGGATTTACATTACAGTTCAATACCAAATTTTCAGAGGCTACTTTTGCTTTGTCTGAGAAATTGGAGGTGACAGTTTGGCGTGATGGAAAGGAATGGGATCAAACCTTTGTGCATGGAAAGCTCGTGACTGAACTCACCTGTCATGAAGTTCTAGGTGAATCTAAATCTCGCCAAGGAACATGTGTAAGGTTCTGGCCTGATAAGGAAGTCTTTACAACAACGAAAAAGCTTGACTATAACACAATAGCTGGACGTGTCAGAGAGCTTGCATTTCTGAACCCTCAGGTAAAGATCACCTTGAAGGAGGAGAATGAAGATGCAGTGAAAGTAATATATAATGAATATCACTATGTGGGGGGCTTAGTCGAATATGTCTATTGGTTGAACCGTGACAAGGTGGCTTCGTCTTTACAATTTACCATTCCAAAAGACGGTACATCTGAAGAATCCCTTGAATGAGTACAAGCCAGTGAAAATTAGTAGAGATTGCCAAGAGCTGACACAGGAAATTGGAGAAGCTCTCTGTGGTCTTATAGATGAAGGAACTGACTTTGAAGGAAAACATAAGCGCAATATCGGTGTTAGAGATTCTACCCTTACAAAAAGGCTCCATAGAGATTATGGTAGTGCTATGGTTGATGCAAATCGCTTGGGAGGATATTTGGCATCGCAGGGTAATTGGCCTATAATGCCTATGTTATATCCACCAGCACAGCATGAAACTGTCACAAGGTTGTTGAATATTCTTTTTCCAAAAGGCCGCGATCATGTTAATCCTGGTTCCACTGTTGAGCTCTTCACAGGACAGCTCGGAGATCTCATTTCTACAACTGTTGAGCATGTTCTAACTCCAGATGTCAGGGCACAACTACAGTATTGATATGAAAGCCATTGAGATGGAGGTAAAAAAAAAAAGAGGGTTCATTACTGTTCAGTTGTAGAATAAATTACAGGTGGCAGAGTATGTTGTTTCCGGATCCATATTTTTAGGCACTAAATCAAGAACAATTCAGATTTTCGGTGAAGATCGATTCAAGAATTCCAACACTTGGCAGTTGAAACATACAGATGGCAGAGTCAGAATTTGAAGACCAGACGGGATAGCCATTAACTGTTGATTACATCCAAATGACCCATGTAGGATCTATTCAGTGATTATATTTTGTTATTGTTATAATTACTGAGAAGAGGCATATTGATCACGGTGACACAGAGATATATTTGTAAGCTGTTGAATTTTCAAGCGTACATGTGGCTTAGCAGGACAGTTCCAGATCACAAGTTTGAAGGATTAAAGTTCAGAAGTTCCAAATTTTTAGGAGCGTATTCAAGATTGTTTCTATTTTTAGTTTTATGTTAAGATTTTATTCTAAAATGTTTGCAACAAATATATGGTGTACTTTTATATAAATAGGAGGATTTTTCAATGAAAGCGACAGAGGTCCTAGCAAAGGTCTCGATTGAGGAGAAGTCTCGAGCACAGGGGACTGAGGGGGTTGGCAGTTTTGGGGAATCATGCTGGATGAATTGTAAACATCTCTGTATAGCATAAAATCTTTGCAGCTTCAAACAGGTTCTAGTTTTGAATGAAATATAATGATGATTTGTTTCTGTACTTCATGAATTGTTTCTTTGGTAATTCTTTTAGGTATATGGTCACTCGCATTCCATTACTCTAATTCTTATCAGAAGAAACAGTTATCTTTAATATTCATACACAGTCACAGTTTCACTTTATGTTATTAGGATCATAGAATTCTTATTATTGAATGCTGTATTGTAGTTTTATGTTATGTGGTTTCTATGATTTGTCTTGCAACCCTCATTGGTTTACCAGCCTATCTTATATTCTGATTTTCTTGTGAATACCTATATGTAATTATCTGTGACATATACCAGTGATATTATATAAACATACCTAAAACTGTATAAACATATGATACCAGCCTAGTACCTTATAGTA
Organism: Pseudotsuga menziesii; assembly: GCA_001517045.1. Classification (NCBI taxonomy): domain Eukaryota; kingdom Viridiplantae; phylum Streptophyta; class Pinopsida; order Pinales; family Pinaceae; genus Pseudotsuga; species Pseudotsuga menziesii. Next base: position 488,859 of record LPNX011000416.1, read on the forward strand.
CTCTAAGCATATATTAGTATTAGTTTGATACCAGTCTGTCTTCCTGATTTGATTTCATTTGATTTGGTCTTTGTCAAACTAAGATTTCCTTAAGCTTGGATCCCGTAGTCTAGGTCCAACTTTAAGGATAACAGGTTGGCCATCTTGTCTTCCCAGTCATTGAGTATTCAATCGTGCATGCATCCAAGCTTCCACAAGAGGGCATTCGATGGCACAAGCACTGGTTTGTCCCACGGTAATCTCATAACTTTTCCCTTAAACCCGAGTTTTGGCATGTGACGGGCATAGAAGTTTTTCATCGTGATTGGATAAAACCTAATTACCTTAATCCTTTGATGGTCATAATCCATTTGATTACTTGTGAAGGTAAGTTTAGCGTCTTTAAGTCCTGTCATCTCTATTTGTTAGCTCATTTCGTTAATCATCGAAAATATCTCAATTTCCCTTATTATTTTCTCAGGAGCCTAAAAAATATGTCGAACCAGGTTAGAAAGAATATTGTTAACCCTAAGGGAAACTTATACCATTATAGTTTGATCGAGCTCTTGATCTGATATCATCTTAGAGAGTGAATTCAACCTTGGGATACCTTCATGTTTAAAGTTCTTAACCCCCATTTAAATATCCGAAAAACGCCCTCGACACCTTCATAATCAATAATCGAGTCCATGCCCATCATCAGAGAAGAAAATCCCCAGTGTTTCCCATCTTGATGATGACACATCGAAGGCGAGTCCTTCAACTCACTCTATCCCTGTATCTGCTGAATTTATAACCCTTCCACGACCTCGCACTAGAGTCCAAAAGGAAAAATTGGTTTAGTCTATGTTTCATCCCACTATCGAGACAAGTCATTTAGACAGTGTGGCCAAAAACAAGAAAACCCAACACTACCTCACCTTTGTTCACCTTGGCTAGTGTTTCAGCTGAAATGCTTGAAGATGATGATCATGAGACCATCCCTGCACCCGCTCATGAAACTGTTTCTATGCTTGTTCAAGGTTTGGGTCCTGAAGCACAAATTCTAACTGTTGATCTTGAAGTTCCCTCTAAGCAGATGATTCGCCCACAAGATCCTGAGCAACCTACAGATCCATCTACTCCACATCAACCAATGGTAGATCAATTGACTCAGGAATTGGCTCAATAAGTTAGCTGAAATGAAGAGTATGCTAAGATTATCACATTAGAGGAAATTTCAACTCAAAATGGGCCTTTTAACTTAGATTCAAATTCCATGTCATCATGTGTTATCCAATGAAATTGCTTTAAATTTGAAATACTGTATAGGTAGATTTAATTCATGTCCTTTACATTTCCTTATCATGTGCATGGATCAGTTGATCTCAAAATCATTTAGATTTAACTATTTCTTGACATTTTAGTTCTTTTTGTGTGCAGACTGTCATTCAGACAACTTGTTCTGCCTTCCATCCAGACCTTTTCTCCAGTCTATTATCCAGCCTTTCATTCAGCCTTTAGCGTTTTTAATCTGTTTTTAAGCCTGTTTCTTTAGTTTTTCGATTATGTTTTCTTAGTAGTAGTTAGACAATGGTTGTGTTTCTTCTTAAATCCGTAGATGAGACTGTTTAAAATACTTGTTAAGTTTTATTCCTATTTCTTCCTTCTTTTCACCCTATGTTTAGAATTATGTCATGTGTTTTGGTTTACTGTATTGCTTTGTAATTATATCTTTGGATTGAATTGATTTCCCCCTTTCTTTTTATATATAGTTTAGAGTTAGATATGTCAATACTAGATAAATATGTTAGTACCTTATAAATTGATCATAGGTAGTAGCATCTGTCCCTTCCAATTATGTGGTTACCAAAGAAACCTATAAAATAGAATTTAAAATCATCTTTATTAAGTTTTCTACTTGCTCCTCTTTATTAAGTTTTCTAGTTGTTTATAAGTTATGTCTACCTTCTTGTATTATTGTTCTATCTTTTGCAGTTAGGAGTTATTTTCTTATAAATCATCATGTTTACTATCACTTGCAATTGGGCGTTTCTTAGTATGCACATCTTTGTAGAACTTAAGTTAGATTTAATTCCCTTTAGTTTCTTTACTTCCTTTGAAAGTCACTTTGACACTTCTCCTACTCCTGTTCCACTCATAGTGAATCCTTATCCTCAGAACAACCCAGGAGAATGGAACTAGATAGCTTAAGTTTAAATCATTATGTACATCCAATAGTTGCTTGTATAGTTTTTCTTAGAAGCATATCCAGTTGTTGTAATTTTGTGCAGTTAGTCTCTAAGGTTGTTTAGCTATAAAATAGATCTTTCTATAGAAAATAGTTTATTGTCATAGAATAGAATTGTCTATATATTTATCTTATAGTAATTGTTTAAAGAGTAGAGTAGTATAACTTGATACCACTCTAGTCTAGTACTATGTTTCGGTTCAATTACCTTAACAGTTGAATTATTAGGAGTTTGACTCAATTTTTCATTTTGAAAGATCTTTTGATCTTTTGTTTGATAAAATATTCCCACAACACCCTAGGAACCCCTCTACCTTCTCATATACTTTGTGTCAACTCTAATATTACCAACCCTGGTCGATAATTAAATATTAGGTGAATTAATCAAGACGATATTTTACCCAACATGAATATCAGATTAAACATACATTCCCAACCATTCTCCTAGAGTTAATCACGAATCTCTATTTTCTTCCTTAGAAAAATATTTTTTCTTCTAATCTAACCACACCTTGATTTTAGTCTTCGTTGGATGCCAAAACATGTCCCCCTCACAATGATCGTGGTGCCCGCAATGGAACCATTTGTTGGCATAGTCTTGACCTAGCCCAGGTGCACACCGCATCATACTAAAAAAACCAAAGATACTATCCCGGAAGAGGTTTTACCTCTTTCGACAACACCTGTAGTGCAGATGAGGTCTCACTCAAGGTACCTATGGGAATTATAGGAACCGGGTTTCTGTCATGGTGAAGGGGATCATCTCCATGCCAAGAATCAACAGAACTAACTTCAACAATTCGTATACTACGACATAGACACATAATACTATCCATGACATTAACCATATTCATAACCTTCTAATTAACCAATATTGTGTCATTGCATTTAACTATTCATCCATATTTATTCATCCATGCATTGAAAAATAAAAGGAAAACATCACACAACACATCATACACAATAGAAACCAGGATCAAACATGGAAACCAAGATGGGGAAAAATACAAAAGTGATCGTTTATTAGATAGAGCTGTAGATCGAATGGTTTAAGTCTATGCACACTACATGCAGACATTTCTTATCATCTCCATTACAACATATTTGCACATGCATCCTGCATATTGATATCATAACTTGCAACTCGGATTAATCTTTGACAAAATCATTACATTACTCTTCAACATATACAAACAACATAATCTTCTCTCAAAACGGGATAACCCCAAAAATCCTATCCCATTGCATATTTATAGGCTCTAATGGTTGTTTTTACAATCCACACCCACTTCCTAATCCCATAACTGTAAGTGGAAAAAAAATATAACCAACTAACGGACCCGTCGATTGGACTTCATCAAAACGGCTAGTTTTCCTCAATATTCTCCTAAGGCTTCATAGTTGACCACTTTATTAGACATTGGGTTCAACACTCCCCGTGAGTTTTGTGACATGCACTAATCGCCTCCCGAGATTCTAACTCTAGTGATTGTGGTGGAGATTAACACCTACGGGTTTTGGTCTAACGACAATCGTGAGTCCAACAAATGGTATCATAGCAACAAGTCAAGGTTTCAAAACTCACCCGGTTCGCGTTGGGGAGGAGATTGTTATACATTGGGTTCAACACTCCTTGTGATTTTCATGACATGGACTAATCACCTCCTGATACCCTAACTATGGATATTGTGCTAGGGATTAACACCTGCGTTTTTTGATCTAACGACAATCGTGAATCCAACACACTTCCTTTACCATTCCATCATGATTTCATTCACACTTCAACCAAAAATACAAAATTGGTACCAAAATTACCCAAAGCAGACCTAGGGCTAACAATAATCCTTTCTCATCCTTTTCCTTAGTCAATTCATGTAACTATTACCTTTCCTTCTTTTCAGCTTCCTTCCTGCTTTTCAGTTTATTTCCTTCCTTTTAAATTCTTCTTCCATATTCCTTTGAGGGTGACAACTTATAAGGGACCCATTTATCATCCTATGCACCCTCTTGAGCTACCTATACCATTTCCAACTCATTAAACCTTGGATAAAAAATATTCCCAAGTTGTGGACAAACTTGCCTTAAGAGATTTGATCAATTAGTACATAGGAAAATGTGGACAACAATTTCCAAATTAATATTAATTTCCACTTCCAACTCTAATTTTGGATTTCCAATGTTCATGTGGGCTCACCTTGTCCAATTATAACAAATGTAGCATCTATCAAAACCTTTGGTCATGATAATTAAAAAAAATTCAACCCATGCCACCACTTTGATGATTTCATGTGAAAATGACTAGGTGACCTAGCCAATTACAAACGTTAGTCCAATGGAATGATCTAGAACAAATATTTTGAGACATGAAAATTAACATTCAATATGATACAAGGATATTAATGTCTAACTAAATACCATATAAATAATTCAAGCAAATAGTAAATCATACCCGGTTGTACAAGATCTGAGACATGATCAAAATATGGAAAAATAGATGATTGGTATTCCTTCAACTGATACAAAAAAAATGCACATTTATCAAGTGTAAGTGATATGTGATCCCATTCATCAATCGAATCCATTAATTCACACCCATCCCAGTCACCCTCACAACATGGGGATAAAAAAGCAAGTTTTCTGGTCTATGTTTCGAATACGGGGTGGCCATAGCTTTGAATTAAATGAAAGCTACAACTCCTAGTCACAATATTGTATTCCCATGCATGTGAATGATCTATGAATACCACCTCCTAGAAAAATATATGCACATGTCTATTTATTTTGGAATTTTCTCACATAGTTGATTCTTCTCCCATTAGTCGCGTGTATCATATGACTACAGCTTGACAATATTTAATAGTATATTCAGTAGATAATTTCAATTCCTATCTATGTAGGGATTTGTTGACACCTGCTCTAGCTCCATAATGCTCTCTTTTACCATTCCCAGTCTTAAAATAGTTCCACATATGTGGAACCCTTTATTTTTTGTGCAATGGGCACAACCATTTAAATATCTAGGCATTTATGAATTGACCAACACATCTATCTAGCCAAATATAGTGTTAATACATCTATATGTTCCTACCCTTCAGGTTATCATAGAACATAAGGAAGGAATAACCTACATAATGGAAGTCATGGCATCCAACATCACTTATGTATAAGTAATATTCCATCAAAATTTATCATTTCTCTTCGTTGCTATTTGGGTCATGTTTGTATGTGATATGGCCCCATCAAGGAAACTTGCTTAGAATGATAATCTTGACTTTGAATCTCATTTTGGATATGTAAAGTGTATTTCTATACAAAATCTCCCATTGGAAGTATAATGCCACAAGGAAATGTATCTCAACAAAGTCTAAATTGCTCATCCTACCATCAACCCAAGTGGACATGTTAAAAATATGGTTTCGTCTTTTCGATGAATTATTTGATGAAGTGTATGACTCGTACATGGTGGAACAAAATGATCTCGACATAATTTATGTTTATATATAAGGATTGGAAGATAACTGAAATAAAAATTTAGATTTAGATACTGACCTGAGATGTTTCCATTTGTATCTTTTTGCTTTATTTCTGAGGGCTTGTTTCATAGATGATGTATTTTAAGTTATTCATGTCTATATCCATATTCCCAAATTCGTTATCTCGACTTTCATGAATCCATTGGTTCAATAATACTATGTCATCAGATTTATATCACGTCCCATTTAAATATGATTTTGCATTGTAAGATTGTCCCTACGGTCTATTACAGATGATGATATGGATGAATTCTCTTGATGAAGATGGTGGTATTGACACAGAGAATTCCTACACATGCTTAGTATTAAACACATGATTAATGTACAAAAATGTGTCATAGTAATATTCATATTCTAAATAATATTTATAGCAACAAGTGTTACAATGAGTATTTATTCTAACATACCAGGCACTAGTACAAAATGAGGAATTAGCTACTAGGTGACTAAAAATTCTAGTCACCACAGGTTTTCCAAGTGATTTACTACTAAATATGAGCAATTTTGATTGACCCAACTATAAACGACTAAAATTAATGACTAATTTAGTCACCAGTTAACAAGTATGACTAGATAATATGTGACAGAGTTAAAAATGACTAAAATAAACGACTAATTTAGTCACGGCATAAAAAATGACTAGCTAAAAGAATATGAATTAGTCATTTATGTTAGTCATTTTTAATTGTGTCATGGAAAATTGCAAATTTGGCAATGAAATGTAATTTTTGTAAGTTGTCTACCTTCTATAAGTAATATTAGTGCCATGCACCTCGATCTTCAGAGATCCAACAAAGCAATTGCATGAATTTTAAATTGACCATCTTTATCCCTGCTGCACCATTGAAGCAAACCTGATTAAGCGTGTTCCAAAAGAAAATTATATTCCTACGTCAATTATGAATTAGGTACTAGAACTAGTACCATATATATCGTTACCTAGATAGAATTAGCATCATAGCCCTACATCCCTTCGAGAACCGACCATTCGAATGCACCTCCTCCACGTAGACTTACCAAATGCATCCAATGCATGGCCAAAAAAACACGTCAACTTCGTATTTCTGGGCTGAAGGTATCATTCAATCCCTGCTCCCCTATTTTTGCACTCGATGCCCTATTTGTGCAGACAATAAGTCGGTTCAGGATCTCGTAGTGACTAGTCGGAGCGCTTCAAAGGTATGGTTCTTGCCGCTCCGATTGTGTTCATCACTCCAATCAATAACCAGTTGTTATGGTTTTTTACAAGTCTCAATGCTGCTGAAGTTACTGCTTCCACTTTATATTTGCAATTATCACCATCTCCAGCCTATGTGCTCATAACCATATGCATTTTGAGTTTTCAACCTAGGAAAAGCATGAGCACCCTCCTGTAATGCCACTATTTGCAAAGGTCACTGGTTTTTGCACATCGACATTCCTCACACGCTCCAAAGGAAAACTGAAGCAGACATTAGAAGAAGTGATTAAACTTTGTAAGGAGGTTTACTTGTTTGGCAAGTTTTCTGTAACAGAACAGAGATTGTGCCCCAAAAGTTTAAAAGATTTGAATCATCCCGGTGTTGGAATCCGATACCATATATGGATTCTTTGATGGGGCCGAGCAAGATGGAAATTCTGGTACTGGCATGATCCTCCATATATATGACTCTCATAGTTTCAAGCTAAGGATGGGTATTGGGAGTGGCACTAATACCTTTTCTGAACTTTTGGCCTTATGGGGGCTTTTATGGTTCGCAAAAAAAAAATATTCTCTAGCTTTCTATTTTTGGCGAATTAAAGGTCATAATTGATTGGGCTAGAGGTCTCACCAATTTGCAGTCACTAAGTTATGATTATTGGTTGAAAAGGATTGGGCTCCTAAAGAATTGTTTTCTTTCTTTATCCTTTAGGCACCTGTACAGGGAGTTCAATTCTGACGCAGACAACCTATCAAATCTTGCGATAGGAGACTGCCCTAGTATTCTTCATTTATGTAAGTACTCAATTAACAGAATCATGATTATTGAAGGTTGCTTTACCTTCTTCTAGTTTCTCCATTCTGGTTTTGCCTTGGACTATTTTAGGTTGTATCTGCATGACAACTCTCTGGAGCCCTGCTATTTTTTGTCCCACAGTTATTTTGTCTTTTCCACATTTTTGCTTTCTATAGGTTGACGGGTAGAATCCCTTTTGTTTATTTTTGGATATTGTAATGTTTTTCCCAAGGATTCAATATTGTCTTTTATCCTACTTTGAAGGGGATTTTAAATGAACAACTATGATGTAATTTTGATTCTTATGAATAACAAATTACATATTTTTTTACAATGAAAAAAAACCATTAATATAGAAAGATTCCACCATGTTTCTTTCTATATTTAGAAAAACAATTTAAAAAGCTATATTTTAACAAAATATATAATCTAAATTTCAATAAATTATAACAAAGTATATAATTTATATTTCAATAAATAAATATTCCATAATTTTTTCATTTACACCTTGGAAAAAACACAATTTAAAACAACCTATTTTGACAAATATATAATATATATTTTATGTATAAATTTGTTTCTATTTTTCTTGTTATCTTTGAAAATTTAATTTTTTTTTGTTGACTAGTCAATTTTTCTTTATAAAACCAAATACCTTCAAAAAT
>LPNX011000416.1:521206-551083 GCA_001517045.1 Pseudotsuga menziesii
ATCTATGACTAAATCTGTGACTAAATCAATGACTACATCATTAACTATCAATTACTAAAACAATGACTAAATCATTGACTATCAATGACTAAAGCATTGTCTATCAATGACTAAATCATTGTCTATCAATGACCAAATCAATGACTAAATCAGTGACTAAATCAGTGACTACTAAGTCAAGCTATTAATGACTAGTGAAATACGACTAGCTATAAGATAGTGGTAATTTGCTACTATTAGTCACCGACTCAAAAATAGTCATTTATAGCCTGATTTTAGTCATTTTTTTAGTCATTAATTTCTCATTTTCTACTAGTGAGGGCTTGGATTTCTCAAAAGATATATGTTCAAGTTCCATGTAGTTCTTGAATTACTCATATAGTTTAATTTTTATTATGTTAATAATTTTTTGAATGTGTGGTTCACGATCCTTTGAATTTCTTCTAAATTTTAGTACATCCTTCTAGTTTGAAGAAGGCATGGTGGTATCATGCCAAAAAATACACACTAATCCCTTTACTGCATCAATTAGCTTCATCTTGGACCATTCCAACCTACCAATGAAGGCCCAAAAATATGTCTATCCATTTTCAAGCTGTTCCTTTTTAATAAAAAACCTACGAAGTGTTTTGAAATTTAAATTAACAAGTCTACATGTGGGCTTCAGAAAATGAAGTGCCCAAGTGTTATTGTTTACAATTTCTTGTGATAGCACATAATCAACCACATTACAATCTTTTAAATGAGTTTTCTTACCAATTGTTCTAAAGGAATCTACTCATATTTTAACAATATGAGAACTTGGTTCAAAACTGTTTATCATCTTTATCCTTAACTTTTTCTTAACAATAGTCATACACTTGGATTTTAACAGTGATACAAATAATATACATTTATCTCCATTACATTTAGAATAAAAATATTTAAGAAGTATAAGTCAAGTTTGATATGCAATATTATGTTTACATAATGTACCTTCAGGCGAACTAATGAGACTTTAATCAATATATATACATTTTGGAGTTATTATTTGGTATGCACTTTCTAATGGATTGATGGAGGTTGGAATTATACCTTGTACCACATCATCAGGTCCCTCTGACATTTCAACATGAGATTCATGCCCTTCTTTCTCTTGTTGGTAGTTGGATGGTGGCAATTAGACATCCTCTTAGACAGTCTCAATAACATCATCTTATTCAGCAATAAGTTCTACATCCAACACCTCTATAACTTCATCACTTGTATAACTACAAGATACAAAATAAAAATTGGCTCTTTTGATGGTGATTCGTTAGCTTGAGGTTGAATTGATGTGTGGATCAAAACTTCCCCAAATGAGCACCTACATTTTACTTCTTGATTAGTTCCACGGGGTTCTTTTTCCTCAACTCTTATGGAAATTGAGGTCCCTATTGGAAACAATGGCCACACTAAGAGGGGGAGGGGGGTGAATCAATGTGTGAGAAATTTTAAAATTTTTACCTTCTTTTAGTCAATCAGAGAATATCAATCATTATGTCATCAATTGCATAATCAAATTCATCATGATTCATAAGCACAACATCACATCAAAAGAGACAAAAGAATATATGAAATTTTGATGTTTATTTATTGTACATGGAAGACAACAATCTTATCAATTACAATCATTACCAACTGATGAAAAGAGCACCAAATTTCATAACATGACCAAGCCTGGTTTTCTTAGCTCCAACTAAGAAGGGTTTGAGGAGTTCAATCCTCGAGTGCAAGATTGTTCCTACAAGAAATCATATGGATCTGTTGCACAACCAACCACTTCTATGCACATCAATATCTTATCATCACTCTGTTGGTCAAAAATTCTCATCAATGTTTAGTCAATATGATCATCATTGTTGCTCAACATTGTTGTTCATCACAACTGCTCATCACTATTGCTCAAGTATCTCTACACATCAACTTTACTCATCATTGTTGGTCATTATTTTCTTCTCATTAGAACTACTGATCAATTTGGTCAATATTCTCATGTACATGTCATTGTACACCTCATCATACATAGTTAATAAACAAGTAATTCTACTATGCTTTCACTGAACATAAGGCAGTAATCATCGTGCATCATCATCATAGGTATCCATCATCGTCATAGGGTATACATCCTCATCATCAAATACACATCATCGTCATCTTAGTGTGCATCATTTATGTATCATCAACATCAAGTATACATCATAGTGAATAGGAGAGCGTTATCACACTATGGTATGCATGTACATGATATTGTATAGGAGTGCATCAACATTATCACATGCATTATCATCATAAAGTGTATAATATCATAGCATAAAGGTATGCAACATCATCATAATATCCTCCATAATTACTTCAAATGTATATACCAATATAGAGGCTCACATACTAAGATCAAAGATTAACTCTATCCATGAGAGACATGTTCCATCACAAGAGAAACCCGGAAGCATGAACCATACCTTTTAAAATATCAAAAGATTAAGAAACAATAGAAAAAACAAAATAATACCTATATCATGTCACCACATATCCATCATAACATGCTTTCCAATGAGCCAATAATTTTGTAACTCTGATTTTGTATGAGAAAGTTATGCCAATTTTAGTGAAGATGCCCAGAAATTTCACCTCCACAAAGTTTCACACATTTATCCAAGATTTCTGAAATACTTAGATAATTGATGACAAACAAATGAAATGTTTGATATTCTATTTATATAGGTTGTGGAGTAAATTTATTACCTCAAACTAGGCCGACATGCAATTCAAAAATTAGAAATGATTAAATTCTCTTTTGTTTGGTCGCCTAACCCAAAAAGGTGGGGTGCCCCAACTTAAAACATTTATATCTCTTCAACCATAAGGAGTTGGAAGATGATCCACATATCAATAGAAATGGATTGATGAGGAATATCTCCTTATAATGGGTTTATTTACAAATTATTTGTCTAATACCCTTAAATTATTTATGTTCGGGAGACCCCACACATGAGAGTGTCAAAGACCATACCACCAACTACAAGAGTTTCAAAGTCTTCTTCAACAAATCATGACACTTCCATGGGATATTCCTCCATATATATCCCAATATCCATATGACCACAAAGAGAACCATAAATCACCATCAACAAGCTACAAATTGTGTGGGTTAAAGACCCAAGGCACCACATGCAATGGTTTCAAGGACTCTTTCAAATATATCATGTTACAGCTAATTTTACCACACATAGTGGATCACACCTTTATGGCCTTCCCTATCCCTCTGTAGACTCTTTAGACCCCATGGACCATTTTTGTACCTTTGATGTTTCCAACATCATCCCTAAAAACATGCAATAATTTCCATACGCGACTTTTAATTCCTTTCTCACGTATATACACATATTTGACCCTTCAACCCGCGTACATCGGGATGTGTGCAAAAGGCCAAATGATTTTGGAGTTTTCCTTGATGTGGATCCGAGTCACTTGTTTCTTGGCCTTCCATATGCCTTGAGATCACTTGAATTCGACCTTCCATTACCCCATTGAAGAGCTATATAAGGAACCCTTTGGATATATTGAAGGGAGAGAAATTGAAGAGCAAGAGAACTATAGTCCATTGTTGTTGGAGCTTATACTTGAGTCTACATCCCTTTGTCCCTTGGAGCACTTGGTGTTCTTCCCAAGCTTGCCTTTGCTTGTGAGATTTATATCGAGATATGGAGGATTGAAGTGGTGGAGGCCCAGGTGGAGGACTCAGTTTCTCCGATTCGCAGACGTGCCAATAGAGGTTGTCACTATTGTAATATCTATTTTATATTAATAGAAATATCTTTTCCTATCCAATAATGTGTATTTAAATGAGTATTGAATCCATGGATTCTTTTAAATGCTTATATGTTATTGATTATATATGATAGAGTAGGTCTAACACAATTATATATAGCATGCTTTTCTTGTTTGCTGAATGTTGAGATAGCAAATTACTTATACAAGCGAGAGTGGAAAAGCTCAATGGGGATCTACATTAACTATCTGAAATAAGGTATGTGTCGAGATCCTTTAGTGTTAGATGTTTGGTTTCTCACATATTGGAAAGGATTGATTTCTGTGGTTACTCTGTCTATTATGGTACCCCAAGCCATAGGAAGTTTTCTCCATAACATATCATATAATATTTAAATAAGATACTTTCCATGGAGCTTAATCCCATCACATAGGACTCCATAGCCAAGTGATAAGGGCATCATGACAAAATATTCCACCATATCAAAGGCTCCAACAATCATGGGCTTACAAACCACCATATGTATGGATTCCAAGACCCAAATCATTTTCAAATGCATCATCAATGATCACATAGTGTCCAAGGGTCATCATGCCACCATTTATGTGGGTTCCAAACCTTCTCATGCATATTGACCATCAGCAAGTGTTCCATGACCCCAACAAGGTCTACATGGGCATCAAGATCTTCATCAAGTCATTAATAACCACATCATCAATTTTAATGACCATTAAGCCATAAAATGTGGGTCCAGGGGATTTTTAGGGTTTATTCATCAATAAAGGGTCTTCATAGGCTTCTACAACCACCTCAACCACACCAGGAGACCCCCAAGGGTCAAGATCCATCATTAAATCACTTGTGGGGTTGTCAGACCTTCTCCTGTGGTGCCATGACACCATTAGAGCATGAATGACTACATAATGGGGCATTAATGCTCCTCCAACCCATCTAGGGATTCTTCATTATCCACAAGATATTCAGCACCATATCGAAAGTCTTCAACACTATCAGCAGGGTCTTCAGCATCGTCTACAAGGTGGTGGCTTCAAGATCCATCCTTGTGGGTACAAGGACCTTGTTAATTGGGTACAAGGTGCTTCAAGGCACAAAGCCACTCTGTAAGGGGTCCAAGGCACTACAAGTGGCACTTGATGGCATAAATTACAACATGTGGGGCCACTGCAAGTCCATGTTGGAATCAATGACAATTTCATTAACAATATCCCCCTTTATCATTGATGACAAAAACTCATGCTTCCCTTGTGAGCATGCTCCAATTTTATCTTCATCTCTCCCTTTATATTCATCTCTCTCCATTTGGAATCAATGGAAAAGGGTGGCCACATACCTGTATATGAAATAATTCATTATTGTTCACTACTCCCCCTGTCAATATGCACGATCCTAGGACTTGTCTGTATGCCTGGAGTTTCCATCCTTTCTCCTTTGAGTTTGTCCTCCAGCCTTATGAACTCAAGGTGTGATAAGGTCTTTGAGAGACCTTAGGCTTGGCTTGCCATATGGCATCCATCCTCCCTACTCTGATCAACCTCTCTTATCTATAGTTGCTCTGTTAAGAACCCATGTCAACCCTCCTCTTTATTTTGTTAGTATATTTTATTGGACGCATATGCTTTGTAAGTCATCCTGTTAGTATGTTGTATTATCCCACATTCATGGGGATTAATAGTTGATGTTAAGTCATCCAGTTAGTATGTTGTATTATCCCACATTCATTAGGGGTAATAGTTGCTTATATTAGACTCAATATATAACTAAGTGTTGAGGCCAATGAAATCATCGAAGAGTTATTTTGTATTGAGCTTGCTCAAAGGAGGTTGCCCCCTCGAAGTGGCCCGAGATCAATAAAATATATTTTGAGCTCCAATATTTCTGTTATATCGTGCATTTTTATTGTTTATTGTAGGAGGTTCTCCACATCTAGTATCAGAGCACTTTCCTTGGAACAAGTGGGAAAAAAAATTTCTAAAAAAAGGGGGGCAAAATTGGGCGACGACTTTCAGATCAATTTCTGAAACGTTTTGCACAAAATCAGAAGAAAAAAGTTTCATATCTGAATTCCTCTTGCAAAAATATGTAGTTTCAAAAAAAAAAACCATCTCGTTTGGAGTTCCAGAAGTGGAGATATCGCAGATTTATAATCAGCAATTTTTCAAAATTTCTGTGACGGCTGTAGAAATTGCAGAGCAGAAATCTTTTGATTGGGTGCCCAAATTTCTATTCCGATTGCGTGAGTAGAAGTAGAGTGGATTTTATAGTTCCAAAAACATGCTATAATAGTGATTCTGAGCAATATAGATCAGGTTATGCTGATTTTAAAATTTTGTCTCAAAACCCTAACTCTAATTATGGGTTTTTTTGGGCGTCGGATGGAATTTCTGCCACATTTTTTCTAGCACTATGATTATTGCAGTAGTTCTTCTTCTTGCAGTGGTACTATTCAATCGGATCAGGGAATCAACCCTATCCGCTTAACTGTGGGAAGTACTTAGGCATGGCCCTAAAACTCATTGTGAGGAGTACCACAGGAACCCCGAAGTAGTTGGCCATTGAGAGGACCTGCCAAACGAAAAGGGAAACAACCAACGCCAGATTGACTAGATTCCCATCCATGAGGAAAACCAAAGAGCTGTCGTTTTTGGCCAAGCAGTTAGCAGTTTTACCTGCGCCGTGAAGTGAGGGATACTGCCCCAATACTCAAGCCTGAGATAGCCTTGGTGGCCGAGTAACTACCTTGAATCATTAGGAAGTTGAATATACCTGGGGTCCATATCTATTTACAGTTGATAACGCACAGAATTTCAGAATTGGTACAGATCATTTACTCCATTTCAAGTTGACAAAGCACAGCTTTCTTTCACTACCACAGATCATTTCTTCAAAAAAAAGACGAGTATAAATTTCTTTTTTTTTCGCCATATCTTTCTTGATTTAGCTCCATTTCCCTTGAAAATTCATAGTCACACCCATCATTCCATTCTACTTATTTCATTCATTGAGGACCCTATCCCAAATTCCATTTCCAGAAGCTCGAAATTCCACATTTGTCATAACTTCTTCAATTCTCACCCAATCACCTTCAAATTTTGCCACAGTGTTCATTTCTGAATTCTGCTTCATTGTCCCTCTATGACAAATTTTCTCATTCTTTCACCCCGCTTCTGAAATTTGCATTTTTTGTTCCTTATCCTTCAGAAAGTGTCCCAAACCTAGTCAACTCCAATTACCCACTCATGTCTTTCCCAACTCAAATTTTTTCTTTTCTAAAACCCTCTCTGTTTTTGTTTTTCTACCCATTTCCCCCTGAAAAAAAAAATCTTGTTGTTGCCACCTGCGCAGGAGAAAATAGAAAAATGGAAGAAGAACTTGTCACCCTCAAGACCAAACTCGTAGATCTGGATCAAATATTTCTCAACCTACATCTTCAACATTTAGCCATGAGGTACCGACAACAGCTTGAGTCTTCTGCAGATGCCGAGTTCTCTTCTTCCAATAATTTCCATGGGCCAAAGATTGATTTCTCTCGCTTCAATGGTGATGATTCAACTAGATGGATACACAAGGCAGAACAATACTTTAATATGCATAACACTTTTGATGTCACCAAAGTCCCACTTGCATCATTTCATTTGGAACATGAAGCCATTCAATGGTTCTGTTGGTACATCAAGGATCATGAAGAGCCCCAATGGACATATTTTTTCCAACTCCTTTTGCACCGATTTGGCCCTAATGGTTTTGATGAATTCACAGGAGCAATCACCAAACTTCGCCAAACTAGCAATGTGAGAGAGTATCAGACAGAATTTGAGAAATTAGTCAAGCACACAGAAGGATTTTCTGAGGCATTCTACATGAGTTGTTTTATCATTGGTCTTAAGGATACAATCTGATTTGAGGTTAACATGTTCTGTCCCAACATAATGATGGAAATCCTAGGGTTGGCTAAGTTGGCGGAGGACAAGATCAGGGCTCAGCAACGCCCCAAATTTATTTTTGTTCCATTCAGAAATATGGTTTCCCAAAGACATCCAATCCCTTTAAACAAAAGCTCTATCTCTTGGATGTGGTTTCTTCGCCTGCACTTGAAATTTCTGAAGCTGCTTAGGATCCAGTAGACGACCAGGTCGACATTCAGCAGCCACCTGTTGACCCTCATTCTCATGACGAACACCCAGAGATATCTCTCCCTTCATTAGTCGGAGTCACCGCCCCACAAACCATGCAGGTCAAGGGTTTCTTCAAGAAGATTCCTCTTACAATACTCATCCATTCTGGTAGCACCCATAACTTCATTGACCCTCAGATCGCCAAACAAGGTGATAGTTTTTTCCATCCTTGCTCCATCTTTAAAGTCATGGTTGCCAATGGGAGCACCTTGCCTTGCAAAGGAAAGTGTCGCAATGTGTGTATCTCTATTGGACATTATAACTTGCGCTCTAACATGTTTTCCATGCCTCTAGGAGGATGTGATGTGATTTTGGGAACTCAATGGTTACGCACACTTGGACCCATGATCTTATGGTATTTTGCTGAACTGTGGATGCAATTTTCAGTCAATGGGAACAAACACACATTGAATGGCTTACAACCAGGTTCTCTCAACATCATCAGTTCCCATCGCATGGAAAATCTCCTTAAGATGAATTCACATGGTGTCATCACTCAAACTCCATTTCATTCATATGCAACCTTCAGAAGTCTCAGCTACTCCCTTGGATCTTTCATTCTAATGCACCCTTCAGATGCCTAATTTTTCCAAGCTCTTCACTCTTAAGAATGATGCTTACAACAATGGACTTGGGGTTATCCTCTTTCAAGATGAACATCCCATTTCATTCATCGACAAATCCCTTTCTGGAAATAAACCTCTACATATGAGAATGAAATGATGACTATTTTGCACACAGTACAGAAGTGGTGGCCATCCCTATCAGAGAATCCTTTCGGCATCAAGACAAATCACCATAGTTTGAAATATTTCCTGGAACAACGGGTCTCATCCCCAACACAACATAAATGGGTTAAAAAACTCATGGATTATGACTATAAGAAGGCTCAGGACAATATTGTGGTGGATGCTCTTTTACACACATTTGATGCCCATGTTTCTCTTTCAGTTATTTCTATGCCTATTCCAACTTGGTTACACTCTATTCAGCAAGGCTATGTTAATGACTCCTCATTATCTGAAATCATTAAACAGTTGGCTAGTAACCCTTCTATGTTATCGTATTCATCTTGGGATGGATTTTCTCTGAGATACACTAGTCGTCTGGTGCTTCCCCAGAGCACAGACCTTAAACATGTGGTCTTTTATGAACTTCATGCTTCTCCATCGGCAGGGAACTCTGGGTTCATCAAAAAATATGAGTTAGTGCGACATAACTTCTTTTGGAAGGGGGTGCAATGAGAAATTCAACATATGGTTGCCGAATGTGGTCCTTGTCAGCACCACAAGGGTGAAACTACACTCCTTTCTGGCTTGCTCGAACCTTTTCCCATCCCTACAAGTATTTAGACGTATATTTCGATGGATTTCATTCAAGGGCTCCCTAAATATGGAGGGACAGCTGTAATCTTAGTTGTGGTGGATCGACTCTCCAAATATAGTGATTTTTGTGCTCTCAGTCATCCATATACCACCTCTTCAATCACACAAATTTTCATGGACCAGATATTCCTTCTTCACGGAATCCCTTCTTCCATTGTCTCAAGCCGCAACATAACTTTCACAAGTCATTTTTGCCTCACTGACACAAAAATGCATATGAGTTTAGTTTATCACCCACCAATAGATGGTCCAACTATATTTGTCAACAAATATTGGCAAACTTATCTTCATTGTTTCACCTCTGAAGAACAACATCAGTGGGAAAAGTGGATCCCTCTCGTTGAATGGTGGTACAATAATTCCTACCATACTGCATCTAAATGACTCCATATGAAGCAGTTTATGGTCACGCACCTCCATTACTCCTTCCATCCACCCCCAACAGTTCACCAGTTCAAGCAGGTGACATGGTTCTTCGAAACCAACATCAGATTCTTCACCTCCTGTAAGACAATCTTCACATGGCAAGAGCCCGCATGAAACAATAGGTTGATCAACACCGTTTTGAGTGCACTTTTCAAGTTGGTGATATGGTTTTTCTTCGTCTGTAGCCTTACAAGAAATCCTCCTTGAAAGACAAAGAGAATCAAATGCTCACTCCAAAGATCTCTAGCCCATATACAGTTCTTCAAAAGATTGGGTATGTTGCTTATAAATTGGCACTTCCTCCTTCTCGCATTCAGCAAGTGATTGGCACCAACATCAGCGCACAAATTGTTTTACCAGAATGGGATAATGAAGGATCCATCATTTCGAAGTTGGAGACCATCCTTAATAAGCGCACTTGTCAGCTTCTCTCTCGGTCCATCAGAAAGGTCTTCAATTCAGTGTTACAACATGCAACCAGAGGATGCTACATGGGAACCACTCCTTCAGATTCAGAAACAGTTTCCACATCTTAAGCTTTGAGGACAAAGCTTTTCTAAGAGGGAGGGGATGTTAAGAACCCATGTCAACCCTCCTCTTTATTTTGTTAGTATATTTTATTGGACGCATATGCTTTGTAAGTCGTCCCATTGGTATGTTGTATTATCCCACATTCATGGGGATTAATAGTTGATCTTAATTCATCCAGTTAGTATGTTGTATTATCCCACATTCATGGGGAGTAATAATTGTTTATATTAGACTCAGTATATAACTAAGTGTTGAGTCCAATGAAATCATCACAGATTTATTTTGTATTGAGATTGCTCAAAGGAGCTTGCCCCCTCGAAGTGGCCCGCGATCAATAAAATCTCTTTTGTGCTCCAATATTTCTATTATATCGTGCATTTTGATTGTTTATTGCAGGAGGTTCTCCACATGCTCGGTCTTCTTCATCCATACTTGCTTCTTGGCATCTGTCCTTTCGGCGTTTGTTCCTTCATCTGTATGATCTTCCCTTGATGATTTGTATAGGAAACTTCTCAATGTTTCTTTCCATGTACTCCAACAATCTTGAGCTTTGTTCCCAAGTCCACTACAACGTACTATAAAACCTCATCATACGACAATATGCAGCAATGTGACCAACAGGGTTGGATGTCCAGCACCTGACTAAGTTGTTGGAACTTCCAACACTTCTTTGATCAACTTCATGTCTACATGCCTGAGAGTATCCTTGAATGTAGGCCTTTGTGTTGTGATCTTCAAATATTCCTGCATTGGTCTTCTTCAAGGTTCACTGGTTCTTCTTGTTGATGTATAGGAAAGACTCTTCCTCGATTGACTTCTTTGACTTGCACACTCTTGGGCTTTGTGACCAAACCCACTGCCTATGTAGCATCTCAATGTGTGACATGTGGCAACAACATGTCCCATGTCCAAAATATAAATGATTCATTGGGTCTTCCACCACTTCTTTTGTAGAGTCTACAATACACAACTTTATGACCAAATTTAGAACAAAAATAATAATAACCACTAAATCTTATTTCATACCTAGGACTTTGATTCCATCTTGGAGTTGTTTCTTTTCTGATCTTATTTTGAGGACTAGGTCTAACTCTTTGATGCATATTTGAACTTCCAAGTCCTTGTTTTCATGTGCACGTGTATGGGTGTTACACATAAATCTTGTCATCATCATGTGATGAGGTCCCGAACATCAGTATTTTCCCTGAATCCCAAATTGTGAAGTGAAACACTAGCCCAGACATCAATCCTGCATATGAAAATCTAGCACTGCTCCTACCTTTAATTTAACAGGCGGTACCTTCTTTAGCAATGCCTCTACTCTTTTGACAATAGGTGGTGCCACCACCTTTACCTCTTATACAAGGCGCGGTTCTGTCCTCTCATCGCTCTGTCATAATGAGCAAGAAGTGGTATCCTTGGTAAAAAGTGAAAAAAGAGAGGTTTCCATGAAGCTTCTCAAAGGAAGGCTACGTGGAACCCTTATCCCTACACTTGAGGACCATCTGGACTCGAGATCCATCCTTTTGGAATCTCTTATCCACCTCACCCACCATTTACTCAACCATCCCTATTCTCCCAAGGCCTATAAAAGCAGGCTCATATCCATGGTTGAGGGAGAGAAAAGTTATGTTGTTGCATTGACATTCTGGCCTAAATCAGTAGGGTGAACATAGAGGGAGCAAGTTGGAGCTTTTGGGGACAAGATATTGGCATTGTGAAGGAGCAGATCAACACTAAGGAAAAGGTTGTAAACTTCTTCTTCATCTTTAATGCAAAATTGGTTCCTTTCCCATAAAGTATGTTGTGTTATTAGCATGTATTTTATTGTTGGATTCCTTAGTCACTAACATATATTAGTGGATCATATTCTGGTGATTTTTTATCTCGTTTGTTGGTTTTCATGTGATCATGCAGGTATATCTGTGAAGAGCTATCATTACAAGAAATAACTACGCTATTCCATCAAAGAGAATCATTCCATATCTCCACCCATTCTAGGGAAAGTCTTCTGGAGAATGTTGTGAACTATTTGTTATAAATCTAAACCATTATGACTAGAGGAACAACTTCTGTCCATAGGAAGTGCATTTTTCCTAGCTACAAATCCAAAGACTCCGCTGGGGAAGAGCTTTCAGTACATCTGATCTTCCTTGGTCATCAACTCTTGTCCAAAATCCAAGCTCCAGTCTTTCATCAGTCAGATCTACTAGCTGATCTAGTGAGATCTTGGTTTGGTATCATCAGATATGTTCATATCTGAGTCTTTTTTACCTTTTGTACTTTATATTCTTGTCAATTCATGATTTTTATGCCATTACTTAAGTGATTAAATTTGGTTTTTCGCCATTCTTTTGTTTTCTAACTTCTACAGGACACCGCGCATGTACTGTGAGAAATAAGCGGTGCCACCTCCTGTGTTCAGTGATCAATAAGAGGTGCCACCGCCTATGTTCAACAATCAAGAAGCGGTGCTACCTCAGAACCGCTCTTTTAGTGACCCTCAGGAAGCAGTGCCAAGTAGCCTTCTGTAAGACTTGTCATTGCAAAACTTGTTTTCGTTTTTTGTTTTCGGTTTTGAATGTTTGGGCTTGCTTGCAGAGATCTGAGTAGTTGAAATTCAAAGCCTAGATGTGGTAAATGCTTGTTTGTTCAATTCAAAAGCTAGGTTAGGCTCATCATCTTCATTGATTGTATGCTTGGTTTTTATTTTTTGAAAGGAGTGCTGGGAAGCTTTTAGCTCAGTTATATGTCGTTCTTGCTGTTTGATAAGACTGAAAAGGAATACTTGCTTGTTGGTTTCTTGCTTTCATTTTTTTGTTAAATTCACGAAAGACTTCTTTTTGCTCGTTAAAAAAGAAATTTTTTTGTTGAGATTTGGTTATAATTCTATTTGAAGATGAATTATTGGGTCTCTTACAAGCCTCATAAGCTTTCAAGTCTCAATTTTTTCTTCTTTATTTTTACATTCTTGTCTCAATCAAAAGAAAAAAAATATTAGTAGTTTTCAGCTAGATATTTCCATTGTTGAAGAAAAATTGAAAAAGTACTTAGTATGCCTTCGAGATTGTTTTGTCTTTCTTTTTAGAAAAGAGATCTCTCCATATTTTCTTGCTTTCAAATATTAGTTTATAAATATCTTGCTTGTTTGTATTCTCAAAAAGTTTTTTGAGGACTGTTTGCGAAAGTTTTGGTTTTGAAACGAAATTGGAAAAAACAAACATTCTCTCCTTCACGTAAGTAGGCATGCTTTGAAAGGTAAAGTGAAAGAATTTTGAATATAATAATTGTATGGTTTTACATTTCTGTCATAACTCCATACATTCACCTAACTGTTCAACTTAAAATTAACGGTAGTTATAGGTTAAAAAAAATTAGTAACTTGAGTGATAGGTTAGAGACGTGTTTCGGCATCGTAAAATGTAGGAACTCTCATTTATTTTCTACACTGCAACCTGGTGCCTAGGAGGTTCTTCCATGTACCATCGTTATATAGAAAGACCTTTCACGCACCCTTGAGGTATATCAAAATTACTTCACGTACTCGATTGTATATCGAAAGGCCCCTCGTGAATGGTTGTGCATTAGTCAACACTACTATGGATTTGAACTCCCACGTATCTTGTGTATATCGGGAGGCCCTTCTAGGATTCTTGATACCATATGAAAAAATCCCTTTTGGTCGTCTTGTTGGTGCAATACACCGAGAAGAGCACTCAGGGATATTACTACGCACGTGTCATCCAGGTAGTCGGGTATTCAGATGAGGGACAGTTGTTCCTCCTCGCCGCGTTTTACTGTTGGACCTTGCGGTATATCACGAGTTGCAAAAACTTGACAATCCTGGTGAGAGACCAGCTTATTCAGCCCCTCTTTTCACTTAAGTTTGCTTGTGGCCTATAGTTTGTGTAGGAGAAGTTTTGTGTGATTTCCCTAGTTTTGAAACCCTAAGTTAGCTTTAGTGACTTTTTACAATCTGGCTGAGTTTCAGTTGAGACGATCCAGAAGAAACTAGTCCCTTACCACTCGGCTTTCCACCTACCATAGGGGAACGCCCAATGGAAGCCATCGATCAAGGATCTGCAACTGACTCCCATGTGGAAGGAATCCCAATTGTAGAACGTGAAGATCAATTCGCTTCTTATATTAATCCATTGGTCCAACAGCCTCGTACAACTGACACTTCCTTTCATTCTCTGATGGAAGGTTGTATCAATGTTCCTGATGAAACTGAGTATGGACCTAATGCTCCTTTTTGGAGAACTTCTATGGGTCAATCCATTGCCGAATTTGGGGTTAATAGACCTTCTTTTCAGAACCCTCCTCCAGGTGAGGATGAATATAGGATAATTCAAGCATCTCTTGATCGTGCTCATAGTTTTCAAGAGAGGATGGAAAGAGTTATGGCTACCCCTATACCTCACAAAGAACCTATGTCAACTCTTTTACCCCATCTGTCGGATCCATGGCATTCTGTATATTGTTCACTTGTCGAGACTTTGGCTCCCATTGATGATGTCCCACCTCATGGTATGTCTCCTCATAATCCAGGTCAAACCTCCAACCCTACAGTTTTAAATCCTAGGTTTGTTTCTAGTCCTCCCATAAACACTTTAGCTGGGGGGCAATCCTCGGCTCAAATGGTGTTAGCACATTCTAACGTCGAGGGGCAACCCCTAACATGAGTTACATTATTTGTTAGTGGAGTTTATTCTAGTACTACATAGACTTCTGTTGTAGGACAACTCGCATTGGTTGTTCCCCCTACCCATATGGTAAACCCTCCATCGAGTTCAAGCCAAACCTTAGGGGAAAAACATGCAGTCAACCAGTATTCTTGGGGTTATGGTTACCTAGCGAACCAACTACCTGTAGAAAATATGAACTATCAACCTACATCTATAGGAACTATGTATGCTGGAATCCCTTACCCTAGAAACACGTTTACCCCATGGGGGAAACCTAATTGGTCCTACATGCCAACAATGGGAGGAATGCCTATTCTTACTGCGAGAGGTGCTAGAGGGCCACCATATGGTGGACCACCCTTTAAAGGTCCACCAGGTGGAGGCCCTCTTGGTGGAGGTCCTCCTTATGGAGGACCACTTCCCGGAGGTGTTAACACCCAAAAATGGTTAACTACCTCATCTCCCCCATTTCATGGCTCATTCGTCCATTTACCTACCATATTTCCCTGAAAATCCCACTAAAAGCCTCCAAAAGGCCATAAAACCATCTAAAATGAGTCTAAAAGGCCTAAAATGCCTCCAAAAGGCCCAAAAACCCCTTTTTCCTCCAAAAATAACCAAAATTCCTCCAAAAATAGCAAAAATCCCCAAAAGGGAAGAAAAGGAATAAAAATAATGAGGAAAAAGGAGAAAAACCCTAAAAGGGCCAAAAACCCTAAACAAGCTGCCCTAAACCACATGGTTTCCAAAAACCATGGGCAAGCACTTCACCACTAAAAAACTATAAATAAGTGGTGAAGCCCCCTCATTTCACATCCACAGTCATAAGCACCCTTACTCTGCCAAAACATCTCGTGAAACCCTAGCTTACCATCAAGCTACTTCCATCATTGAGACCCCTTTTGGCCTATTTTCCACCATCGGAGAAGGAGAAGGACCAGCTCGGAGCTCGGAGCCACCGACATCGGACCAGCGCAACGGACTCCACCAACCTCCACATTGGAGGTAATACAAATACAAAACATTTTTTATACATCTTCTTGTCATTTTTACTTCCTGTCATTTACTTTTACTTTCTTAGCTTAGCTTTTTACTTTCCAGTTTATTTTTAGTTTAATCGAACTGCTACTAAGGATTCCAGATTCCTTAGTAGGTGCTCATCAGCACAAGCTAGGGTGAAAACCCTAGCTACAGGAGGCCCACCACCTAGAGGCCCACTTTCGGGGGTGCCACCACCCGGGGGTCCACCACCTAGAGGACCACCACCTATAGGCCCACCACCTCTAGGTGGCCCTCCTCCTAGAGGCCCACCCCCTTCGGGAGGCTCTTCGAGAGGGTCATATGCCTATCAACCAACTCAGCAGTCAATATATCAGTCAGCTTATGGTCCTACTAGTACACACATGCCTTATCAATACTACGAGTATGTCGAACCTAATCGACAACTTCAGTTCCTAGCAGCTTTGGACCTGCCCGATTTGTCCAAGTTGATAAATGATCCCATTCAGCACAACCCTTAGTGGCCTGCTATTCCAATTAAGTTTCCATCAGACATTCTGAAGTTTGATGGGAAGCAGGGAGATGATCCCAAAAATCATGTCATGACTTTTCATCTATGGTGTTCTTTGAAGTCCTTGATGGAGGACTCTATTCGTTTGAGACTCTTCCAGCGAAATTTGACCAGTACGACCGCAAAGTGGTATATTGAACTTCCACAGCATTTTCTTATGGATTTTAGCTCATTGGAAACCATTTTTCTCACACACTTTCAGCTACCCATTCATTATGAAATGAGTATGGACCTTTTGACCTCACTCTGTAAAAATACCTCCACAGACATATTGGATCATATCCATGAGTGGAGATGATGTAGACGACTTATTAAAGCTCCCATCTCAGACCAAATATTAGCTGATTGGTTCATGAAATCCCTATTGCCTCCCCTTTCCTGAGACGTGGATATGGGTGGGGTTGTTACTGAAGAGCAGGATATCAGTCGCACTCAGTATCTGGATTTGGTATATTCCCAATTCGAAACTTTGTATGACCTAATCCCTCAAGCTTCTCGTCCCAGCACGGACCCAGCTAAACCACCTCCAGAGACTTCTATTGATGGGGTTGTTGGTTCAATCTAGCCCTTATTAGTAGCCAAACCTACCAAGAAACCTAATGCTTCAGCTACTACTCCTTCAACTCCTATATTTTTCACTAAGGTAAATGTTATTCAAAGTACACAAACACCCAGCAATAAGATAAAAGGAAAAGGTAAAAATAAAAAACCTAGAAACCAACATGAGAATACCAAGGCTACAACCACAGAGAATGATAAAGGGAAGAGAAAATATAAGTATCATTTCTTGTTATGTGGGGGTGATCACTTCATGAAGGAGTGCCCTCGTCATGAAGAGATTAGTAAATTCCCGAAAAGTAATCTGACATCTGCGGTGCTTACTGATCCCTTCCCATCTCAGCAACAATTAATAGACCACATGTCTAATCAAGGGACCTCTAGATCTACAAAAGAAATCAAAATGATGTCCTCAAATACCATCAATTTGAATACTCATAGTCATTCATATGAAAAGCTAGTAGAGAAGAAGGACGAAAATCCTTCTTCTAAGAAAGTTCCTTCTACTAGTTATCCTCCATCTTCATCTAATGGCCCTCTCATGATCAAAAAACCTAATCTTGATTTTATTTAATGACCGCCTAAGGCTACACTCAGGAAGGTTGTTTTCAATCCCAATGTCTGAGATGTAAAATTCGATAAAGTTGTTGAATATTTAGCTTAGGAACCTTGTGCGATTTCTACCCTTGAGGTACTCCAAATTTGTCCAACGCAGCGTAAAAACCTACTAACGGATTTGGGGGAATTAGACCCAGATAACACCAACTTGATTTGTTTCAATGTCGAGAACTATAAACCTAGATTACCTCACCAAATCGCATTTCAAATTGCCTCTAGATTAGTTGGGAGAAAGATCCATCAGACCATTCTTGATGAAGGAGATTCAAACTCAGTCTTGTCTATAGCCTGTTGGATAGCCATTGGTTCTCCTGAGCTTACAAAGTCTCCTATAACATTAAATTTTTTTTATGGATGAGGTTTCTAGCCTCATGGTCTCTTACAAGCCCTTTCAGTCAAGCTTGGGGGAAAAACTATTTCCATTAAGGTGGAAGTAGTTGATGCCCCGTTATATTACAATCTCCTATTAGGGAGAAACTGGTTCTATGCCATGAGTGTTGTCTCTTCGACAGTCTTTCAAACTCTCCAGTTTCCTCATTTGGGAAAAATTGTAACTATCGATCAAATTGACTTTGTTCACCGGATGTTACTAATCCCAGTATGAATAACATCCCTATGCTAGGTCAATATACTCCTCCTTATCAGTCGATTTAGGTAGGTATACTGAAGGATTCAACCCTTATGGGAGTGTTTCCTTCTTCCCTTCCTAGTATGGAAGTAGCAACCATGAACATGATTTCCACGACTAGTTATAGTACCAAGGGAAAGGAAGTTGTTGATTCATCCTCTCTTGGCCCCTATGAAGCACTGTATGATGTTGTCCAATCTGCCTCCAATGTCCAATGAGATGATCTTCATTTGGTAGCTTCAGATCCTTACCACTTTCCTTGTTGGATAGAACCCTCCCTTCCCACTCTAGACTATCTCACACAAAATTTTCCTTCGGATGAGTATGATCATGGAGATCATGAGTGAAAATGAACCCATATGGGACGATCACCATCATCGATCTTCTTTTCTTCCCAACGCCAGTTCGATAGGTTTTGACCTTGAATCGCTTATCAGTACTGATATTGTCACCCATCCAAAAATGCTTGTATTGTTGAAAGACACAGATTCTGAAGGAAATATTTCCAACATCACTAAGACGAACCCAATCGACATATCAGTCAAGCCTAAAACTATTGAGCACTTTCACATAGTCCAGAACTGCTCGACGAAGGAAATTGAAAATTTCAGAGCTCTTTTCAAAGAATTATGTGCTATATTTGCTTCGACTTATGAGGAGATGCTTGGGATCGATTCGTCAATTGTCGTACACAAGATTAAAACCTATCCCACGGCAAAGCCCGTCCGACAAAAATTACGTCAAGTCCATCCTAGGAAGGCTACAGCTATCAAAGATGAAGTAGAAAAACTTTTGAAGGTGGGGTTTATTTATCGCGTACCCCTGATGGAATAGGTATCCAACATTATCCCTGTAACCAAAAATCAGGGCACTATTAGAGTCTATATCGATTTTTGAGACTTGAACAAGGCTTGTCCTAAGGACAATTTCCCTACTCCACACATCGATCAGATCATCGATAACTGTGATGGGAGTGTCATCTTTTATTTTATGGATGGATTTTCTGGATACAATCAGATAGAGATTCTACCCGTCGATCATCATAAAATGACATTCATTTTCTCGTAGGGAACCTTCACGTATCAGAAGTTATTGTTTGGCCTAAAGAAAATCGAAGCTAAATTCCAATGAGCCATGTCCTATTCCTTTCATGATATCAAGAACATCTTGGAACTGTACCTTGATGATCTCCCCTCTCATTCGCAGCATCGAGAGGAACATCTAAGGCACCTTAGAGACATTTTCCTTAGGTTTCGTCATTATAACATATGACTCAATCCACACAAATGTGTCTTTTGTGCATATATTGGACACCTTCTTGGCCTCATGGTGTCCAAATATGGCATCCAGATTGATCCTTTGAAAATTGCTTCTATCTTGGCCTTACCTACCACGAAAAACCTTACTGAACTCCAAAGTTTTCAAGGGAAGGAAAACTTTCTTCGATGTTTCGTGTGCAACTTCGCCAAGAAAATGCATGGTTATATGTGTCTCTTGAAGAAGGACACTCTGTTCTTCTAGGATGACCAGGCCCAATGAGCCTTTGATAATATGAAGCACGCTCTGACCCATTCACCCGTGATACACCCCCCAGATTATTCAAAGGACTTTCTCTTGTATGTTTCTACCTCCGCTACTACCATCAGAATGGTTCTAGCACAAGACAATCCCAATGGCCAAGAACACATGATATATTACATGAGTAAGAGTCTTATTGACTCCAAAACCTGTTACTCACATGTGGATATTGTAGCTTTGGCCATGGTCATTGCTGTTCAGAAATTTCGTCATTACATTCAGCTTCATACCACAACTGTCTTCGCATATCAAAACCATATGTACTACATTCTGACTTGTTAGGTACTGGGGGGGAATATTCCTATTGGATCATTATCCTACAGGAATTTGATCTTGAATTTGCCAAGTCTACTTCAAAGAAATCCTTGGTTTTCGCAGAGCTAATGTGTGACCTTCCCTGTGCTTTGACAAAAGTTGAGCCTAATGATTCATTTCTAGATGAATCCTTGTTTTTGATAAGCACAACTGACCCATGGTATGGATATTTGATCATCTATCTCCAGACCCAGATATTTCAACCTAACAAATCCCATGACGATCATCGTCATATCCATCACCATGCAAAGTAATATCTCATTATGAATGATACATTGTACCGACGTGGTATTGATTCTGTCATTCAACGATGCCTTACACATGAAGAGGTTGAAACGGTTTTGAATGATTTCCACTATGGAGCATGTGGCAGTCATCTTTCTAGGATGGCTTCTGCCCAGAAAATCCTTCGCGCTGGGTATTTCTGGCCTTCAATCTTCAAATAGTTATGAGGCGGTTAAGAAATGCCCACCCTGTCAACACTTTTATCTAAAAATGTGCACCCACCCTACTCCTTTACACCCCGTCATTGCAGTTGGACCCTTTTCCAAATGGGGCATTGATTTTATGCATTGTAAGCCTACCTCAGCTGGGGGGCATGGTTACATCATCGTATGCATGGATTATTTCACAAAATGGGCTGAGGCAATGCCTACATATGGAGAGGATGGTAATACCACTGCCCTCTTTTTATTCAA
The DNA here is from genome assembly GCA_001517045.1 of Pseudotsuga menziesii. Lineage (NCBI taxonomy): Eukaryota > Viridiplantae > Streptophyta > Pinopsida > Pinales > Pinaceae > Pseudotsuga > Pseudotsuga menziesii. The sequence continues at coordinate 542,185 of LPNX011000416.1, forward strand.
TCATGTGATCGCTAGGTTTGGATTCCCGCAAGCTATAGTCATTGACCATGGATCTCATTTCCACAATCAGATGATGGCTGAGCTGAGTGCTAAGCTGGGTTTTCACCATGAAAACTCAACTCCATATTACCCGCAGGCTAATGGTCAGGTCGAGGCCATTAACAAAGTTTTAAAAACTATGATGCATAGGATGGTTGGAGATCATAAATCCAACTGGCACTTGAATCTCTTTTCCATGCTTTGGGATTACATAAATTCAGTAAAAATGACAATTGCTTTCACACCCTTTCAGCTAGTATATGGACTGGAATTCATCCTTCCTATCGAGTGTCAAATTTCGTCACTTAAACTCGCAGTAGAACTTCTCCCACACACTTCCGCTGAGGAAGAGAGATTCTTGTACTTGACTAACCTTGATGAAAGTAGAAGAGATGTTGCCTTGGCTAACAAGGCACACAAAAAACACATCAAGGCACACTATGAAAAGTCTGTTCAACCTCGCGTCTTCAACGAAGGTGACCTAGTCTTGACTTACGATCTAAGACATGATAAACTAGGGAAGGGAAAGTGTGAATCCATGTGGTATGGTCCCTTTATCTTTAGTAGGGTCTTAGAGAAAGGTGCTTATGAGCTCATAGATTATGATGAGATACCCTTCGGGTAACCTCACAATGGGTTGTACCTGAAGAGGTATTATGCTTAAGTCATTTTTGTATAGTACCTTGTATATATGTATATTTGGATTTCAGTGTGTTTTGTCATTTTCAATATGGTTTTGAATTGATGTCCATACTGTTTATACCATGTTTTGATTATGCATATTGGATGCCTTTCTATGGCTTTGCTGATGGTGCATGCTGTCATACCTTGAACCTTGCTTCAGTAGCTTGGGTGTTGTATTCCCCAGCTCAATATTTAGTCAGTTCAGGAGCAGTTTGTATTGGTCCGGCTACCAACAACATCATCGAGTATCAAGCAGTGATAGGTTTACTCATCAAGGCTGTATCTTGGGGCATTCATGATTTGGTGGTGCTTATGGACTCTCAATTAGTGGTTTGTCACCTAAATCACATTTACACTATCAGAAACCCTACACTTATTCACCTCTTTTGGAGAGTGCATCTGTTAGAAAGGTCATTCGATTTCATCACTTATAGGCATATCCCTAGGTCTAATAATATGATTGATGATTCATTGGAAAATTTCATTCTGGATTGGAATATTTCTTATTCATAACTTATTAAAATAAACATGGTCAATCATAATGTAAAATAAATAGCACAAAACATGTAAAACTCATGTAAATATAATTCATCCATTTGAAGCACATGTAAACACCGGAATTGAGTCTATATATATTTATATGTATAAAAAGTGTTTTTACAAAAAATATGGTCACGAGACCTCATCTGAAGCACTGTGTATTTCAAGCAAACAAAATGATACAAAAATCCTAAAGCTATCTAAGCTTTCAGGGATACATCATGTAGACCACTCTAATGGTGCTCGTGGTAGCACATAATGGCCCTTGCTACTCTGCGTAGCAAGAAACTGAAGCGGCCTGATACGCCTGAGGTATGTCTTTGAAACCTCCTAGGGAGGTCATCTACAGTGGCATCTGGGATATCCAGATTCAATCAATCAAGGTTCTCCTCTAGCTCCATGAGCTCATCATCGCCTCTATGGACAAAGCAAGCTCCTGCTCCCCTGTCCATTGGGGGGGATCCCCTAGGCCGTGCATCACCAACATCTGCATGTAAAATTTAGGTCTTGTTATCATCCATAAAAAATATAAAACATGAAAAATATAAAAACATAGTCAATATATTAGGTATTGCTTCTTACCGATGTTACCCCACTGAGCGCCAACTGGTAGTGGTAGGTTGGGATCTCCTCGGAATTCGATCCATGCATATGCATAGTCCTCAATCATGAGGGTCTGATCAATCAACCAACAGAAGAAGGTGACCTTGAAATTTACCTTGGCCTCGTCGCCTCCTGTGCAGGCCATGATATCCACCCATCGCAACATGTGGGGGTCTCTAGCTCTGAGCTCTGTAAATACAACCTGGGGCCTCATGAGGGGTACCCTCTCAAATAAGAAGCATGCTAGGATGGTCCCATATCCAAACTGCTTCAGCTATCCTTGCCGACATTTTGTCAGTTGATCCTTGAACAAAGGTAATAGTGCGTCGAACCAGTTATACACCGTGGGTGCCATAGCCTCCAGGGCATACAATAGATGTGCTCGGGATGCTTGGTAGGGCCCTTGGCTCCCAGCCACCCTCTGCAGGGTAAATAGAATAGTCCAAAGTGGTATATCCCTCACATCCTTGATGGGGATCTTCTTACCTGACATTTTTGTTTCTGGGAAACAATGGTAATCAATAAACTCCTATGTAGTGACATCCCCACCTCAGGAACCAATCAGAGAAATAGGTGCTCCTTGTCTAGATAGACCCATCAGGAAATAGATATATTCCACCTCCACAATCACAATATGAGGCCCCACCTCAAAATACTGTTGTTTCGGATTCCACATCCATAGGATATACTCTAGTAGACGTGCATGTGAAACAATTCTAGAAGAGCGGAATAATTTTAAGAGGACATAGCCTCTCAAGGAAGCTATGCAACCTGCATTTCTTGAGGCATGAGCATCATCATCATCATGTTGTCTCTCCTTCCAAGTCACCATTTTTTACCAAATAACCTATCAAAACCATTAATAATCTATTTATATGCATATTCCACCATTAAAAATGCTTGAAAACTTTTAATTTGACTAGGGCATGTGTTTGTTGGACCTCACGAGTGGCACCGTGCCTGTCCCTTTAGGACAGAGTGGTGCCACCACCTGAGAAAGACTAAAAAACCGCAGTTCTTATCGGGCACCTCTCTTCCCGCAAAGGCCAGAAGCGGTGCCCTCCATGCATTTTTTAGGGTTGCTCTTAAGGCTCTAATCCCCAACAAAAATAAAAAAGGAAACCATAAAAAGTGTTGGGATATAGGGCAGACCCGGGTTTTATACCTTTAACTTCACACCAACAAAAGACCCACAGTATTGGCCCTTTCGGCAACAACCTGCGAATAGGCTGCAGTCTCACCCGAAACAGCTATGGGGTGCCGCAAAACCAGATTTCTGCAAGCAGAAGAGGGATATTATTGTACCTTTAGCTTTTAAACAGATTATAAATATAAATCACAGAGCTTAAAATTCACTTATTTAGCTTCGCGGTTAGATAAACAGACAGTGCCTTGCGCAACCCTTTCCTGGGAATTCACAGCGAAGTTATTATCTAGCAATGATCTTTACTTATCAGATATATAGATATGAATGCATGAAAGAACACAACAGAAACAACACACAGAACCACGACATAAGATATAACGTGGTTCACCCCCAGTGTAGGGGTTACATCCACAGAACTATGTTTTATTCAACTTTCTACAAAAACCACAGTTCTGATCTGCACACTCAGCTGTAGATCCCTTCAATTCCTCAAAGCTGTGCACATAGCTGCATGCCTCTGCGCACACAGCTGCAGATTTCCTTAATCACCCAAAACCCTCTCTGCACACAGCTGCAGAGGTCATCCATGCACACAGCTGGGACTTAACATTTTCTTACAAAATAGCCTTAGCTTCTCATCAATTCATCTTTCTCAAAAAGCCTAACCTGACTTATTTACAAGAGTGCCTATTTATAGAGCGCACTATTACAAAACCATGGACTTAAACCATGGGCACCCTGAACCCTAAACCCTGGATTTAAACCATGGGTTTATTACAAAATAAGGTTTTTACTCAACCCCGACACCCCTAAGACTGTTTTGAGTCATAGCTCCGCTTACAAGCTCCCAAAAACCTACGGAGTTACCCACCTTAAGGACGGGTAGGGTGCGTGCCCCAACAGGCCCCTAAGACTCACCAGTGTCCTGTCTCGGGACACTCAACTGCTTTTCTGGTGGTAGAATCTTGTTGGCAAAGCCTGGTGCGCTGCTTGCTAAAGCCATACATGCGGTTGTTGGCTGGGTGTTCCTTTCCTTCGTGAAATGTTGGTTAAGGCCTTCTGGATCTATCAGCGACCCCATCCTTCGATCTTCTTGTTGAACATTTAACCATCCACAACTTAGGGTCCCCAAAGTTGTGTGTCAAGGTGCATAAGACAAACAGCCGTCGTGGTTCTGTCAAACCAGGAGGATACATCTTGGGATGTTTCAGAGTTTTTCGGTGAAGACCGGTGCTATTCTTGGTGTGGCATAGAGCGCAGTTCTGCCTTTCTTCCAACCCCTTAGAGCGAGCTTCTGCCTTTCTTTGTGCCTTGGTCTAGCATGGCTGCCCAGGTGGATTACTTAGAAGGTTCAGCAAACCTCTCTCCCTGACCATTCGTAATAACTTCTGGAATTCATGGTCATTCGACATAGTGCTAACTGAAGAAACTCAAAGACATGCACAATGCATGAGTCGCATGCCGATGTAGCTTCTTATAGAATCCCGAAACAGAATCTGTCATCATGGTGTATTAATGATGCCGAATCTGATGAAGTGGCGAAAATCCTGTCCACACGGTGCCATATTTTCCCAAGATCTCATTATTGCAGGAAGTGAGGGCAATTCGCGTGACGGCGCCACCAAGTCTAGTTTGTCCCATCCGTCACATTTTAAGCTGTGACACACTTTTAATATCTGACATAACTACTAGCTTCAGCTTCGCCTTGACAAGAACCTTCGACACAATATTAACCTTCGAACTTTGACAGTCTTCCACACTCCGTAGTTTTGAGGACAGCTTCATTCTAGTCTAGCACCCAATTTCAATTGTTCTTGGTACTTAGACTGTCCTTCCTGGGGTTACTTCTGATTAGGAGGTCCTAGCCTGTCCCTATACTTCTTTAAACGACTACCATTTACCATAGAGGGTAAAATTTCTCCATTCAACTTAGCTAACTGGACTGCTCCTCCATCAGTAACTTTCTGCACTATGTATGGTCCTTTCCAATGTGTTTTGAACTTACCCGGGAATTTCATGAATTTGTTGTCATATAAGAGCACAAGATCACCCTGCTGGAACTGCTTCTTCTTGATATGTCTATCATGCCATGCTTTTTCTCGAGCTTTCTGCACTTGCTGCTGGAAACCTGCAATAAATATGTCCTCTTCAAGTTCTAGTATCTTTGTCAGCCTTTCTGTTATTATTGCTGGGTCATCCATCTCTGTGAAAGCAAATATTCTAAGGCTAGGAACAATGTATTCCATGGGCATGACTTCTTCTTGCCCATAGACCAACCTAAAAGGTGTACAAAAGATACACTTTTTCAAGTTCAAGGAAATCTGGTGCTGTCTACATTTATCCAGCATAAGTCTTAAACTAGTTATATGGTCTTTTAGTAGCCCAAAGATAGTCCAATCATCAAAGTAAACTTCTAAGAATTTATGTATATATTCCTTAAAGGCAGAGATGACTGCTCTAGAAAATATAGCAGGTGCATTCTTCAATCCAAAGGGCATAACTGTATACTAAAAGGATCCCATTTCTGTAGCAAAGGTTGTCTTATGTTGATCCTCTGGAGCAATTCTGATCTGATGGTAACCTGAAAATCCATCAGTAAAAGAGTACACTTATTGACCCCCGACATTGTCTAACACTTCATCTGTGAAAGGTGTGGGGAAAGGGTCATGTAGACAAGCATCATTCAGCTTCCTTAGATCAACACAGATTCGTATTTCACCCTTAGTCTTCTTCTCTTGCACCACCATAGGACTGACCCACTCAGATTCCTCAACAAGCTCAATAATTCCTGCAGCAAGCATCTTATCCAGCTCCATCCTAACTTTTTCCTTGTACTTAGGGTTTAACCTATAAGGACGCTATTTCACAGGCTTCGCATCAGGTTTCAAGGGGATCTTTATGACTCCTATATCACCCAGGATACCTTTCATCTCTGAAAACTTTGTTGGAAATAGGTCCTGATATTCATGGAGAAGTTGGGTCACTTTGCTCACCATTTCGTCGTCCCAATAATCTCCAATGGTAGCATGCTTAGGCTATTCTTCTGAGCCAATGTTTACGGTCTGCGTCTTCAGGGGTTGTGTCACCTCAGGAACTTCAACTGTTGGTCCATGAACTTCGCAGTGGCCTTCTGACTCCGGAATATCAATGTTGCGCGGATCATCATCCTCGTCAATTGCAAGGTTATAGCATTCGACTGCATTAGCTTCTTGTGCCTTCCAATCTGGTTGGTATTCTGCTATCTCTTGATCATCAAACACCTTAGTATGGATCAACCTAATAGCTGCGTCTAAAGAAGGGAAAACCTCATTAATAGAAAATGTCAATACAAAACTGTCACTAAGAGTATCCCAACTTACAGTACCCCGGCGAAGCTTGACTTCCACATACCAATTATTTGCAACAGGATCCAAGGAATGCACAAACCTATGTACCCACTCTGCACGAGGTACATGCTTCCAGGCTTCGTAACATTGCTCCAAATGCTTATGAGGGTTAGTCTTACCATTAAATCTGCTCCCTACCTCCTGTGGTTGATCCGTGAATCTCAGGCAAAGGGACTGTTGGCAAACTTCCCAACTATGAATGTATCGTTTGTGACCATTCCACCATCTGGCTACTGTGGCTCTGAATGCTGAGACCAAAATATCCATTTTCTGTGAGTCTGGTATCTGGGTTGAGAATTGCTCAATAAACTCTTCTGGGTCTGTCGAGCCATCAAAAACAGGTAAGGGTCTTGTCTGCGAGCCAAGCCATCTAAGAAACTTGGTAATTCTTGCACAACAGTGGCCATGTAGCTCATAGAATCTGTTCTGCCAATTCTCTAGACCATCATCTGAATCCGTCATACAGGAGCTGTCACATTGCCAATCCATAATACCTTCGGCATTAGGATCAACATAATCTTCTTCCTTCGCTGTAATATTGTAGATATGGTCCAACACATCCTGATCTTCATCTCGGAGGGGTTCTGTGTACCTTTCTCCTTGGGAAGGATCCAATGGGACTATGACTCTCAAATCTTTCCCTTCGAAAGTCATCTGTCTCTTCTTAAGGTTAATAACTGCAGCATTTTCCATTGCCCCCTCAATACCTAACAAGGCTGGATAGGGATTGTTGTCGTCAATGATCTCAATAACTTCGAAGTCTGCTACAGTACAGACGCCATCAATATCTACTGGGACATTAGGGAATCAAGGCTAGGGGCACAATTTTCTGCTGATTGGCTAATCTCAACTGTATAGGGGACCAATCAAGGGTAGGTTTTCCCATTTGTTCCCAGGTTTGCTTGGTTAGGACATTGACTTCTGACCCTAAGTCCAAGATCACATCAGTCATCTCATACTCTCCTATCTAAGCGTTCAACCTCATTTCCCTACTAGTTCTTCTGACTCTATGAACAGCTTTTGCCTGACCAGAACCTTGCTGAGGTTCGCAGGAAGAAATAACTTTCTGCATCTCACTTAAAGCATTCTGATTTCTTAAAAGTTTTAGAAAACTCTGTAAAAAGGAGGACAGTGTACTTACTTTATCCGTCGAATCTTCTTGCAGCTGCGACTGCTGCTAATGTGGCTGCGCAGGTGCTACTGCTGTGCTAGAATCCACAAAATATTTCTTGGCTTCCATGAATGTCTCCTTTTCTCTTTCAATATAAAAGGCGGGGACTTTCACGGGGGCCTTACGAACCCAAGCCTCGTCAAGTTGTATATGCGTCATAGCTCCACTTCTGGTAACAACATTAATGGTTGGGGCTGGTCTTTGCTCGACGGAAATCATCTGAAGATTCTGAGTAGGGGCACTGTTTCTTTCCTGAATCTTAGCTATCAACTACGGGCACTGCTCGATCATATGATCTACTACTCGACAATACCGACATGTCGTAGTTGGGTTTCGACAGTCGCGAGCTAGATGTTCGGCCTGGTTATAGTTATAACACACCACCTGACCATGACCTCTGCCAGCCATGCCACCACAACCACGGCCTCCAAAACCCCCTCTACCAGATGCACCACTGCGGTAGCCATAGCCATCATTACTCTTTCCCTCATTTTGTACCCGATAGGCATCGTAGGTGCGTTCTCTCATGAGGTCATAACTGCGACACTCTTCTTCATTATGTCCTACGGACTTACAGAATTTGCAGTAAGGGTTCTTGGGTACTTGTCCATACCTCTGTAGTAGATAGCAATCTTCAGTTCGATGCTGCCCTGTTGTTCTGCAAAGCTCACAATAAAGAACTTGCGGGGTAAATGGGTTTGGCACACCAGTATTCAGGTAATTTCTTACCACAGGACATTGTTCCTTAGCATGAACTTCGGTGCGCCATTGTGTACACCAAACCTCTTCACGACCGGTTTTTCCTTGTTTCATATCCCAAAGCTCTAGAGCCATCACTGCCAACTATGCTTGGATTTGAGCAATACCAAAATTGTCTACAACAGGGGCGGTTTCAAGCTTCATCGTGATTTCCAGAGCCTCCTGCTGGTCAGCAACCTTCTGTTGCATGAGTGGAGTTCGTATATGCGGTAGCAACGCTGCAATGAACCATTCCTTGTGCTGCGCAGGTCCAATGGTAAAATTGACTTGGTCTAGCAGAACTTTGAACCTCTGATCAAAGTCCCACACTGATTCGCCGCGCCTCTGTTGAATCTCTTTCAACTCTATGATACACTGCGACTCTGATTTTGGATTCTTAAATTCCTTTATCATTGCTATTTTTATATCAGGAAATGCATGGTTCTGAGTGCTGGAGAACTTCATGAACCAAGCCAAAGCATGGTCTCTGAAAGAAGTAACCAGCTGCGCTCTTTTTGTATCTTGATCCGTAATGGACTTAGCAGTCCACACTGCTTCACATAAAAACCAGAACTGTTTTGGATCCTCTGA
>LPNX011000416.1:551388-579973 GCA_001517045.1 Pseudotsuga menziesii
AATCTTTGTTCTCTTGCTCAGCGAATTTTAGATAAGTCTCATCAAGCCAATCACCGATTTCCTTCACAGAGGATCTCTAGAACATAGCCCTCGAGGTACGATGTAAACCCCTCTTGAGCAGATACTGAGTTCAACCGGCAACGGAACCAATTTGTTGGGCTATAGGGAAGACCCGGGTTTTATACCTTTAACTTCGCACCAACAAAAAACCCACAGTGTTGGCCCTTTTGGTAACAACCTGCGAACAGGCTGCAGTCTCACCCGAAATAGCTATGGGGTGCCATAGAACCAAATTTATGCAAGCAGAAGAGGGATATTACTGTACCTTTAGCTTTTAAACAGATTATAAATATAAATCACAGAGCTTAACATTCACTTATTTAGCTTCGCGGTTAGATAAACAGACAGTTCCTTGCGCAACCCTTTCCTAGGAATTCACAGTGAAGTTATTATCCAGCAGTGATCTTTACTCATCAGATATATAGATATGAATGCATGAAAGAACACAACAGAAACAACACACAGAACCACGACATAAGATATAACGTGGTTCACCCCCAGTGTAGGGGTTACGTCCACAGAACTGTGTTTTATTCAAATTTCTACAAAAACCATAGTTCTGATCTGCGCACTCAGTTGCAGATCCCTTCAATTCCTCAAAGCCACGCACACAGCTGCAGGCCTCTGTGCACACAACTGCAGATTTCCTTAATCACCCAAAACCCTCTGCGCACACAACTGCAGAGGTCATCCACGCACACAGCTGGGACTTAACCTTTTCTTACAAAATAGCCTTAGCTTCGCATCAATTCATCTTTCTCAAAAAGCCTAACCTGACTTATTTACAAGAGTGTCTATTTATACAGCGCACTATTACAAAACCATGGACTTAAACCATGGGCACCCCGAACCCTAAACCCTGGATTTAAACCATGGGTTTATTACAAAATAAGGTTTTTACTCAACACCGACACCCCTAAGACTTTTTTGAGCCGTAGCTCCGCTTACAAGCTCCCAAAAACCCGCGGAGTTACCAACCTTAAGGACTGTTAGGGTGCGCGCCCCAACAAAAAGGAAGGGGAGGTTTCTAGTTGTTACCTGGATCTGACGATACGGGAAATAAACGGATGATGGCTTCACAATATTTGATTGAAATCTACACCCCAATTCTTCCAAAATGCTCCAAGACTTGGTAAAATCGTAAATGTTTTGATTTTTACTATTTTACTTAGCTTTTATAACATATTTTTAGGTTTTTTGTATTATTTTAATGTTTTAAATCATTTTATCAAAAATACCCTTTTTTATAGTTTATAAAAGTCATTTTAAATATTTTGGGAGACTAATAGCCTTTTTGAAGAGTCTTCCAAGGATAGAAATTGACAATATTGGCTATGGGGAAGTTCATTTTTTACTTATTCGTACTTCTGAAAAGGGAAAAGGTCCTTGAGCGTTCATTTTGACACGTTGATTATGCTCCTAAAACCTAGTATCAAAGTTTCAAGTATTTTTCTGATTCTTTTCAGGCTTGTAAAACCTGTTCATTGCACAAAAGAAACCTATTGGAGCCTTCTTTAAACTCTTTTCGGACTCCCTAAATGTGAAAATATTGTCGACCGCAGTTGTCTTCTTCACACTCGTAAAAGTACTTGAAGATTCATCTTTTCGACTGTAGTTTATCTCTTTTTTGGTTCGGATTGACTATTTACGAAAAAGGACCCTTTGGAGTCTTCTTCCATCTTCATTCAAACTCTCTAAACATGAACGATACCGAGTTAACTTTCATTGGACTCGTTAAACTAAACACTAAGAGACCCTCTCTTGGGAATGAACCCCTCCTTTCTCGGTTTCGTAAAACATATGGGAATGGACTTTTCTTTGGATGAGCTACAACGATTGTTTGTTACCCTCTTTGAACTCGTAAATAAACAAAAATAGGCACTCATAAAACATAATGGAGAAATTAAGGGAAGGGAATCAATTCATTTTGCAAATAAAATGGCAGTTTGTCATCACCTTTGAACAGGGCACTTGTCTGCATTTCATTTAGTAAATTGGTTATTCATCTTGTCTCTGAGTCGATCCACTTTCATGAGTCATGTCACTCCTTTGATTCTTTCAAAGAGTGCTTTGTCCAATGTCGCATTGTGTTCTGCTTTGTCAAGTCAATGTTTCCAAGTCTATTGTCGTGCCGCCCGATGTTCAAAGGGAAGTTGAAAGTTTACCTTTGCAGTCAAAACAACCTTTGTGTCAGTACCTTTTGAGTCAGTCTTATGGTTACATTATCTACAACATTCCAGAACTTTGTTCTGAGTTTCATGTCATCGATGTGGGATTCATCATGGCCCTCCTTCGACGAGAATATTCATGTCGACATCAGCTCGTCATCCAGGAATTAGTCTTAGAAACAAGTTTAGTACCTTGAGATCAGTATGCCTCAACGATAGATTCTCTCACTCTTGACATAGGTTCACATCATTGACCTTTGATCAATAGACTTAACTGAGTGTTCGACATCAAATCATCCATTCACACTCAGTAGATTGTACTAGGGTACCTTGGGAATCATTGACATCAATGGTAATTTATCTCGCACTTTTTAACGGTTCACATCATTGACCAGTAATTAAGTGGTTTCTACCATGTTCGACTTCAGATCATTGTACTCACATGGATATAATCGTACTTTATGGAAGACAATACGAAGACCTTGGGTATCTGTTAAAATCACTCATAGCTTTCTCCCCAGGTTGCAATGGAGTATATTATATGAATTCCTAGCATGGATCCACATTTGTATGGTCATGGTTGTCCTCAAATTTGTGTTCATTTGACATATATCTACAGTGTATTTCTAGTATTTATGTCCCAATTTTGAGTCCTCTATCACATGGATCTACACTATATTCTAGTAGCCATGTTTGTTAATCTCTCTCATGGATCTTCCTTGTATTGGTATGCAACCATGATGAGGACACATTTGTTCATGAGTCAAAATTATTGTTGTATTGCAGATGCCTGTTTGATGATCTCCGATCAAGTTGATTATCGCCTCGAAGTGATAACTTGCTCTTTGAAAACTCTCTCATATCGTATCTCTCTATCCTCATGCTTTGGGGGGCATTCTGTTACACATAAATCTCATCTTCATCATGTGATGAGGTCCTGAACATCGGTATTTTCCCTGAATCCCAAATTCCGAAGTGAACCACTAGCCCAGACATCAATCCTGCATATGAAAATCCAGCACTGCTCCTTCCTTTAAGTCAATAGGAGGTACCTTCTTCAGCAACACCTTTACTCTTTTGACAATAGGTAGTTCCACCACCTTTACCTCTTATACAAGGCGTGGTTATGCCCTGTCACCTCTCAGTCATAGTGAGCAAGAAGTGGTGCCCTTGGTAAAAACTAAAAAAAAGAGGTTTCCATGAAGCTTCTCGAAGGAAGGCTTCATGGCACCCTTATCCCTACACTTGAGGACCATCTGGACTTGAGATCCATCCTTTTGGGATCTCCTATCCACCTCACCCACCATTTACTCAACCATCCCTATTCTCCCAAGGCCTATAAAAGCAGGCTCATATCCATGGTTGAGGGAGAGCAAAGTTATGTTGTTACATTGACATTCTGGCCTAAATCAGTAGGGTGAGCATAGAGGGAGCAAGTTGCATCTTTTGGGGACAAGATATTGGCATTGTGAAGGAGCACATCGACACTAAGGAAAAGGTTGTAAACTTCTTATTCATCTTTAATGCAAAATTGGTTCTTTTCCCATAAATTATGTTGTATTATTAGCATGTATTTTATTGTTGGATTCCTTAGTCACTAACATAGAATAATGGATCATATTCTAGTGTTTTTTTATCTCATTTGTTGGTTTTCATGTGATCATGCAAGTATATCCATGAAGAGCTATCATTATAAGAAACATCTACACTATTTAATTAAAGATACTCATTCCAGATCTCCACCCATTATAGGGAAAGTCTTCCAATTCTGTTGTGAACTATTTGTTCTAGATCTGAACCATTCATACTAGAGGAACAGCTCCTGTTTACAGGAGGCACATTTTTCCTAGCTACAATGGGGAATAGCTTTGGACGTTTATGGACCTACTTCTGGATTCTTCAGAGATAAAGTGTTATCTTTGGATTTATCCATATCCTTCTTGTAACCAAGACTAGTTTTTTTGAGTGGAGATATTTGGTAATACCAGATCTTATCTAGGACAACTGAATTGTCCTTGAAATTGACAAAAGCTTCACTATTCTCACTTTTATTCCTAAGACCAACTACCTCCATTTCGAGCTTCTACATTGTCTCCTCCTTTTCTTCCAATTGAATATTTAGGATTTCTTCGATCCTCTTGGATTCCTCCAGTCGAGTCTTCATATCATGATTGAACTCTCTAGTTTCGTCGACTTCAACATCCTTGTCTTTCATCTGATCACACAAATATTTGTCCTTATGTTTGAGCTTCACAAGAAACGCTTTCATTGTCATGGTATTCTGTTGATATTCATTCAAGGAGTCCAATATTTTCTTTTTGAACTTCGTGAAGTCACTCTGGTTCAGATTTGCCGTGTTGAGAAACCAATTGGCTCTGAGATCAATATTTAGCAATGTGAGATGTATCTCATGTGCAATATTTGATAGCCATTCATCATTATCTATAAGAACCATCCCAATTTCATCACACAAGCTATCATTACAATCACAAGAGTCCATACTTTTACTAGAGTCCTCTTCCTTCTTATATTCTTCTTGATTGATCTCTTCCATGGGATTTTCTTCTGATTCCTGATCTGTATTTCCAGGTTCTGGTCTTGCCTTCTGGTACTTGTTTTCCAACTTGAACCATAATTATTTCGATAAAGTGTACTCACCTACACTTTCTTTCACTGATCTGGGAAGTCCATCCATAAGGAACTTCAAGGCTGTAGTATTGTCCTTCTTTTCTTCCTTTTGTGCAGCTGATTTTCCCTTCTTATTTGATAGAGCGGGTGGATCGATCACAATCTCCTAAACACCAAAATTCTTCATATATTCCTTCATATTTCTCTCCAACTAAAATAATCTAATATATCAATTACAGGCACATCATTTCTTGATGACTCTTCCTTTTATTCCATTGTGTCTAAGGATATCCTTCAAGGTTGCTAGGCTTATGACGAAGGCCTACTCTGATACTAATTTTTAGACACAATGGCCACACTGAGAGGTGGGGATGAATCAGTGTGTGAGAAATTTTAAACTTATTACCTTCTTTTAGTAAATCAGAGAATATCAATCATTATGTCATCAATTACATAATCAAATTCATCATGAAGCCTAAGCACAACATCACATCAAAAGAGACACACGAATATATGGAATTTTGATCTGTATTTATTGTACATGGAAGGAAACAATATTCTTTATTGCAATCATTACCAACTGAGAAAAAGAGAACCAGCTCTCATAACAGGACCGAGCCTGGTTTTCTTAGCTCCAACTAAGAAGGGTTTGGGGAGTTCAATCCTCAAGTGCAAGATTCTTCTTGCAAGAAATCATATGGATCTGTTGGACAACCAACCTTTTCTCTACACATCAATATATGCTCATCACTCTGTTAGTCAACACTACTCATAAATATTTGGTCAATCTACTCATCACTGCTTCCCATCACAGCTGCTCATCACTGCTGCTCATCATTGATGGTCAAGTATCTATGCACGTCAAATTTTCTCATCACTACTAGTCATTCTTTTTTGGTCATTAATATTGTTGGTCAAGATGGTCAATCTTCTCATGTACACATCATTGTACACCTCATCATACACAATTACTGAACGAGTAATTATACTTTGCTTTCACTGAACATAAGGCATGCATCATCGTGCATCGTCATCAAATGTATGCATCATTGTCATAGGGTATGCATACTCATCATCAAATCCTCCATAATGAATTCAAATATATATACCAATATAGAGGCTCACATATTAAGATAAAATATTGATTCTATCCATGAGAGACATGTGCCATCACAAGAGAAACCCAGAAGCATGAACCATACCTTTTCGAAGATCACAATATCAATAAATAATAGAAAAAACAAAATAATATCTATATCATGTCACTACATAGCCCTTGTAACAATCTTTCCAACGAGCCAAGAATTTTTTTAATTCTGATTCTGTATGAGAAATTTATGTCAATTTTAGTGAAGATGCCTAGAAATTTCTCCTCCACAAAGTTTCTGACTTTTCTCCAAGAGTTGCGAAAATACTGAGAGAATTGATGATGAACAAATGAATTGTTTGATATTCTATTTATATAGGTTGTGGAGGAAAGTTAGTACCTCAAACTGGGGCGAAATGCAATTCAAAATTACAATAATTAAATTCTCTTTTGTTTTGTCGGTTGACCCAAAAAAGTGGGGTGCACCAACTTCAAAAAATCATCTCTTTAAAAGTAAAGAGTTAGAAGATGCTCCACATATCAATAGAAATGGATTGATGAGGACTATATACCTATGATGGGTTTATTTGCAAACTTTTGTTATAATACCCTTAGATTCTTTAATATGTTCAGGATGTCAAAGACCCCACACATGAGTGTGTCAAAGACCATACCACCAACTACAAGAGCTTCAAAGTATTATTCAAAGTATTCCTCAACAAATCAAGGCACTTCCATGGGATCTTCCTCCATCTACATCCCTATATCCATATAACCACAAAGAGTACCATACATCACCATAAATAAGCTACCAAGTGTGTGTGTTCAAGACCCAAGGCACCACATGCAAGGGTTTCAAGGACTCTTTCAAAGATATCATATAATATTTATCTTAGTTTTTCTAAGTTATTTTACTTAGGATATTTATCTGAAAGAATAACAAGCACAACAATAAATCAAAGATACACAATATACACAAGACACAAAAAATTTCATCGGGGAAACCATAAAGGTGAAAACGCCACAAACTTTCTCACAATAGTTTCGTCACAAAGATAAGATGACAGGATAGAATAACCAAAGAACAATATGCCTGCAACAACTCTTTTTCCCTCCTCTTCCTCTCTCTCCTAAAGCACACATGAGAGAGCAAGTGAAGAGTTTGTCAAATCAGGAGGGCACCTTCATATTTATATTCTTCAGTTGAGTTGTTAACTCAACCACTAGGTCGGTTAGGTTACTTGTGGGGCCTACCTGCCTAAGAATACACATAAATGCATTTTACTTTATTTAACCTGGGGACTATTTCCTCGATTTACAATAGAGGGTTTACCTCAGTGACCATACACAATGATGACATCCCCAAAGGAGGAACACACATCCCCAATGGAGGTACAACAATATACAATAGCAATATACATATGACTATCTTCTGAAGTTACAATTTCAACAACACTCCCTCTTAACTAGGTCGAAGGTATTCTCTCACCACAATCATCAACACATATAGTCATCATCATTGAGTCATCATCGTCACTGCTTCCATTGTCCTCATCTTGTCCAATATGTCGCATCTATCAGTCATAGGAATTTTATACATAGCCAACCATTTTTCTTGTTGGATGTAGGCCTAGACCTCATATAGGTATTCATCATATCCACAAGCGAGGCATCGTGTAGGTATATACTAGTACCATTCTTTACATTGCCACTATAATAACCTGTGTCTCCTGACGTCTTCTCATTGTATCAAATCATCATGTAGGTACAACCCAGGACCTTTTTTACATTGCCACTTCAATAACCTATGTTTCCTACCATCATCTCATCGTCATCATGTAGGTCCAGTCCAGGACCTTCTTTACATTTCCATGAAAATAACCTACGTTTCTTAGCATCATCTCATCTTCATTGCATAGGTATAGTCCATAACCGTCTTTACATTACGATGAAAATAACCTGCATTTTCTACCTTTTATTTTCATATCTAGATCGTCTATTTTATCCTGCACAAAAAAAAACAAAGCACAAATGTTGGGTAAAATATGCACTATCTAATTCAACACTTAATTGTCAACCCGGAAAGGGAGCTTGTGAGATGCAAACACTATATGTGTAGGATAGAAGGCTTGAACTAACCTAAGCTAACTAAAGATGCAAATGCGCTAACATGCAACTATATGATTTTAATCTACATGCATGACTTTCATAATTCAAATGCAAGAATTTAATCTATCTATGAAAACAGGAAATTAACTACGAACTTGAGAAATAACTATAATTTCAAATCTAATCTAATGTTATATTAATATATTCTATAAAGGTAGGAAACTGATAATAACTGAGATTCAAACTAGTCTAATGCTATGCTAACCTATTCTATAGAAGGGAATTGCAGATACTAATCTAGAAAGCAGTC
Organism: Pseudotsuga menziesii; assembly: GCA_001517045.1. NCBI lineage: Eukaryota > Viridiplantae > Streptophyta > Pinopsida > Pinales > Pinaceae > Pseudotsuga > Pseudotsuga menziesii. Next base: position 559,751 of record LPNX011000416.1, read on the forward strand.
GCTTGGCCTGAAAGCATTTTTAACCAATGAAAGCAAAACTAACTACTTGCAGCAAATTATTTGATATATGTTATGAATTGAAGACTATTCCATGTATGCATAAGTAAATGCATATCTAAGAATGCAAGTGCAACTGAGTTATGGAAATCAATGAATCATTTAATTGCAAATTCATAGAAAGCAAAACAAGTAACTGCAGATTTGTAGAAAGCAAAGAAAATATTATTCTAAAGACCAAGTGTAAATAAATGTGTTGCAAAACAGTAAACTAATCAAAGCAAACTAAACTTGGAGCTTTATAATCAAATATAAAACTAAGTACAAAACAATAACTGGAAATATATTCAATCTATAAGCAAACCTACAATAGAAAAACAAAATACTTCTTCCCTACCTCTTCAGCAAACTATACCATAAACTAAAGAATGTTAACCAATCATAAAAAGATAATGCAACTGATTTACAACTTGAAAAGTAAACCTACACTAAACTAGGTTATGTGAACTTTTATCATCAAACTTTAAAATTCTAAAATCCAATGCATCTTTAAAATCTAAATCAACCTATTAAGCTTGAATTTGAAACTAAGTCTTTAAAATCGAAATCAACCTATTAAGCTTGAATTTGAAACTAAGTACTAATCTTTTACATCTGTTGAAATGAAATAACTTGAAGAAATAAAACTAACAAAGCCTAAGACAACGAAATGTTGTGTAATTGAAAATGAAAGATTGATTATGGACTCAAATGAAAACTGAAAATGGAATGTTGAACCTATTTCAGAAATGAGACAAACTAATATAACAAATTATATGACAACATTTTAAACAAGCTTAAGCTAATCTAGGTTTTACGCATGAAAACAAATGAAAGTAACTCATAAACTATCTAAGTCATAAACCAAAATAAAACTATGTTGCTTCTATTCAAACCAGAACTATTTTTCACGTGAACAGTAAAATATATGTTGAATGTAAATGGATTTTATCATCATTAAAATTGAAATAATTAATCTATGTGTTAATATAGAACTAAATATGAATTGTTAGAGGTGGATTTGAATCCCAACTAGCTACATAATACAGTGGAATGCTGGAAAACTAACCTCTACCTTAACTAACTATTTCTGCAAAAAACAAAATACTGAAAATTCTGAAAATGAATTAAAATTCTGTCTAAGTGTGAATTAAAGGCTGAATGACAGTCTACATTAAGGTGCAAATAGAAGGCTGAAAAACAGTCTGCATTAAGGTGCGAACAAAAGGCTGAAAAACAATCTAAACAGAAAGACGACTAGCCGGCCGTATGGATTCTGAAGGCATAAATTGCATAAAAACGTAGGAAATTATATGTTATAAACATAAAAGTATTACCTGTAGGAAAACAAACTACTTGCTTGCAGAAATGAAATGACTTACAGGAAAACGTAATAGATATATAAAAAATGAAATGACTTAGCTACAAACATAAAAAGAAACTAATGAATACATACAAATAGAACCTCTGGTTGTTAAGGGGCCCTTTTCAACAATCAAGGGCTGTGTTCCTATGCTACGCAGTCACCGATCATTAATAGAGAAACGAGAATGATCACCAACAGCTGAAATAGAGACTTTTTATTAAACTAAATCAAAGTTTACAAAGCGTTTTTTCTCCCTCCTCTTCAAAACCAAAGACGTATTTATATGATGATTACAATGGAGATCAGGTCGATGACCTCTTGCTAATAATAGAGGGTCATTACTATTGTAACAACTACCCATCAAAACAGGAATGAATTCAGAAAACGACCAACCACAATTTCTGGAAAAGTTGGTTTCAGAGAACCACGATTTTCTCCCAAATGGCTTTGTATTTTGCGAAAATTCTTCATTCTAATTGAAATGGGACTCTTCTGCACAAAACCCATGTGCCAGAATTTTCAATTTCATTTATGTTTTCCTGAAAATCTATCCCGAAAATAAATTGTCTCTTAAAAACACGTGGTCTGCATGGGCGTCTGGATGAACGTCCGGATGACCTGTAATGAAAATGTGTTCATAAATTAGGATTCTGAGCGTATTTTCTGCTAGCTTTTTTGCTACATTGATGGTTGGGTTCTAGATTCAGATCGTGGTCGGATTCTATTGTTGCATAACATGATTCTCCACCATTTTCATCCTCATGCTGCGTGCCCTCCATTTCTTATGATGCATGCATTAATCTCCATATTTACATGCTGCATAAAACAAAACATAGCATGTTAAATTATATCAAAACAATATTTAAATCAATGCTTTTATATGCTATATAAGTGGTCACATGATTTTTATTACTTTTATGTTTGAAAGGAAGAATTTCAAACATTAAAGGAATGTCCACTTGTTAAAGTGGGAGAAGACCCCTTTTATGAGTTAAAGCTATTTTATTTTCTAAATAATCATTTTTTTAAGCAGTTGAAATTTAAAACAAAAAAATCTTTTTTTAATTTTTTTTAAGCATCATTTTTAATAATTGTTTATTTTTTTCTAAAAATAATACAAAGAAATCTTAGCATTAACTCATGGTTTTATTTTGCATATGCAGGAGCAACAAGACTAGCAAGAATTGGAAGATAATGGGTAAGCCAAACCAAGAACCTAATAAAATAAAACATGTCATCAAAACTAGTGTGGAACTTAGGACCGAAAGAAGGGGCTGAATGGAGTGCATAACGTCTATTATTTGCAAAATACTACATTTAATACATAAAAATAACATATTTGTCTTATTTTATATTTACAAGATTTTAATTAATAAAACAGAGTAAAAGACAACCTTATTGAACATAGATGTATTAAATTATGGTAAATAGGTCGAAAATTAATGTAAATAAAGCCATTATAAAAGACAATTTCGGGGCCCAACAACACATATCACATCCCAGATGTAGACTACCTTTGTTCTATCAACATAGGAACATGTTAGGATGTCACCAAGGCAATCCTACATTTACTACTATGTGAGAACCTTCTAGTAGAACACTCAATGCATTATGTCTCTCTATGGTCAACTTGCGTTATACCAGAAAAGGAGAACTGACTAGGTGTACCTCTCGTGCTTCGTGACCTTATCTTCTCAACATGGGAACACACATATATGGATATATATGTAAGGACTAATTACGACCAAACAACTTGGTGCATCAAGACCTTTTACATTCTAGGTAAACCTCAAGGAATTATATCTAAACAACCTACGTATATGATGTTTTCTATTCAGATAACATTTGGGCGTATTTCATCCGAGTAACCTGCGTACCATGCCATGTCTCATTTTTACACCCAGACAACCCACAGGACTTATTACATTCAAGTAACCTATGTACCACGTCAGGGCTCACATTTACACTCGAATAACCTGTCTCTGTGCTGATTACATGTGAGTAACCTGCATATCACATGAGGATTCATATTTACACTCAGAGAACCTATAGGACTGATTACGTCTGAGCATCCTGATTCACCAGGATTTTTCCCACTCTGACAACCTGTATCATTTCCCATGTGAGATATCATGCATCTACGTTTTCTGGTCTCTCGTTATTTTTAGCATAGAAACATGTTAGGACTGATTACGTACAAGGATAACCTGCAAGCTTTGTCAAGAATAATTACATCCAAGGAGAACCTACATGATTGATTATATCTGAGAAACCTACAATATTCGCCATGCTTTTACGCTCATACAACATGTTTCCCTAGCTATGATAGAACTCATCACTTCCTCTTTCAAGAGGTCTCGTTCTGGATCACACCAAGTCTTTCTCTAAAGTATTCAAACTTCACTCTAGCCATTTCTATAATAGAATCACATCAGGATTGATTACGTCCAAGGATAACTTACGATATTCTCTAGGCATTGTTACATCCGAGGACAACCTACATGATTGATTACATCTGAGTAATCTATGAACTTTGCCAATAATTTTACACTCGGATAACCTGTATCTACATCTATTCTAGAATTCATCACTCCCTCTTTTGAGGGGACTCAATATGGATCACATACTAGAGCTTCATTGCTCTTCTCTCCATCATACAAATAATGCAAGTCATATCAATCAAATCAAATAGTAGCTTTCAAAGAACATATTACCTTACAACTAGCTGAGAAAGTGGCAACATATTCTACCTCGGTTGTACTCAGTGCCATGCAGGACTGCATCCTGCCAAACCAGTAGATCATACTGGATCTAAAAATAAAGAATCAACCCAAGGTTCTCTTCCTCTCAGTGGAACTGTGTTCCCAATCCAAATCAACATAACCATGAAGGTTTGTCTTATTATTCGTATCATACTTGATCCCATACTTAATTGTACCCTTTAAGTACCTCACTACATGCTTTGCAACCAGGTGAACATATCTCAGATCCATCAGGAACTAGCTAAGGGTGTTCATAGAAAATCATATGTCTGGTATCGCATTCTTCATATACGTCAGTGATCCAATCATCTGACGATACATCGTGGCATCAACCGACTCTGATGAAGCATCAAACAGTAGCTTCATGTTTGATTCCATAGGTGTGGCTATCGCCTTGCGGTCCAGTATTCCAAATTTATTTATAATAGCCACTCCATACTTTCCTTGACCAAGGAAAATACCATCCGCATTCTGCCACACCTCCATGCCTAAGAAGTAGTGCATCATCCCTATTTATTTCATCTCGAACTCTATATAAAGTCTCCTCCTTGTGTATTTAATGAGTTATGCTTCACCTATAAGGAACAAGTGATTGACATATAGCAAAAGAATCACTGGTCTTGTTCCTTCAACCTTGAAGTAAAGGTTTGGATCCACTTTACTCTCTGTAAATCCTAGGCCCATCAGTAAGCTATCCATCCTGTCGTACCATGTCGAACTTGAGGATCTTCTGCAACCACTCCCTCTGAAGGGGAGCATCATCCTCCCTTTTCATTTTGTACTCTATGTATAGAAATATTTTGTACTAGAGTGACAAGTAGCTTCCTCTTCTACTGATATTCTATGTATCCATCTAATGTCACTGGATACCAAGATCCTCTACCTTGATTTTTTTTTTAAAGTTCTTCTTGCACCCATCTGTGAGCTTGTCGTCCTCTATAGGATTTCATATTTAACCTTGTAGCAAAGGTTAATATTTTCATCACTCTAGGTGATCTTCAATCTCCTCATGTAAATGTATGATCTATCCCATGGTTTCCTTCTGAGCTCGTACAAGGCCTTCTTAAATTTGCACACACGAGTCTTCATGTCATGTGTCTCAACTCCAGTGGCCACTCTATGTACGATTTCTCCTTGACTACACCATTCAAGAATGTTGTCTTGATTTCCAACTTGTGTGTCTCCCATCTCATACTTGCATGCATGGATCTATTGGATGTGTACCTCTCAACTGGTGAAAATGTCTCCTCGTAGTATATGCCTTCTTTTTATGAGAAGCCTCATGCTACAAATATTTCTGTGTATCCCTCAATGTTGCCATCTACTGCATCCTAGATATTGTAGATCTATATGGAAGACACTACGAACTTCACTCTAGGTCTCAAAAACGCATCCTAGACATCATTCCTCTTGATCAACTTGCACTCTTTGATCATAGTCTCCTTCCCTTTCTTATTGGCTACTTCTTCATACTTGGAAGGATCTGCATCAATGATGTCATTCAATAGTGTCACATAACTAGTGTCTGCCTGTTGTGGCTGCAACTTTTTTCCCAAATTTTTAAAATTTTGGACCCTCCTTTTGATTTTATCTTGTCTGAGATTAGTTGGATTCCTGAATTATGTTTTTTTCCCTTGCTACAATTTTGGATCGTTTGAAGTTGAATTGAGGCCAATTGTTTTCTTACTTTTCGGAAAACTGTTTTTGTCTGCCAATGCTTTCACTGTGGAGTTTAAAGTTCTGATTTGAAATGTTGTCCTTTTTTATTTAAAATGGTTGTCCTTCATTGCTATCGGAGGTCAGTTGAAGTTTGAGTCGAAACTTTTCTCTATTCCGCAGCTGTATCGGAGGTTAAACGAACTAACTTTAACGCTTCCTAGCGAAAGGTTTTTTGAGCACTGGACGCTTTGTTTTTATGTTTGCTTATCACTGTCGGAGGGGTTTTGAACAGTGAATCGGGGTTCTAATCTTAAGCGACACTGCCTTTACGGAGGCCTTGTTGTTTATCTCGCCGACCCTATGGGTGTGCTTAGTTGTAAGTGTGCTGATCCGTAGTTTTAGAACCTCCGATCACCGACGTTTTTATTGTTGTGGAAGCCCAGTCAACTTTTCTTTACCACTGTTCAGGAGTTGAATGATCTAATATTATTGTCTTTTTCACCGACACCATGGAAAATGTGTATTCTTTGTTTTATTTGAATGCTGAAATTTTGATTTTTTGCTGTCGGAAGTCTGTTAATGTTTGTGTCGGGGCATTAGTTATCTATTCCGCTGATGTTTCGGAAGGGAAACGAAGAATGACCCGACAAACAGTTTTAATCCTCGCCAATTCCGTGGTTTTTATTGTTCAAACCTTTTGGTTTTCGATGACTATGTTTTTTTCGAACTTTAGCACTTAGTCCTTCCGCTCGCCGATGCCTATGTGTTTAGTTGGTAGTGGTTCCAATTTTCGATGCATGATTATGATAGCATTTAGTTCTAAAGCACCGACACGGAGGAGATGTTGAGACGTGAGTTGCCATTACTTAGCGTTAAGGTTCTCTAACACTGATAGAGTTAATAGTCTGGCGGAACCCGTAGTCTGTTTGAAGCCCGCCGTTGTGACTGTGAATAGGACTATCATGCCGATGCTTTTGTGGTTCTGACCACCGATAGGGGTTTTTCCCACCATGTTTGTGTGCTTTTACTCTATTTTTTCAGCGGCAGAGGTTTCTTATTGTTTTTATCATGATATATTTTTCGCGATGAGAACACAGTGCAGGGCCTCACATTTAATGATTAGTTTTATTTATAGTGTGGTTTACATTTTCTTGAAGGCGGTCCGTATTAATGTTGAGTTTTTCGTTTTAACTGCAGACATACTTAGAGGATTTTTTTTTTCCAGATCCAGTTTGATGATTGCTGCTGCGAAGAAGACGTATATAAAGGACAAAGCAGAAGGGAGTTGGTTGAAGAAAAGAAAGCAAGAATCAGAGACTTTGCTCAAAGAGAAGATAGTGAAGGTCTGAGATCAAAAGACCAATGGATTATTGAGCAGAATTGTTAGCAGTAGAGGCCCAGACTTTGAAAAGGTTCATCAGTTACTAAGCTAGTCCCTCTTTACAAAGTGCTCTTAAAATCTTAATCTGAAATGTAACGTATTGTAATAAATCATGAGCACTCACTAAAGACAAATTGTGGGACTGAACGATTGGGGGAAGCCCAAAGGTTACTGAGGGGCAGCCCAAGAGTTTTGCTTGTAGTATAAGTATAAGAGAGTTAGATAGAAAGGAGGACTTTTTCCCATTGAGATTTGTGAGAACATGTTGTAAGAAGAACTATTTCCTTTTGCAATAAGAATTACAAGTTTCTTGTTGGAGAAAGCTTGGTGCAACTTTTCAAATGCTGTGCTATGGATGTGTTGAATGTGAACTATTTCATTTTCAGCTTTCTGCCCATTAACTATGAGATCGTTCTAACTCTTTGAACCTATGTTCTTGTATGAATGCTCTCTAGTTTATTCTATGAAATTTCCACTATGAGTAATGAATGTTGTTCATAAACAATTAGCTATTTGGTTGTTCATATATCTATAAATGTTCATGTATTTTGAAATAAGTAACAGCTATTTGTGATTTTTCTTAATGCATGTGCAAAACACATTACTCATTGATGAATGATAATCTTGCTCCCTAGGGATAGCTTAGGTAGTTAGTTTTAATTTCTTGTTGTGTGTGATTTAGATGCGAGGGAGTTAATACGAGAGGTAAGAACCTACGCATCACATTGTGACCCCTCCTCGTATTCTCTATCAATCTGCATTCTTAGATAGGAACTTTCATTTCATACTTAAATAATAAAAAACTAAAACATACATGGTGGACTAGGCCATAACCGGTAAAACCTTTTTTTTTGGTTACTTTGACCTACGGTAGCCAGACCGTAAACCAGACGGATTCCCCATAGAGCTAGAAGGAGGGAAGCCAGTGCACGGCTAGCCAAGGAAACTTATTTTCTCGAGATTATTCCACCGATGACAGTTCTGAAAGCAGTTTGTTTCCCAATCCAATTCCTGAATAGAATGGCAAAGAGCATCTGTATTCTATTGATAACGAAGTAGTTAATGATCTGAGGAGACATACTAGGGAATATGTGAAGAAGATCGAAGGATTACCAATTATCCCTGCCTTACCTAGAAGGAAATATCAAAAGAAAGACCACCCTATATTGGAAGACGCAGTATTGGTTGGAGATGTTGAAGAACTGGTAGAAATAGCCTTACAGGAAGTTGTTCAACCTCTGAATCAGTTGGGCCTAGATACACCTTACTGCTCACCTGTTCAAACCCCTGTTCATTAACCACCTCACTCTCCACCCACACTCGTGGTAGGCGTAAACGCAAATCAGCCACCCAACCCACCAAATCCACCACCTGTTTGGAAGGCTAGGTCACCTCTAAACCTAGCACCTCCTTTGCATGACTTACCTCAGGATTTTGAGAAAATGTTTCCCAAGTTTGACCCAAGTGAAAATATTTTGGTAGATGATCATTTGCAAAGCTTTTACTTGGCTATAGATGGACTAAGGGAAGGATAACATGAAGAGGTAGTCTGCAGATTATTTCCACATACCCTAAAAGGAGCAGCAAATTCATGGTATTTTTCTCTGCCTACAAACTCAATCACAGACTGGGACACATTTGAAATAATATTTAGAAGTAAATATGCAGCCCAGAAAACTCATGCAGCTCTAAGGAAAGGGTTATGCACTTTAAAGAAAGAAAGAAAAGAAAAAGTGCATAGTTTTACTCAAAGATTTGTTGCTTATATAAAGAACGTTTCTGCAGCTGATAAGCCCTCTGATAAAGTTCTGATTGAATACTATACTTCAGCTCTTGGGCCTGAATTGGCCATGTTTGCTAAGATGTCAGTCAAGCCTACATTGTCAGAGACTTATGAAGAATCTGAGAGGGTAGAAGCTGAAAAAGAGAGCATAGAAGATTATTCTAAGCCTAAGGATAAGCAATCACATGACTTTGAGGGGATGTTGAAGATGATGCAAAAGCTATCTAATAGAGTGATAGATTTGGAAAAAGAAAAGGAAGAGCAGAAATCGTATAAGCCTTACTATGAAAGGAGAGAAGATAACAATCAATTTAAAACTCCTCCACGCAGTCCTACATCAATGAATTTAACTGAGGTGGGTATGGATAACTTTTGCACCTTTCATCAGCAGCCTCATTCCAAAAAAAATTGCCCTCAATGGATCAATTCGATGACATTAGTAATGAATCAGCTATTGGCCTCTAAACTAACAGAAGTTGATAATGAGGAAGAAATGGGTAGTAAATCCATGGAAAAACAAGAGGATGATGCTATGGGTTTATGGGACTGTGTCTCACTTTTTGATATAGAAGACGAAAGCGATCTAAAACATGGGAATATATCAGAAACAAATGTGACAACGAGAAGTCAAGGTTTGATAAAAGAAGACAGTTCAATAGTCCCGAAAATTAAGAGACTTCAAGAGAACATGAAGAAAATTCAGAAAAGCACCACAGCTGACAAAATACTTGAATCCACCATTACGAGTCAAAATCCAAAGCAAATCAACATGCCTGTTAAACCTATCGAAGAGAATATTGATAATGTAAAAAAGAATCTAGAAGAACATAAGATGGAGTATAATATTGTGGAAGATATTAAAAGGGCTAAGGCCAAATTTCACTCTTTGAAATGTGTAATGTGCCTCAACAGAAAGTAAAATTGTTAAAAGCACTTGAAGTACCCGAAGAAAAGCTTCCCACTAACAATCGATCGGAAGAGGGAGTTGGTGAAGCAAGTGGGGAAGGTTAATATAGGTACAAAACCCCACCATTTCTATTAACCTTTGAGATTTTCAACCACAACGTGCACAACTATTTGGTAGAATCAGGGGCATCAGTCAATTTTATGCCTCTTTCAGTCTGCAAAAAGATCAATGAACAACCTAAACCATCTACCTGGCAGGTTATTCAGTTAGACAAGACAAATGTGAAGGTAATTGAGGAAATGGAGGATGTTCTGATTCGATTATCTTCAAATGAAAAGGTATGTCAATTCATCGATATTGTAGTAGCAGACATACCTAAGGCTTATGGACTTGTTTTGAGTCGGGATTGGTCAATAAAGCTAAATGGATATTTTGCATCAGATTGGTCACATCTGTGGTTTCCTTATAAAGGAAGTCCCAATCAAATAAAGGTATTAAGAGAACCCCACATGAAGCACAATGTTACTCAACTAGAGGGTGAGAATGAACCAGTGATTTATGTGTTGGGAAATTATCTATTTGAGCTAGAACCGAGAAACTACCAAGAGAAATAAGCTAGCAGTACATCAGACACCCAACCCGATCTTCTTTGGTTTTCACGGGCTGATGAGATTTATTGTAAAATAGTAGATTTAATTTCAGATATAGTTTTTTCAAGACTAGTAGATGTATTTTTTTATAATGGGTAGGCCTTTTCAGTCAAGCCTAGCCCCTTAACCTACAATTTGTCAGATTTACAGGGGTGGGCAGAGAACTAACCAGTTAGTGGTTTAGTTCTCAAATTTTATTTTCTTGATTATCTTGTACATAAATAAATTGATTGCTTGGTTGTTTATTTTTTATTTATTTTATTTCTGTTTGTTTTTAGTTTAGATTTTGATTGATTTCAATAAAAGAAGCAAGCTTTTGGTTGCATGGAGAGCATCAAAATTCTGGATTAACTAAAGCCTTGATTATAAGACTGTTTACTATTGATTTATCTGAAAGAATTTCTTCTAGTTTAGCAGTTTTCCTAAATGGATATGAACACATTGAAGTCCTACTTAATCCTTGTAAATTAACTCAGGATCAAAAGGTCTAGAATACTATTTCGAGGCTCCATCCATCTCACATTTAAAATGTCCTAGGAGGTGACAGCAAAAGAACCACAGAAAGGAAGTAGGGTAAACAGTATATTATATATAAATGATCCCATGCCAAGAATTGAGAGCCAAAAGGAAAATAAGAGCCAAAAATCTCCTAAGAAAGCAATATGTATCAAAACAAAGTACTGAACCATATGACTACAAAAAATTGGCAAAGTTCTTCTTTGTCCATGAGCTGAAATTTAAATACATCTCTCACACAAAAGGACACTATGGATAGAGGAGCCTGAATAAAAAAAATCAGAAAGAAAGGCATGCAGAAGGACTCAGAAAGGACAAAATTTCGAAAGCACAACAAGTGAAAAATGGCAGGGGAATGAGGAACAAATGAATATTTCCATTTACCATATGTTACAATCCTGTGGTGTCCAAGCTAGAAGCTACCCGAAGACAGAGGTAAAAAATGAAATTCATATTCCTGGCCTCAAAAGAGTTATCTAGACTTTTAAATCTTGGTTCCCATTATCCCTAAACTGGACTGTCATCAATGATTAAAAGTACATACATTTGCCATTTGGGAAATCCAAACATCTAGAAAAATTCAACATGTTGGTTTTATTGTCAAATAGTCTGTTACTTAAGGAAGAAATTGTCCAGAGATCTAGATTCACCAGGCAGTCGCCAATTGTTGCGGCTACAACTTTTTTCCCAAATTTTTAAAATTTTGGACCCTCCTTTTGATTTTATCTTGTCTGAGATTAGTTGGATTCCTGAACTCTGTTTTTTTCCCTTGCTATAATTTTGGATCGTTTGAAGTTGAATTGAGGTCAACTATTTTCTTGCTTTTCGAAAAACTATTTTTGTCTGCCAATGCTTTGACTATGGAGTTTAAAGTTTTGATTTGAAATGCTGTCCCTTTTTATTTGAAATGGTTGTCCTTCATCACTGTTGGAGGTCAGTTGAAGTTTGAGGAAGAACTTTTCTTTATGCCGCAGCTGTATTGGAGGTTAAACGAACTAATTTTAACGCTGGCCAGCCAAAGGTTTTTTGAGAACTTAACGCTTTGTTTTTATGTTTGCTTATCGCTGTCGGAGGTTTTTTGAACAGTGAATTGGGGTTCTAGTCTCAAGCGACGCTGCCATTATGGAGGCCTTGTTGTTTATCTTGCCGATGCTGTGGGTGTGCTTAGTTGTAAGTCCATCGATCTGTATTTTTAGAACCTCCGATCGTCGACATTTTTATTGTTGCAGAACCCTAATCAAATTTTCTTTGCCACTGTTCAGGAGTTGAATGATCTAATATTATTGTCTTTTTCACTGACACCGTGGAAAACGTGTAGTCTTTGTTTTATTTGAATGCTTAACTTTTGATTTTTCCCTGTCAAAAGTCTGTTAATGTTTGATTCGGGGCATTAGTCATCTATGTCGTTGACGTTTTGGAAGGGAAACGAAGAATGAGCCGACAGAAATTTTTAATCCTCGCTGATGTCATGGTTTTTATTGTTCAAACCTTTTAATTTTCGATGAATATGTTTTTTCGACCTTTAGCACTTAGTCCTTTCGCTCGTCGATGTCGATGTGTTTATTTGGTAGTGGTTCTGATTTCCGATGCATGATTACGGTAGCATTTAGTTCTGAAGCGTCAACATGGGGGAGATGTTGAGGCTTGAGTCACCATTCCTTAGCGTTAAGGTTCTCCAACGCCGATAGACTTAATAGTCTCATGGAACCCATAGTCTTTCTGAAGCCCGCCGTTGCGGCGATGAATAGGACTATCCTGCCAATGATTTTGTGGTTCCGACCACCGATAGGTGTTCTTCCCGCCATGTTTGTGTTCTTTTACTCTAGTTTTTTGGGCGGCATAGGTTTCTGATTCTTTTTATCATGATAGATTTTTCACGATCAGAACACAGTGCAGGGCCTCACATTTAATGATTATTTTTATTTATAGTGTGGTTTACATTTTCTTAAAGGTAGTCTGTATTAATGTTGAGTTTTTTGTTTTAACTGCAGATGTACTTAGAGGATTTTTTTTTCCAGATCTAGTTTGATGATTGCTACTACGAAGAAGGTGTATCTAAAGGACAAAGCAGAAAGGAGTTGGCTGAAGAAAAGAAAGCAAGAGGCAGAGATGTTGCTCAAAGAGAAGATAGTGAAGGTATGAGACCAAAAGACCAATGGATTATTGAGCAGAATCGTTAGCAGTAGAGGCCCAGACTTGGAAAAGGTTCATCAGTTACTAAGTTGGTCCCTCTTTACAAAGTGCTCTTAAAATCTTAATCTGAAATGTAATGTATTGTAATAAATCATGAGCACTCACTAAAGACAAATTGTGGGACTGAACGGTTGGGGGAAGCCCAAAGGTTACCGAGAGGCAGCCCAAGAGTTTTGCTTGTAGTATAAGTATAGGAGAGTTAGATAGAAAGAAGGACTTTTTTCAATTGAGATTTGTGAGAACATGTTGTAAGAAGAACTATTTCCTTTTGCAATAAGAATTACAAGTTTCTTGTTGGAGAAAGCTTGGTGGAACTTTTCAAATGTTGTGCCATGGATGTGTTGAATGTGAACTATTTCATTTTCAGCTTTGTGTCCATTAATCGTGAGATCATTCTAACTCTTTGAACCTATGTTCTTGTATGAATTCTCTCTAGTTTATTCTATAAAATTTCCACTATGAGTAATGAATGTTGTTCATAAACAATTAGCTATCTGGTTGTTCATATATCTATAAATGTTCATGCATTTTGAAATAAGTAATAGTTATCTGTGATTTTTCTTAATGCATGTGCAAAACACACTACTCATTGATGAATGATAATCTTTCTCCCTAGGGATAGGTTAGGTAGTTAGTTTCAATTTCTTGGTGTGTGTGATTTAGATGTGAGAGAGTTAAGACGAGAGGTAAGAACCTACGCATCACATTGTGACCACTCCTCGTATTCTCTATCAATCTGCATTCTTAGATAGGCACTTGCATTTCATACTTAAATAATAAAAAACTAAAACATACACGGTGGACCAAGCCGTAACCGGTAAAACCTTTTATTTTTGGTTACTTTGACCTACTGTAGCCGGACCGTAAACTGGATGGATTCCCTATACCAAACAGTAATGAGCTAATTGGGAACGTTTACTAGGGAGAATCCCTAGCTGTTGTTGCATGCGCTTTTCCAGGCCTCAATAGTGCCCGAGGCCTTTTACTTTCTTTGGAAGTCTCATTATACTATTATTCATCTTGGATGACTTCTTATGCCCAATATGGTCTTCATGTCTCAAGGTGGATCCACCATTCTCTTTATATTCTTCTGAATCTCTTTCTTTCGCCACGATGTCTCTGACCCGCAGAGCTTCAAGTTCCTTTTCTGAATTGTCTTTACTTGTTCTTCAGAATGATATACAAGTCAAGTTTAGTTGCATGATTAGAAACATATCATAATTTCTAGAACATATTAATAGTGACAAATATATGTCACATAGTCATGCAACTATCTTAGCCAAATGCTACAACATTCATCCATATCCTATACACATGCAGTAACTTCTGGATGCTTTCTACCCCAATGCTATTAAGAGTGTGTACTACTCCTAATATGTCAGCAAAGATGTTTCAATATAGATAACTAGCAATGGAATGTTGTACAACACCATTGACTTCTTACCCATCATGTGCAATTCAGTAGTATAAATTCAAACACACAAACATGCATAATACATCAACTGAATATAAACAAATGCACAACCAAACAATATCATGAAATGACAATTGAACACTTATATTGTTTGTTTGGTCGGTAGACTCCTTCTTGAGCCTTCAGCTTCATCACCTTCTTCATTCATAACTGCATAATTTCTTATCCAAATGCTAATATGGATAAGAGGTTCTTCATGAGTTGACTCCTTCATATTCCTCATCGCTTGAGGAATCTTCTTTGAATCATGAGAGCTTTATCTTCAGTTGCTCCCATATTCTCTTCTCTTATTATGAGCCGATATTCTTCTTGTGTGCACTCTTCCCAGAGTATGTTGAAGGTTATCAACTTCCTTCTGGCACACATTCCTTGAGTTAATGAATCTCGTAACCTTGGGAGGCCATTCAAGGTGGTTACCACAATATCTTCTTCTTCTTCGATTGCTTCATTATGGCATCGAACACTTCCATTTGGTTTCGTCAAGGATGACACATGAGGGATGAGATGATCCTTAATAGAATCTGCAATGATTCTCTTACCTCTAGCATTAGCCTCATCTCCCTTAGGATCTTAGAAATTCCTTACTAAAATACTGATCCAACTCATTTTCTTCAAGGATCAGGGAGGTCCTATACTTCCATGCTCGAAAGTTGTTAGCTTCACCAAGCTTGTCATCAATCTGGGTGTGATTAGTCATTTTGAAATGAGAATGTCAAATGCAAATAGTAAATATTTAGATCTTATCGATTTGAGGTGTCTGACTTGGTTCCGAAGCTAGCTAATCTAGGGTTTGTCATAAGAAGAAAAAAAACCCTAATTTTCCAAACTTGGAATTTCAAAATTCTGATTGGACAGAAATATGTACCTCTTCAAGGTGACATTTCCAATTTACTCCTTTTCTAAAAACAATGGTGGGAAGCTCCTAGAACAGGAGGCCCTAGTTTCCCCAATTTATTCTGCAGAATTTTTTGATATTTTCTTTTGTTGTATCTCTAAAGTTTTGGCTCCTTACAGTCTGAAACGTCACACTAAGATAGCTTGATATGTATTCTATCCAACCCCATAGGTTAGAGAATAATTGGATTCTTCAAGTAGGACTTATGTTAAGTTTCTCAAGGTGATTGTTTTGAGGAATGTTCATCATAGCAAACTTGTACAAGTTTCCGCGTGTGACAGTTTCACAGTCGGGGTCTGAAAAGAGGACCACATAAACAAAATTGTGTTCGCTACCTATAAAATACTTATAAATTTCATTTTGACATTCCATCCCAAGATATAGAATTTTTTCCTAGGTCACTTGTTTATGAGTCTATCCTGGAGGAGGCTGGAACCCTAATTTGAAGGAATCATATATCCTGAAGTATAGAGAATTGGAGGTTGAAACCTTTACACAAGGTACATACATATTTTCTCTTCGGTATGTAAAACGTTTCTACTCCTAATCCTTCTCCAATATCAAGTTGTAGAAAAATTTCCAAGATGACTACATTCATTCTTCTAGGGTTTTCAAGTATGAACCCCTAATTTCCAGTAGCTTCCATTCTCATTGTATTTCGGTTGCACGGTGCCTTCTTTCAGGGTGAATCTGATACCATGTTAGTTTTTAAAATTTATTTTACTTGGGATCTTTATCTAAAATAATTACAAGCACAACAATGCATCAAATATACACTAGATACACAAGACACAAAGATTTTCATCGAGGAAACCATACAGGAGAAAACCCCTCAAACTTCCTCATAATAGTTCTGTCACAAAGATAAGATGACAATATAGAATAACCCAAGAACAATATGTCTACAAAATCTCTATGTCCCTCCTCTTCTTCTCTCTCCTAAAGCACACATGAGAGAGAAAGTGAAGTGTGTCAAATGAGGAGGGTGCCTCCCTATTTATATTCTTCCATTGTGTTGTTAACTCAACCACTAGGTCGATCAAGTTACTTGTGGGGATGACCTACATAAGAATACACATAAATACATTTTACTTTATTTAACCTGGGGACTATATACTTGACTTACAACACAGGTTTTACTGCGGTGTCAATACACAATGATCACATCCCCAAAGGAGGAATAGACATCCCCGATGGGGGTACAACAATATACAATAGTAATATACATCATAATATCTTCCGAAGTTACAATTACAACAACAATTTAAACAAAATACTTTCCATGGAATTCAATCCCATCACATAGGACTCCATCTCCGAGTGATAAGGGCATCATGACCAAATATTTTATCATATCAAAGGCTCCAACAATCATGGGCTTACAAACCACCATATGTATGGATTCCAAGACCCAAATAATTTCCAAATGCACCATCAATGATCATATACTGTCCAAGGGTTAGCATGCCGCCATTTATGTGGGTGCCAAACTTCCTCATGCATAACGACCATCTCCAAGGGTTCCATGACCCCAACAAGGGCTACACAGCATCAAGATCTTCATCAAGGGTTCCATGTATTCATCAAGTGCACACTCACACACACTTGTGTTTTTCTCCAACATTATTATGACCCTAAAAAGAATTATATTATTATTTTTAGGGTGTTATTGACCCAACTTACAACAAAGGGTTTACCTCGTCACTTTTACATGACATTTTACATCAGTGACATATCCTAGAGGAGCAATACTAATAATGTGAAGTACAAGTAGAATATTCTTTGAAGTTACATTATTTCAACACTCCCCCTTAACAAGAAGGATATTCTACTGACACCAACAAAAACTTGTCTAGCTTGATACAACATAATCAGAAGGATATAGATGAGGCATCATCAACATCATCTTTTGGAACATTGTCTAGTACATTTATAGATCATCGAAATTTTTGAATAACATCATCATCTTTAACATGGAGCTAGAGTGTCAACATCTTCAGTTAAGAGCATAAGTGCATAGGAATATCTTGATCATGGATCAAGACTGATTCTTAGTGACCTCCCAATTCATACAGGCCTCCCTCTAATGACAGATACATCTTCTAGAGAATATATTCTTCAACTTCTTATTTTTCTAACTTCCTGGGAGGTTATTCTTATTCTTTTTCTTCCACTAAGTTAGAATGATGTCTTTTGCTATTCTTCCTCTTATATTCTTCTTTCTTTATCGAACAATTTCTAGCAATGTGTCATATCTTATCACAGTGGTAACATTGATAAGTGGAGAAATATTTTTGCTTGTAATCTCCATTTCTATTCTTTTGAAACTTCTTAGAAGGATAAGGCCCCTTATGATTTTCCTTTTTGAAATTATGCTTTCCTTTTCTTCTTCCGGTATGAGTAGCTAGAGCATGGTCATCATCTCTAAGTAGTGCTTCTCAGTTAGCTACTCTAGCTTCTTCTTGAACATATTATTCCCATAGGATATCAAATTTTAGTCTTTCCTTCCTTGCATAGATTGTCTGGATGAAGGAGTATCATGGTCTAGTAAGACCATTGAGAGTACCATTACTAGTTCAATTTCCGACAATCTTGTCTTCAATTGATTCTAGTTGTTCTTCAAATTGAGAGACCCTTGTGAAGTATTCATGGATAGATTCACCCTTGCTCATCTTTTTACTTGTGATTTGGGCTCTCAAGTTCATCTTTCGGTTGATGTTTCTTCCTTCATGCATTCTTGATAGGGAATCAAACATTTACTTTGGTGTATCCTTAGAGGATACTTGAGACATCAAGTGATCCTTGATTGAATCAGCTATGATCCTCTTGGATCTAATCCTGTCTTTTTTACTTTTCGTTTACTTCATCTTCTTCGGGCTCTGACACAAATCCCTTGATAAATTTTGCAAGTCTCTTCTAGAATGAGTCCTATTCTATCTTTCCAAGAACAGAAGTTTGATGTGCCTTCCAACTTGTCATCAAGCTTAGTGCTTGGAGACAACTTGTCTGGGAGATCAGAAAATGAAAAAAATTGAAAATTTCTCAGAAATGAAAACTGTACTCACGAAAACATGTGCTTGACTGAGGAAAGTATGATGGTGTAGTCAGTTTATGAAGAATCCAAATTCTAACCCTTGAAACTTGACATGCAAGATGTTGGACTGTAGGTTTTGGTTCTATTTTCTAGTTTTCTGGTTTCAAGCCAAACTAGGGCTTGAAATTCTAGAAGATATGTCCACTAAAAAACTTCAATATTGGTGCCAAAATATTCTCCTAGGAGGGGCTCACTTCCCTATGTCACTTGCACTCAAAAAAATCCACTTTATTAGAAAACCCTAATTTTCGTGTTCGATGAAGGAGAGAGATATTTACCTCATGAAATCTACTCTTTTCAGGCGAGCTCTGATACCATGTTAAGTTTTTTATGTTGTAATAGCTTAAGTCCTAACTTGATTAGCATTTAATACATTTTAATAATAATAACATAAAGAGTATCATTGAAAGAAATACAATCACAAGGTACACAACAATTTATCCGAGGAAACCCGTCAAGGGAAAAACCCAATAAAAATTCCTCAATATAGATTACCAATATGCAATGATCAAAGAACAAGGTATCATAAATAGAGAGACCAAACCCCAAGCATAAGATCCAAAACACGAAAGACACTAGTCCTCCTCCTTCTCTATCCCTCATAATTTCTCTCTCTTGTGCAACACAAGCGTTTGTGAGAGTGTACAAATGAGGGAGGGCGTCTCCCTATTTATACTGATCTTCCCAACTGATATTCTCCCTAACTAGGAAAACCTGTCTAACTAACATGGTCAGCTTACCTAGGAAATACGAAAATAATAATTATATTATTCTTTTTAGGCTGTTATTGACCCGACTTAAAATGAAGGGTTTACCTCATGACTTTTACATGACCTTTTACATTAGTGACATATCCGAAGGAGAAATGATCATAATGTGATGTACAAGTAGAATATTATTTGAAGTTACATTATTTCAACATGTGCAAATATTACGGTAGTATGTTGTTCAAAATGTTAGAGTGATTGTCATATTTGCAAAAATGTTGTTGATATGAGAAAAAAATGCGTGCACATTTTTTCTCATAAAACATGTGCACAAATTTTCTCAAAAAAACATTTAATTGTTATTTTCAGGTACGATTCAACACCCCTCGCACCTGCCCTTTCTCCCTTCTCTAACCCCTTATCAAACCCCATCTCTCCCCTACTCACCCTACCCTAATCCCTCATCTACCATTGTCTATATCATAGTCCCCCTCCCGGCACTAGTGGAAAATGAGAGATTAGTGACCAAAAAAATGACCAAAATCCGCATATCAATGACCACTTTTGGTTTGGCGATCGCTGGTGGCTAATTTGCGGTCTTTTATTACATGACCAAAATTGGTCATTTTTATTTTGGTCATTTATAGCTTGTCGGTTGGTCATATATTTGGTCATTAATTTGGCCATATATTTGAATCAATGACCAAATATATGACCACATTTGTGACCAAATTAATGATCACATGACAAACTACAATATGACCAAATTTGGTCGCGTAATAAAAGACCATAAATTAGCC
>LPNX011000425.1:0-15924 GCA_001517045.1 Pseudotsuga menziesii
TGTCTTTACTCTATCTAAGCTTTGAAGTTTTGGTGTTATTGATTGTTGGAGGCCGATCAAGGGCCAAGATCTGCTCTGTGTTGTTCTGACTTGGTTTTCACAGATTTTGTTGATGACTTCAATGGCTAGTTCCTTCTGGAACCTTCAACCATGTTCACGCAGGTGATGTACTTTGTTTATACTTGTTTATTTAATTATTTATCTTTATGATAGGCTGCACTAGCCTAAGGCATGGGAGACGGTTCATGTCTTGACCCATCCCGTCCATTACATTATTTTACAAGGCCTTGGCCTTACCATAGTTTATACTATGGGTGTAAGGACCGTCTCCTAAGCATGAGAATCTAAGGGTTTGTAAGCATATGGTTCTCCATACGCTAACCTCTTGATATTAATAAAAAGTGAGGGTTTACATACTATTTTGTTGGCATGACCATACATGTTTTGGACTTAGTGCATCTCTTTAAGGTCCTTGATGTTCCTAGAGTAAATGCTATTTCATATGGTTTTAATATAATGTAAGGGATTACAATGAATAAACCCCACTAAGCTTGCAATATGGTTTTAATATAATTGAAGGAATAACACTATGCTAGGATTGCAACTATTTCACAATGACCTTGGAATATAGGAGTAAGATTGGTTGTCTATGAATTATAGTTAATTTTGTTTTTGTACTGATAATAAAATTTGGTTTTATGACTCAGCTCTGTTTCTGTGTGGTTAGGTGAAGAAGCCACCGTGAAATGAGGTAATTGTGCCATGAGATTGTTGGGGTAAAACAAATTTTCAATCCATCTTACTTGCCTTTTCAACTCATCCAAGTGTTGTATTTCGAAGAAAGCCATTTGCTTTAATATCACTGCTATGCTAGTAATTATTTTTCATCCTTGTCAGCTTGAAAATACCTTTGTATCTTAGACTGGCTGAGGTGCCGGATCAGGTGCCGGATGGGGTACTGGAATAAATTTGGGAAATTGGCATGTTACATGGTAAAGGTAATGAATGTTGAATGTTGGGATATGTCTTATAAAATAAGTGTTATTATTATTAACCAAGTGCTTTTGCCTTTAATACAAGTTCGATGCATTATGGATTTACCATAGTAACCTTGTCATCTATTTGGTTGATACGCTACCATTCCTTCATATATCATTTTATGGCATTGACATTTGGAAATATTTCATTTCTTTATTATTAACTTGCCATCCTTAATATAATTTATGTCATTGATATATTTCAATTGGGATTCTTCAATGCCATGGTTAACGGTGTCTTAAGGTCACGGTTGATCAAAACGTGTTATAATATGGTCATAATTCCCTGCAACGTGGGTAGTACGTGCCTCAGCTTACAATGATTTTCTTTACCACGTCCACAGTTATCATTACCTTCACTTCCTATCGTTACCACCCTTTGTTATTATAGTTTTGGCCTGTTTCTAGTTTTCACCATTCCCAGCGAGAGAAAGATTGATGCAGTTCTCCATTGTCTTCGAATTGACTGTATGTTAATTTGCTGACTTCTCTTTTCCTATTTTCCAAGATGCTTAACTGCCATGAACCCTCGAAGTATGGCCAATTGTTAGCCACTCCTGATTTTTTAGCATGCAAAGAGATGTTTATTCGGGTTGGGTGGCATTCTTTCTTAACTAATTTACAAGGCCACAATGATGTTGTTTCCTTGCAGTTTGCCTTAGGTTTTGATGGGCACACAACCAAGGTCGGGTCATTGGATTTTCCAGTTACAGAGGAGTCAATTGCATTGGCTACAGGACTCCCACGCACAGGGGATCGTTGGTTTAAGAATTTTCGGTTGCCACGAAAAGACTATGACTATGTCTTCAAACCTGAATTTTTGGCCGTGAAAGGTGAAAAGTGCTTCTCAAAGCTCTGGGTTAGAGATGAATTTCACAATTCCTTAATGATCATCACCAAGTTAATTACCTGTGAAGGCCGATTCTCTACTTACAAAGCCTGTCATTTTCGCCTGCTAGCTCACTTTGAGTTCGGTAAGATTCTCAATTTTCCATTTTATTTTTGGAAGAGCTTGAGTAAGATGGCCTCACAAGTTAGGAAAAAATTAGAGAATTCGACTCATAGTCTTTACCATCATGGGCTTATCAAGATGCTCATTTTAACTGAGTTAAAGAAGACAGGTCAGGTATGGGAGCAATTTGTATATGAGCTGTCCAATTCTCATCTCAAATCATCCCTGGGGAATGAACTGTGTGAGCCTTGTATCCCTGATCTTGTTGATAAAGCCTCTTTTGTAAATATTGCTGAACATCAAAACAGTCATACTCAGGAACCAGCTGTCAAGAGTTGTAAGAAGGCTGGAGCATCCCATACTAAGAAGTCTCCAGTATCTAAGGGGCAGCATGTAAGCTCTCAGTCTTGGGGAGAAAAGGGTCGTGAAAATTTGTTTGCTTCTCCCAATTGAAGATTTACCCGTAGTATGACTGTTCAAGAGAAGAAGAGGGCATCCAAAGGTAAGGCACCTGTACATGTCGAGTTGTCCTCATCCACTGCTTCTTCTGCCCATGATAATTCTGATTCTCATGATTCCCATCATCACTCCTCCATACCAAGTCCTGTCAATGAGCCTTCATTTCCAGCATCACCTTCAAACTCTAGTCCAAAGTATGTTAAAGGATCACCTTCCAAATCAGGCCCGAAGTCTGCTAAATCTCATCGGTCAGATGTTTCAGCTTAGGGAGTTGACTACTTTCGGCAGCGAAATTTTAGGTTGACAAAGAAATTACAAGAGTATGTTAGATTGGACCGGTTTATCAAGCAGGAAAATGCAATTTTAAAGGCTAAGGTAGCCTCTTTACAAACTTTAGTTGATGAGGTTACAGGATCTAATCGCAGTCTCAGGAAATAGTTAAAGCAAAAGGATAAACAGTTTGAAAAAATGATTAGTGTACAACTGCAACCAGCTCCATCTCCTCCTCAAGTACAAGTCCTGTTTAATACATCAACCTTGGTTTCTGGAGTTGGATCCAAAGATTGATCATCTATTTTGAGTTTCAAATTTTGTCTGTCTGAAACTTTCTTGCATAGGGACATGCAAGGTCTTCATTCTGGGGGAGATGATGGCCTCCTATTTTGACTGTTCAGCAAAATATTTTCTAGTTTCAAGTCTCATGAAACCAAGTAATAATCAACTTTATTTAGTGTTGTTTTGTGCATGGTTATGCCTTTTGAAGATCAACATTGCTAGGTGCTTTGGTAAGTGACTTTTTAATTGTTTATTTATTATTTTGCTTTGTTTTTATGTATATAATGGAACATTTAGTTTTCATTTAATAATGGGTCAATTAATGAGTCTTTATTTCTTTCATGCAGGAGTATTTTGGCTATCCGACCCAATGCTTGTCCCGGTGCTCCAAAGATACATGTTGACTGAACCAGGGATTTTGGGGATTTTGTACACAGAGGAGATGTCTCGCCTAGTTTTCAGATGCATGTGAAAATTTTTCAGGTGTTGTTTCGTGGTTGTCCTGTGCTCAAGGCATTGTTTCCCTCCATCTTTAGCAGTGTATGGATCTCAAGGGATTTGAATCCCATATTTTGGTTCATGTATGCTGAGATAGGTGTAGAGTTGTTAGGATAGGGTCGATTCTTGCTCCAAGGTCGGTTTTGCTTTGTATTCTAGGTATAAAATGTAACCTTGAAACCCTAAGTAGAGGGATGCACATAGAGAATACACTGTAACTCTGTTTTTATTAATTGATCAAGCGTTTATCCTCTCAAGGTTTTGATTTCAGACTTTTAGGCATTGAAGGCAGAGCCCGCCTTCAACCCCAATCATTTGTGTATAAATGTTGCTTGTACTGCTGTAAGTAGAGTGATGTTGCATATTTGACACAGTTTTTATGATGTAATGTTAATGATTTTTTTTACTTGTAATTTGGAATGGGATTTATGTTTGCATAAAACTAGTTGATATCATATGTATTTAGTTGAGCCTGTAGAATCGATTCAGCAGAGTAGTAAGAGTGGATTTGGATTTTAAACCTCTTTGACTCCCAGTGTAATACTGCTTGTTTGATGGTTACAACCCTTGTTTAAAGAATCCGTTCAGAGTTACAAAATTTATAGAAATGTATGATGGATTTGATTATATTCAGTTTGCTGTAGGATCAATTTAATAGAGGACTGAAAGTAGACTTGGAGTTCATACTTCTTTTAATGCCAGCATGATATTAATTAGTGGATGGCTACAATACTTGTTTAGAATCCTTTTGGCTATCGAGTTTACAAGACTGTGGGGTATTCTAGGATTGTATTGTGTGGATTTTAAAAATAATTTGCAGTATTTGTTGAATTAGCAGAGGATTTAAAGATTAATTTAGTTTACATGGTATCTAGGGTTTGCCAAACAACATTTTGAATTGGCTACATAAGGATTGGAATAATGCTTTTGTCCACTACATGGTGTTGAATGAGCTCAAGGAAAAGAATCATAGTTCATTAATAGATGCTAGCATTGTTAATTCCTAGGGTTTGAACACCAGTCTCACAGTACATGCAAATGAGAGTGGGTGTGTATTCTCTGAATAGTTCCAATATTATTTTGTGTGCATAGAATGTAGGTAGAGTATATTTGGCATTAGCAGTAAGTTAAATTTCCTTTTGTTAACTGTTTATAAATGATTTAGGTTAAGAAGAAACATATTTCATTTCAGTAGTTGTTTAAGAGTGATAAGTGTTTGTATAAACTTTGGCATCAGATTCTTTTAGGATTGATGGGTACAGTCTTAGGTACGAGATAAGATCGTTAGGATTGACTCAGCATATGCATTTTGTAGGTAAGGTTGGAACTAGAGTTTTCCTTTACTAAGTTATTTACTTGCTTGGTTGCTTGCCTTGAAGAGTAGATCGATAACTAGCATAGCTTAAAGTTGTTGTAGATTACATTGGAGTTGACAGTATTGTATGCTGTAAGAGAGGGATTAGAAAGCTAATTCTTTTTCTTTAGGACAGACCTAATAACTCTTAGCATTGATCATTCAATAGAGTAGTAGTCCCATCAATTACATTTGGTTTCTTGTTTGTGAGTAGACTAGAATTTCTTTAAGTATGAGCATTGAAACTACTTTGCCCGCACATATGGTGTAGCAGCTCGAAGTATACGTATCCCGGTCGATAATTAAATTAAGGTAAATTAAATAACAATAATTTTACCCAACATATATGTCTGATTGTCCAAAATGCAGCATATGGATTATCAACATTAGACCTGACCGTTGCAATCCCAATTCCCATTTCATGGGTTCTTTGGTGATTGGACCTCCTTCACCATGTGCTGTTTCCTCATAGGTGCCCCTAGTG
Source organism: Pseudotsuga menziesii (assembly GCA_001517045.1). Taxonomy (NCBI): domain Eukaryota; kingdom Viridiplantae; phylum Streptophyta; class Pinopsida; order Pinales; family Pinaceae; genus Pseudotsuga; species Pseudotsuga menziesii. Next base: position 5,340 of record LPNX011000425.1, read on the forward strand.
CATTCAGTAAATGTCAGGATGTCGTGGTTGTTGTACTATATTTTTTGCAGTTGCGGCATGATATTGGTTATCACATGGAAACCTTTAGGTGTTGTAGGAATCTTAATAGCATATTTTTTGGTTTTTCCAACCTGTAATATTGGTGCCCCTTCCATTCTTGACGGTACGTACCAGGGAGTGTCTTCTACCATCGGCCCTTGCAGTTTTCCTCTTGGAGTCATTTCTTCTTTCACCGTAGTTGATGGACCTACTTCTCCCTCTCTTGTGGTCCCTCTCATTGAACCTCGAATTATATTGGTTCTTTTGTCTGTGGTGATTGGACGATTAGCACTCCTCTTATTCCTAACCGATTGCCCTACTGTGGAGACAATCTCTTACATTTATTATATGATGGTTTCCCATGCAATAAGAGTTTCTTGTGTGCTTGTGCTTGAGATAATATGTTCCATTGCTTCTGCAACACCTCTCTTCTTTCTTACACTACTCTTCTCTAATTATTTTGCTCTTTGATCTAATTCTTCTTCTTGATGCGCTCAATGGATCGAACCATGCCCTTTAGTCCAATTTTATAGCCTTTATGCCTTTCCTAAAAGGGATTTGAACCATCATTGCTAAATCCTCATTTATTGACCAGATCCTCTGTTGATTTTACAAATCTAACACACGCCTTGGCCATTAATTGCAGATTTGTGCAACTTTCATTGTCACTTATGTAGTGTAATTGCTTCATTTATGGCCCGATTTGTCCAGTTCGCACCTCTTTCGGTATTGAAACATTCCAAATCTTGTCGCAGTTCAAATTTTTTCATTGCTATTCCTCCCGCCGATAGACATCCCTTTATATTTTTCTTTTTGTTTTTGTTTTTGTTAGCATTGGTGTTGTGCCCAGTTATCTCGATAGGGATTTAACCGACTTTGATTCACTAGTTTTGGAAAAATTGCTTCATCTGACTATTGCAATTGTACCACACCTTCGTTGGTAATGAAATGTATGATGTAGAGACCAAGCTAATGCATCTGAAGCTTATCAAGGTGCTTAACAAACATGTTGTTGTAGCGGGGAACCATACCTCTACGTTGGAAGTGATTTTGTTTTGATGTGGTAATCATGCCATGCCTTCTGTCGATCCTTTTATACTTGCTTATGAAATACTGCAAGTAAGCGATCCTCTTCAAGATGTACTAACTATGTCAGTATTTCCTCAATTTGTCTTTTTCTTGCTCATTCCCTTTACGTATGCTATGCGTATATTGGGGATGATATACTCCATTGGCATTACTGCCTCTTGTCCTCGTGTCAGTATTTTACATGTCATTCTATAGGCCCATAATATCACAGGTATTTTTATATCCCAATTGTCATGATTTGTATCGCATACCTTCGTAAGTGCATTTTCCAATACCTTGTTGAATTCCTCTACTACACCATTCGCTTGTGGGTGATATGGAGTACTATTGTTGTGTTGTATCTGGAATTCCTTAGTCATCACTATGATTGTCTAATTGATGAAGTGAGATCCTTGATCGCTCATTAATATCTTAGGACATCCAAATTGGGTAACCACATTGTCGAAAAGGAACCTTGCTGACGTCGCAGTTGTGCAATCCTTTATCGGTGCTTCCTCAACCCATCTCGTTAGATAATAGGTCGTTGTGATGATGTACCTCGCACCAATTATTTTCCCTAGTGGATTGATATGTCCCACGAAATCAACTACCCACTTGTCGAACGATTGCAGTCTTATTTGAGGTACTAATGGAATCTTGTCTCTCCTCGATGGTTTACTCGTTCTTTGACACATATCACAACTTTTATCATAATCTGTGGCATCGACATGTATTGTCGGCCACCATAATCCATCTCTAATTATTTTTTTGGCGGTTGTACATCCTCCATTATGTACCGATGTAATTCCATCGTGTTCCTCTTCCAATTTTCTTTCTAACTGATGCAAAAGAACAAATCGACATAAAATTTCATCCAGCCCCATCCTATATAACTACCTGACGATCAATTGGAAGTGGACATATCTAACGACTAGTTGTTTCTTTTGATTGGTGGTGAGCTCCTCAGGGGATTTTCTTGTTGTAAAGAAATGAATAATTTGTTTGTAATGGTCATCAACCATTCTAACCCCAAACAGTTGTGCATCAGGTAAACCTTCTTCGATGTTACTTGGTTCTTCACCAGACTCCATCATTAATAGATGATCGGTTCCTGCATTCAACTGTCCTCGTTTCACAATGATCTCAAAGTAAAATTCTGAGAATAGTAGCAACCACATGCATATCTTCCCCCCAACACAAGATTATTGACCAAGTACTTCAACGTTGAGGGATCCGTAAAAATTTTGAAATTTCCTCCTAATAGATAGTGTTCAAATTTATGAAATGCATACACCATCGCCAATCCCTCTATTTCTACCATTGTGTTTGGTTTCTACACAACAGTCAACTTATGAATTTCAAATGCAATTGGGTTGTCAATTGATCCTTGTCTCAGTTGGTCCAATATTACTCCTAATGCAATTGAAGATGCATTGACATGGACATGGAACTGCTTTGTCCAATATGGTAACATTAATATTTAGTTTTTACCCCTTGTGATTCAAATTGAGTTGTTTAGCGGGGGAATTAACATTTCCTTTTGCAGGAATAAAATTCTCAAACATTACAGAAGAGGGAGATGAACACACATGGAGATGATGAAGTCAAAGCTTCCAAGGGTATTTACACTATAGAATTCTTTGTTCATTTTTTGTTGCAAGGACAAAACATGATTAGTATAACAAATTTCAAATGCTTTTGCAAGCTGGTGTTTGGTGTTTTGTTTTTTGTTTCTTTATGTCACTCCCACATGCAAAATATTCAGTTGCTTTAAGGTTTCTATGACTGAAAAAATTTAACTAGTTGTGGTTCCCTTTTTTGAATTGTGTTGGATGGCAATGAGGAAAACTTACAGAAATTTGAATTATAGAAAGAGAAACTGTCAAGTTCAATTCCACTTGCAAGAGCTTGTAGGACCAAGTGCCATTGTTGAATCTACAGTAGAAATTAGGATCCCAATCAAGTACAAATTCCTCTTAGTATAAAGTGCTTGATTTATGTGTTAATGCAGAGTTTATGTGATTGCTACACATGTCAAAAAAAGCATGTATGATGGAAGAGGGAGGAATTTTATCAGAGAGAGAAACTACTGCTACAGTATTTTGTCATATGATCAGAATTTACAATCCTTTTTTATTAAATAGTTCAAATAGATTGAAAATGTCTGCACTTTGTGTATTCTCGAAGGCACCCTTTATATTCCAAGACAATACTGAACCTCGTACTAACATCAAGTCCCTACTCGATGACTACAAATTATTTGTTGTATCCTATAAGGATATGACCAAAAAAGATCACACATGTTCCATATCAATCCCACAAACTTTTCCAAGGGAGAAAACAGACAAAATTGTGTACAGATTGTAAATAGAGATCCTTTGTTGCAAAATTTCCTTCACCTTAGCCTCAAGCTCCAACTCAACTTCAAAAATTGGGGTGTGCAATAGGACAACCGGAATAAATAAGGGCTTTATTATGTGTCGAGGTCGCTTCATTAAATATTCATCCACCTCATCGTCGGTGGTTTGTATTTCTCGGGCCTACTTTTCTCAGGGGTCCAGGATGGTTTTGAATTTTGCGTACATTCGCTCAATTTTTCCTTGTAACTCCTCAATAAGCCTGTTCTGGTACTGAATGTGAGGATAGATTGAAACTCAAAGGATAGAAACCCGCCGCATAGTCGCGTAGAAAATGGCATGCTTGTGCTGATATATCACTCGTAATGTCAGGCAGAAGAAAGATGGAATTATTTGAAGAATGCAAAGATANATAGAACCCCGCCGCATAGTCGCGTAGAAAATGGCATGCTTGTGCTGATATATCACTCGTAATGTCAGGCAGAAGAAAGATGGAATTATTTGAAGAATGCAAAGATAGATTTGGAGAAAGATGGGTTATTTTTGAGTCAATTATGTGTTGATTATCTTGGGCATCATATTTCTCTCTCTATTCTGACATCCCATATCTGTAATAGTATTCATCATCATGTTCGTGGTGTGGGGTTTTGGTTGTTTCGTCATAGACGAACCCCTAGTGGTGTTTGGTCGGACCTTAAAGGAGGAGCTAGTTATTGGGGTTTTGAGTGTAGTGAAATTCATGGACCTTATGTTGATACATGACACCATGGCCTTCTTGATTGGTATTCTGATTTCCTTATCTTCACTTGAGTCAATCTTAAGGGAGTTAGGTATATACTACAAATATGGCAATTAACCTGTAATTGTGCGTGATTTATTTGTTTCGCAAACCATTGTGCATGCTCTTTTATAATATTCATCTCATTTACCACATTGAGATGATTGGAAATTTAATATTCAGATGTTATTTTTCTTGTTTATCTAGATAATGCTAAAACAGTGTTGCCAATTTTGTAGGTTTTGAAGCATGAATGGCTAGGCAGATGGCCTGGATTTATTTCTGATATTGTTTCAGTTGCTAAGAGTAGTGAAACAATATGTGAAAATTACATGGCTATTTTGAAGGTGAGGTTTTAACAGTATATATTAATAATATGATTTCTTGTATCATTCTCTTTGATACTTAAATTATAAATTTTATCGATATTTACTTATAATGGGCATGCACTGCTTATTCTTAGCTCCTCGGTGAAGAAATTTTTCATTTTTCTTGTGGTGAGATGACACAACAGAAAATAAAAGAACTCAAGCAGTCATTGAATAGGTATGGTAATTTGTTTTATGTGTCCCTTTGAACATGGCATTGTATTATGTTATCTTTATTATGTGCTTTCTTCAAACCCATTGTTTCAAACCATGCATAAAGTTTTTTGGATATGAAGGTTTGATTCTCATACTTATACAACTAGATATTTCAAGTTGACAGTTCATTATGTAGTTTGTGAAAATGGAAAAATGAGTGCAAATAGAATCCTGAATCTTTTTCGTGTCACTTGATATAGTTTAGAAGGCCTTTTAATGAAGGAGTTAGTCTTATGTAAACTGGATTATATGTATTTGGTGTTATGGAGTGAATTTCAGCTCATACATGACTTATTTCTTTATGTATTGTCGATATCCCAGTGACCTAAACTTATAAGGGAAACTTTGTCCACACTCCATGATTTTTTTTATCATGGATTCCTCTTGGTTATATTTTCGAGTCTCCTCTAATTTTGATCTCATCCATTATATCAGTATTTGTGTGTATGTAAGAATGTTTGATATTATGTATTATATATAATGGAAGCTATATTTATAGGTTAAAGATAGGCACTTTAAATGTGTTGAGAATACACTTGTTCTTAGTTTTTAACATGTATATCAATTTTTCTACTACTATGTAAGGTTGCTAACCATATGCTGCATTTTTGTTACTCTAATTGTTTCAGCTTGATACTTTACTAAATATTTTCCCTAGGGTAGCCTACAGAAACTTGGATCTGCAGTGCTTAACAGAGGCCTACCTCCGTAATTCATATTCATTATTTTAATCATTAATGTATATGAATTCTTCTGGTTTATTGGGTCCATCAATTCTCAATTTCCTTTCCCATATTGCAGATGCATTTTTCTCCAAGTTCATTGCTTTTATTTATCCATCTGTTATCACTTATTAGTCATTATTTGGCTTAGGTTGCAGTGCTAAATTTCAGATATTTTTATGATTCAAAATTTGTTCAGCTTTATACTATCTTTACAGCAAATTTGCAGGTAGTCTATTAGAATTTCAAATGTGAAACAAGTTATTTTATGCGTGATGTATTATTATTACTCATTAGAGGAAATTTCAACTCAAAATGGGCCTTTTAACACTAATTCAAATTCCATGTCATCATGTGTTAGCCAATGAAATTGCTTTAAATTTGAAATACCGTATAGGTCTTAAAAAAAATTCATATAAATTTGGGGATAGGTATCATAAAAAAAACTACATTTTTTTGTTTGTATTTTCGACATATCTCCTTGTGTTTTTACTCAAATTTCGATCGGCGGAGCTCCCTGGATGCGAAATTAAATCCAACATCCAACGTGCTCTCCCAATCGAAATTTGATTAAAATCACAGGGAGATATGTCCAAATACGAACAAAAAAATAGTTTTTTTCTTTTCTTCCTCATACATTAATAAATATTATTTTATTATTTTAACAATTATTTATTATTTTTCTTGGCCATCTTTATGATTTGAAGAAGAGACTCATGAGTTCTCAGAGTTTTATTGAGACATATAGTAATAATATTAGGACTCAAGAAAGTGAATTTGAATAGCATTTGAAGGAGCTGTTTACAGAGAAAAAGACAATAGACTCGTACCAAGCAATCTGTGAGATGGTCAATTAGAAGTTGAGAATGAGAGGAAAAAACTCAGGCTTGCAGAGCAACAACAGAAGTGCCTTAAACATGATTTGTTTTGAGAAACAAAATTTGTGGATGAAGAAAAAAATATAGGATGTATTACAACAGTTTCATCTTATTAATATTACAAAAAAAATAGTTGCAACTGTGAAACACCACAATTACATTTAGGTATGTTTCTCAAAGCACATCATCATGTGTTTTGTTGTGAAACAACAAAAATATTTTCAGGAAGGAGAAAATCATCACCTGCCAATGTTTATTGATGTCAGCAAAAATACTTTTTCTTCACTTGAGCCATTCACATAAGCCTCTTGGATATTTGTCCCTGGTGGAAATATGTTCTAACACCCATGCATATCATGATCAATACAAACTTAGGTGAATTGACCAAAATGTAAAATTGTGAAAATAATAGTATAATAATAAAAGACAGCCACATACCTTCTGTAGTTCTTTATCAGCGGCTAAATATTTACCTTGATATTTAGAGAATTCGTGTACAATCTTTTTCATTTCCTGTTGGGAAACTAGCCATGCCACCCATCCTTTCTCGAGGTTATTCTATAAAATATTTAGCTTTCCCTCTTCTTCCTTTATTTTCTTGTCGGACATCATCAAATCATTCTCTCACTCTACTAGTAGCAATTGCAGCTGCTTGATCTCGTTCTATTTCTTAGTGATCACTTGATTTTCCTCTTTCAAAAGATTGTCTTTAGTCCTCAAATTTAGATTAGCTTGGGCTAGCTCCTCATATTTTTCTATCACTTCCCTGCTCAACATTTCCAACTCCTCTTTCGATGCCAAGGCTTCCTCTGTGCCAAAAATTTCTTGTTCCTTTTCCTAAAGAGCAAGCTTAGCGTTAGCCAGCTCTGAATACACGACATAAAACTCATCCCTAGATTTTTTCAATTCTTCTTCAACCCTAGTCTATAGGATAGAGAAATCATAATCTTATTTTCATGGTGGCCCAAATTATTTTGGAGCCTATTTAACTTACCCACATCCAATGTCAGGTTTCTCTCTGTAGCTCTCAACTGGTCCGCTTTTTTTTCTGGAGCTTCCCCAACATCCTGGAGATCTGATTCGAAGACACATGATAGCTTGATATCTCTTCTTCCTATCATCTTCTATTCAGACTTATGTGCGGTCAAAAAGAGACTATCTAGAGGAAGCCCTACAGAATCCTTGAAGGCATTGTTATGATCATTAGTGAGAGTGTTATGGTTGTGAATGGGGACATGACAATTCACCTTCCCTACGACCTGATCAAGAAATGAACTAACCGATCACAAAGCATGGTTTTTCTTATGGTGAAAATGGGTTGGGTTTGCATTTCTCCTTTGAAACATAATATTTGGCTGCATTCCAAAATTCAAGATAAATGTGGGGCCAATGTTTTAAGGTATTTTTCAAGGTTTTGGGTAGATTAGATGACCAAAACACTTATTGGTTCAGGGCACTAATCGATTGGTTTATAGGGTTTTAAATAATTTTTACTTATGATTACTGAAATCTACACGGAAAAGATGAATAATCATATCCATATGAAGGTGTCTTTAGACAAGTTCCTTTGCATATTAAACAGAATATTCTATCGCTACATAACAAACAAAGAACCAAAAGATGAGGTGTGGGCTCTGAATAATCTAAATAGACATGGATGGGTTTGTTATCAGGAATATTGCACCTTCTATGGACAGAAGTTGTTCCTATGATATGAATTGTTCAGATCCAAAAAAAAATGAGTTACAACTAGGTCGGAAGACTTTACTTAGAAGCTATGGATGCCTAGAATAAGATCTCTGATGGAAGACTTGCATAAACACATCAAACACACAACAACATCAAAGATACTAGAAAACTATCCATAGATTTATATCAGTGACTAACGAATCTGGTAATACACATCTAAGATTATAACACAACAGATATATGGGAAAGGAACCAACTTTGCATTAATAGATGAAATGAAAGAGTTTACAAACTTTTTTCCTTAGTGTCGATGCACTCCTTCACAAGACTAACATCTCATCCTCGATAGCTCCAACTTGCTCCTATATGCTCTCTAATGGATTAGGCTAGGATGTTAATTCAACACCATAACTTTACTCTTTTCTTCTCTCCTCAACCATGGAGTGTGAGCATGGTTTTATAGGGCTCAAAGGATAGGAATGGTTGAGAAATAGGTGGGTGAGGTGGCCATGAGATCCTCAAAGCATGGATCTCGAGCTTAAATAACCCAAGTGAGTAGGGATAAGGCTATCCTTGAAGATTTTGTTCTAGAAGCTTTGTGAAACCTCATTTTTCACTTTTTACCAAGGGCACCGCTTATACTCCCTTATGACATTGCAGTGCAAGGTGAGATCCGCACCAAAAACAAAGGTGATAGGTGATGGCACCGCCTGAATTCCACATAACTTAGGCAGTGTTGTATAAGGTACCGCTTATAAGCTTAAGGGTAAGAGCAGTGCTGAAGTTTTACATGTAGGATCAACATCTTGGAGCATTATTTTCACTTCAAGTTTGTGATTGAGGGAAAATAGAAGTGTTAGATATCTTATCACATGCTGGTGATAGGATTTGGGTATAACAAGGTTGACCCATCAAAACTTATATGAATAAGTAATTTAGTTTGATTATGGGATCGATCGAAAGGATGTACATATTTAAACCCTCTTCAAGGCTTAAATTTAGTTCTCATTTAAGAGAGGTCTTAACATGGCATGCGAAGAAAAAAAAATATGTGTCCCAAATCACATTCAGGGTTTCTTTTTTTTATATACTCCCTTTTTGGGTTTTCATTTTTACTGTCTGGATTCTTTTCAAAGTTCCTCTCAAATGTTATATCATGATTAAGAAGCAACATGACTCTGAGAAATATACATTGTATTTTTTTTTACAAATTTCTTATGTGTAAATATTCCTCATGAAAATGGTGAAGTTTCCAGTTTAATAGGAGACACATTTATATTTGTGTTTGGGGTTACTTCTATGAAACAAAAAAAAATTTACATCTGAGGAATCCTTATATCTAGGATCTCAGTTTTTCAACTATAAGTATTTTGTCTTAAAAAAAAAAATCCTTGTTTTCTCAGTGAGCAAAATTTTCGTAGCTCTATCTTTTTGTGTGCCCATTTTGGATTTTTCTTATCCCAGCAAATATTAATATCATTAATTTATGTGATTCCACCATCATATTTCTTAGATGTGTACTTATTTTAAAACATATCAATCTATACACCCATTTATAGTTTTACTATGTATATAAACATTTAGCTAGTAGCTTCTAGAAATTTTGTTTCACAAATTTATGTGTATCTAAGTGAAATTTTAGAGCCTTTTCTGCAGGTTCTCTATGCACTTATTTTGCTCCCTGAAAGTTTTTGTTTTTTTTGCATACTTATTGGGGTTGTGTTCTTTCATGATTTTTTGGAATTGAAAATATGGCTCTTAAGTTGTCCATCCCTGGAAATGCATTTTCCTTCTAAGACAAGTATATCACTAACAAATTAAAGAAGCATTGCACAATCGACAAGTATATCACTAACACATTAAAGAAGCATTGCACAGTTTGTTCAAGGACTGCGGGGTAACCTATTAAATGATACCTCTATAGATATTAGAAAATTGGCATGTATTTTCGGTGTCAAGTACCTTTTGTCACAAGCTCACTGTAGGAAAAGACGATTCACCTCATCTTCTATAATAGACTGAAAGGGTGGTAGCAAGAAAAAATGATCTGCATCATGATAGTTATAGCTTTGACACCTTTGTCTTATCTTCTCAGGTAATTAGGGTTTCCATGGATACATTTTTATCTTGAAATGATTTTAAATGGAAAGGAGCCCTTTGTATTTTAAGTTTTAACCATCGAAAAATCAAAATTTAACCACCCATGTTTCTTTCCCTTTCTCAACAGAATTGAGATTATAGATGGAGAGGATCCACCCAAGACAAAGTATTCTTGCTAATGTGGACTCTCGGATAAGGTTCCTTTGATTATGGGCTCCTTGGGTCTTATTTGCTTCACATACCCACTTTTTTTATTAAGATCCTTAGGTATATATATATATATTGGTTTATTGGGAAAGCTGCAATCTGTTGGATAATATTTTTCCAATTTTATGAAAAAACTAGTAGAGCTCCCCAACTGGGATTTTTA
>LPNX011000425.1:16214-34557 GCA_001517045.1 Pseudotsuga menziesii
AAAATCAGCAAGGAATTGTAGGTTTTTTCCACCACTATGCATCCAATCAAAACAATAGATTGCAAGCACTTTTCTTTAGAATACATTCATTATAAAAAAATGGAAGGTAATGATGTGCTCCTTACCCTGAATTGCCAATTATTTTGTGATTGTTTGTCCATTCTAAGATCATTATGGGAGTCAGGCATTTTCTCATAAAAGATAACATTATACAACTTTCAAGTATCTGATTTTACAAGCGTTTCCAATTTCCTTTTAGATTTTTTTAAAAAAAAATTTCAAAGGTAGGTACTTTGTTGCTAGCAGCCCTTGTTGTTGTTAGCTATTGAAGATTATAAATAATTTGCTTCATTGTTTTTCTACTTTAGGGTTCATTGGTTTTTTACTTTACGAGTGAGATTTTTTTATTGGATTTTGCAGGAGGGAACTTAACTAAGTGGTCCATTGAATATGAAGAGCATGTTGCTAAGGACTTTCCATTGAGTATGAAGAGTCTATTGTTGAGGCTTTCAAGCTGCTAAGTATGGGTTAACTGAAGTTGCCACAGGATCTAAGTATGGCTTAGCATCCAAGTACAAGTGGGATGGTTTAGCAATTGTAATATTTTGAACATTCATCGATGTACTAGATGATTTTCATGTAAAGTTATATGGAGATAGTTTTTAAGAAAACTCATATTTATTGTACTACCTGACATTTCATATAATATAATTTGTGTGGTTTAAAACTTATATGGTTGTACTTTATATTATTTATAAGTGTTGTAATTAACTAATTAATGTGACATTTCATAATTTACATCTGTACTAGATGATAATAAATAATGTATTATTCTTTTTTAATTTAAACATAATCTCATATTAAAAATTTATATTGATTAATAATGGACACCATTAAAACTACTAAAATATAATAACTACACATAGAATAACTAAAAATGACTAAATTAGTGACCAATAAATGAGATTAATGACCAAAATTCACATATAAAACGATAAAAAATTGAGAGATATGTGACCAAAAAATGAGATATAAATGACCAAAAAAAAGACCAAAATTCACATATCAATGACCAAAAAGCAGTTTTGGTTGCTAATTTGCGATCTTTTATTACGCAACCAAATTTGGTCATATTCTAGTTTGTCATGTGGTCATTAATTTGGTGATAAATGTGGTCATATATTTGGTCATTGATTCAAATATATGAACAAATTAATTACCAAATATATGACCAAATTAATGACCAACTCACAAGCTATAAATGACCAATTTTTTTCGCGTAATAAAAGACCGTAAATTAGCCACCAGTGATCGCCAAACCAAAAGTGGTCATTAATATATGGATTTTGATCATTTATTTGGTCGCGAATGTCTCATTTTCCACTAGTGTGTAGCACACTATGGATAAATGGATTTTCATTCACTAAACTGAAAGTATGACTAAGACTGACAGTCGGTTCTTCCCATGTTGTTTTTCCCTTTGCAACACTGCAAAAACATATCATATCCATGGTATTTCCTCCAACATATGGATGAATGCATGAACCCATTCCTCCTTTGGAATTAGTTCCCATGTTGTTTGACATGTTATCATATGGGAACTGAGATCATTTTCTCCATCATATTTATTGCCTTGATATAATTCACACTCCTCGAATAGAACTTCCATCAATCATCGACATATCTTCCATTCTTCTATTGACGCCTTGTGTGTATCCCACCATATTTCTAGAGTAGAATTCAGTGCCTCATCCAACAGTAACACGCAATGTGGTTTGGATACTCTGTCTTCAAATTTGCTGATGAAAACTGACAAGTTAGGTAGTCCTTTATGTTAGTGCCAGGAATTGTTCTTAGACTACTAGAAGAACAAGCCAACACAATCTCAAATAAAAATAAAATAAAATTGGTTTTAAGGGTTTTGGTTTATGGTTTTGGTTTTAAAAACTTCATCAGCAAGGAGGAAATAAACATCCACAAGCTAATATAGAACTGAATCATGCAAGCTGGATAAAATAGGGATCAAACACATCCCAATAAGCCATAAACATTACACATGAAATACCAATTCCACCCACATGCTACAAGCATTTACGTGAATAAACCTTTAAAGAGGAAATGAAATTGTAGACTGAGCAATCAACTATATTAGAAATGAAAAAGTATGACAGGTAAAAGGGCTTATCAGTTTATATATATTCAATAATAGTCATCCACTTACATAAGAGTTATAAATGCTATCTTGAGAAATCAAAGCTCCAAAAGCTTGTCCTTGAGTGAAAAATCCAACCCCAAAACTGTATGTTTGTCTTCCTTTTATCATTACAAAGATAAAGTAGTTCCATAACTACCTTCTAGGTTGAAATTTGAAACAGATATATCGATTAGTTACATGATAACTCAAAATATTTAAGGACAATTCACCCAAAAAAAGCAAATTGGATTTGGGGAAATATGACGAATTTCTGAAAATTTGGGTCTCAAAGATGTCTTCATATCTCTCGATCCGGGACACCTATGAGAAAACGGAGAGATTTTTGTTTAAATGATTATGTTACGAACAAAAAATTCTCTTGGTTTTTAAAAATTCCCCTTCAATTGATTGGAATACATGCTACAAAGATGTGACTAAAACAAGAAATTATTAAATAATTCAAACCCTAAAAATAGGCCACAAAGATGAATTCGAATATCTCAAACGATAATAGCTGTTGCAAAACTGAGAGAGGTGTTTGTGAATTAGTCTGTTTTGGAAAAAAACCTCTTTTTTTTTTCCAGAGTTCGTTTCCATCACCTCGTAATCTGCTCCCAATGATAATGACAAAAACAGGAAAAGCAGAGCTTCTACAGGAATCTCCTCATGAAAATATTTGACAAATGACTCAAAAATGAGGGTTAGATTATAAATCAAACTTGGAATAAAATTTTATTATAAGTTTCTGAAAGCTTAAAGATATACATATTAACTAATAAGCCCAAAAGACAAACCTTAAAACTAAACTAATGAAATAATTCAACCATTAAAAGCATTAAATTCAACAAAAATTACTGATTGTCAAAAGTTCTTAAAATCAACATAAAATGTAAAATCATTTTAAACCAATGGTTGAAAATTAAGACAAAAAGAACAGATAAACTAAGAACAAGATCTAGTTATAACATCTGGCTCTTGCTGCGGGATGAATTCCTCCTTGTGAGGCTTCAAGAACCTATAGACCTTGTGCCTTATTCATTGGGTGATGGAGTCATTTACCAAATCTCTGCAACTTTCTCAAACTCTGAACACATACCTCTGAAATGACAAAATACTTCTACAAACCAGCATACTGAAAAGAATCTACATGCTCATATAACAAGCTTATTCTGCTATTTACTCCTACTTCTAATCGGAGGAAACAACCCAATCAAGTGTAATCATACTTCCAGTGAAGCCAAGAAACCATTTGACTGAGAATCATAATTCCATGCATGCTACTGTTTGAGAAAACCCACAAAAGATGTGATAAATGCAATAAAGAGTCTATAGGCAGCTGTTACTTATGACTGGAAATAGGAAGTATGCCAAAAGCTGGAGCATTAGAAAACTTTGAAAAATACAACTCCATTCAAGAAGCCATGGGATCATGAAATTTCTGATTTAAAACTTCAATGTCTTCATTATATTCATCATAAAGTGAAGCATTCTCTTCATCTCCATTGCTGTTATTTTTTAACTTTGGCTCAAGAATGGAAATCAGGGCTCTTCAAACTACTTCTTGACATTTAAATAAAACCGTTGATCAAAACTTAAACAAATAAAATTCTGAAAGTGACCATAAGTCAAGAATGGCAGCTTATTTCTTATATCAATAGTAAGAGGTTGAAGAGCAACAACTTCTTCTTCATAACATGATAATCTCATAGCAGGAACTAGGAAATTTTTAATATAATCCACTGAAAGTATATTATCATAAAAAAAGTCATCAAACTAATATGAACAATCAACACAAATGTCATTTATATCCTTGTTCATATGAAAATCTGAAAATGATGAAGAAAACTGTCTTAAATCTAAATGATACCTACGTTCTTCTTCCTATTCATAAGCTTGTATATCTTCAACATGAGCCTGATATCGAAGCATTTTGCAAGCTCAGATGTTCTCCTCCACTCCTTTTGCATCCTCAAACAATTGGCTCAAAGATGATCTCCGTAGCAAGTTTTTTTGAATGTCTGATCTCCGTAGGCATACTGATATAAAAACTTTGAAACCTCCAATTAAATTTAGTAATTGGCTCATTATTCTCCCTTTTCAAACTATAAAATTCGGAAATAAAATGATCATAAGATTTATTCTTACCCCAATTCTTCAAAAAGACATCATGTAACTCTTCCCACGATCGAATTAAATCATCTTTTAAATTTCGGAACCAAAACCCGACATCTCCAGCAAAGGATTTCGAAAATAACCTCATGATAACATCCTCATGCATGATTTCAAAATTATCATTGAAATTGTGAAAAGATCCTAAATGCTTCTCTGCTGTAATATGGTCTTTTCCAGTAAAATGGGGAAGATATTCAACAAAGTAGGAAGGATAAGGATGTAAGAGAGATGACAACCTAAGAGGTTTAAACATCTTCTGTCTGAGTCTAGTCTAAAAACCTATGAGTTGAAAATGAGGTTCAACAAGCTGTTCGCAAGTTTCAGCAGTGACGGTAGAAGGTAGTACATCAACTTTATTATCTGCAAGGTGACCAGAATAATCAAATTCAAGAGATATGGGTATATGTATATCATGTTGCACATGTATTTCAAATGAAGGAATAGGATCAACATTAATAAAACAAGAAGAAGGCAGTCTTTCTTCTTCCAAAGAGGGATATGAACTTGAAGGTTTATGATCGTCGAAATAGAGAAAACAAAAAATAATTCTTTTGACATGCAACGGGAAAGATAGGAAAGAAATGATGAATAAGAACAAAACCTTGGAGGAAATTAACAAGCTGATACCCAGTCTTTCCATTTGGTTTCTTCATTTTTCTGTCAACAAAATTCTCCTTGCAGTGGAATCTTTAATCATGGAGTCGCCCGTGAAAAATTGTAGACTAAAATATTTTCTGACTTTTATCACCTCTCAAAATTAGATGAATAATGATATCCCAGGGAATATGTACTTTAGCTTCATCCCCGGCAATGGCGCCAAAGATGTTAGTGCCAAAAATTGTTCTTAGACTACTAAAAGAACAAGCCAACACAATCTAAAATAAAAATAAAATTAAATTGGTTTTAAGGGTTTTGGTTTTAAAAAATTCATCAGCAAGGAGGAAAAAAACATCCACAAGCTAATATAGAACTGAATCATGCAATTTGGATAAACTGGGTATCAAACACATCCCAATAAGCCATAAACATTACACATGAAATAGTAATTCCACCCGCAGGCTACAAGCATTTACATGAATAAACCTTTAAACAGGAAATGAAATTGTAGGCTAAGCAATCAACAAGATCAGAAATGAAAAAGCATGACAGGTAAAAGAGATTATCAGTTTATATATAATCAATAACAGTCATCCACTTACATAAGATTTATAAATGCTAGCTTGAGAAATCAAAGCTCCAAAAGCCTCTCCTTGAGTGAAAAAACCAACCCCAAAACTGTATGTTTGTCTTCCTTTTATCATTACAAAGATAAAGTAGTTCCATAACTACCTTCTAGGTCAAAATTTGAAACAATTACATCAATTAGTTACATCATAACTCAAAATCTTTAAAGATAATTAACCCAAAAATAGCAAATCAGATTTGGGGAAATTTGGCGAATTTCTAAAAATTTGGATCTCAAAGACATCTTCATATCTCTTGATACAGGACACCTGTGCAAAACATGAGAGAGGTTTGGTTAAATGAGTATTTTATGAACAAAAACCTCTCTTGGTTTTTAAAAATGTCCCTTCAATTGATTGAAATACATGCTGCAAAGTTGTGACTACAACAGGAAATTATTAAATAATTCAAACCCTGAAAATAGGCCACAAAGATGAATTCGAATCTCTCAAACGATAATAGCTGTTGAAAAAATGAAAGAGTTTTTTGTGAATGAGTCTGTTTTGGACAAAAACCTAATTTGGTTTTCTATAATTCGTTTCTATCACCTCGTAATCTACTCCCAATGATAATTACAAAAACAGGAAAAACAGAGGTGCTATAGGAATCTCCTCATGAAAATATTTGACAAAGGACTAAAAAATGAGGGTTAGATTATAAATAAAACTTGGAATAAACTTTTATTATAAGTTTTTGAAATCTTAAAGATATACATATTAACTAATAAGCCCAAAAGACAAACCTTAAAACTAAACTAATGAAATAATTCAACCATTAAAAGCATTAAATCCAACAAAAATTACTAATTGTCAAAAGTTCTTAAAATCAACATAAAATGTAAAATCATTTTAAACCAACGGTTGAAAATAAGGACAAAAAGAACAGATAAACTAAGAACAAGATCTAGTTATAACACTTTGTATGTTAGCAGATCGAATACTTCCGTTGCTACCCATTTCAGTGACTAAGTGATGCACGCACACTTTCGTCTGAGTCTGAATATGTTGAGTTGATCCTTCGCTAGCCTAACTTGCCATGAGTAGAGAGATTGATATAGTCTTCAAAGACATTATAGGAATTATGTCATCATCCCGCAACTTCGTCTTTTATTGGTTCAACATACCATTTCCCTTCGAGGGGATCTAATGGGGAAATGACTCTTATGTCACGATTTTCAAATGTCATTATCCTTTTCTTGAAATTGATAATCGTTAAGTTTTCCATCACCCAACCGATTCCCAACAATTCAGTGTATGGGATGGTGTCATCGACTATTTCAATAACATCGAAGTCTGCAAATGTATTCAATCCTTGCACTTCGATAGGTATGCGAGTTACTCATCCAATTGGAGAAACCTTGGCCTGATTTTCCAGACGAAGCTATAATGGGGGCCAAACTAACTACAACTTTCCCATCATTTCCCATGTCCACTTGGTTAGGATATTCACATCTGATCCTAAATCCAAAATGAATGAATATATATTGTATTCTCCTATTCGGACATTCATTCTCATTTAACTTCCTATTTTCTTCTTTTGCAATGAATTGACTGGGAAATCCTATCATCCTTCTTCCTATTGATACAAAAATCTTGTTATCTCTTGTTGGGCTAGGAAAAGTGCATAAGGAAGAATCCATCGTGCAAGAGCAAGAGGAAAAATAGGTGCGCAATGGAGAAAAGTAGGTAAAGTAAGAAGCGCAAGTGCAAAGTAAAGGAAGCCGCGACAAGGATCGCTGCGACGAGGAAAGGAAGATATGAGTAAGTGGAAGAGGCAGGTAGAAGATTTAAAGTGGAATAGGTGTCAGTCAAGGAATACTGCAGAAGGACAAACTAGCATAAGGCTAAAGGACGGTTTTGCAGCTAGTTATGAATAGTAAAGAGAGGCTGAAAGACGTTTCTGTGGCTAATTAAAGCTGTGGTCAGTGTAATACGGGACTTTTGCGTCCAGTTTGGCCTGTTATCAATGTAATTGTAGATATTGTGTAGCTATTTGCGTCTGTAATAACTGAGTTGTACTCAGTCGACCCTACGCGATCTTGTAAATACTATAAGTGGAAGGAACCCACTTTGTATAAGGGTTATCTTCAGTATTGTTGATCAGTTAAGTTTGGTAAGTTAGACGCAGTTAGAAGAGTAGAAGTGTTGTTGACTCAGAAGAGGAGTCTAGTAGATGTAGAAGGTTGTTGAGCTGCAGATCTGCAGCTGCGTGCACAGACTGTTAGTAGAAGTAATCTACAGCTGAGTGCATAGATAATCAAGTAGAAGATTCAATCCAAGCTGTGTGCAGATCAGTAGGAGTAGATAGAAGCAATAAATCAGAGAGCATGAGAGCAAGAAGATTGAGTCAGATATACATATCTTAAGAACAGTCTATAAGTCACATATTGCAAGTTGCCACATATATTTCTCATGCTAGATGAAGAGCACCTTGGTGGTTTTTCTAGATGGGTTTCCACGTTATTTCCTATGTTGAGTGATCGAATGCTTATGTGAATGTTGAGTGTTTGTTTAGTTTGTACTGTTACAGTCACTATTGAATGTATGTCACAATATTACCAACTAGTGAATGAATGAATGTTAAAGCATTGTCTACATGTTATGTATAATTTCCTGGTTAAATATGCTAAGTTATAATATAATTTGCACATTGTTGATTATAAGTAAGGAATCAGATGCACCGCATGGTTGCGCCAGTTGTGAAGTGGTTAGGGACAAGTTTGTGTCGAGCACTAGTTGTGGCACATAGTTGCACCTCTATCGCACAGCAATAGACTCTATCCTCCTATCTCTGTCGAGCGCCTTGTTCGTGCGCCAAGGGACTACAATCCCTCGCAAACTGCAGAAACATGGTTATGGCAGTTACACATTCAAATATCTCGGGTGATACTGTGCCTGCCTCGCGAGTGTTGTCGACTAAGCTTGCTCTATCGAGCCGATGTCTTGTGGTGTTTTGTTGGTATTTTGTTGTTGTTGAACCTCGGTTCGAGACAAGAAGGAAGAATAGGAAAACATCTCTACTAATGAATCTTGACATTTTGTTAATGTTAGATATATTTCTAGAAACTTTTTCAAAGTACTGACCTTTCTTTTAGATCTTGGTGAGTTTGTTGAATCAAAGCTCGACGACATATCGTAAATAGGTAGCTTACCATTTTTCTTGTTTAGTGCGTCTTTTTCTTTGAAGAAGGCTTATTTCTATTTTGCTACATTGAATTGGACTTTCTTTGGGGATGTAGGCTAGACATTTAGTATTAGATTATCGTCCCCTGTCGTATCCCCTCCTCTCGTTACTACGTTGACATGCACTTGTTGAGTCCTTACTTTGGATGATATCTTTCCTAAATTTGGTCCAGGATTCTGATTCTAATTTGCATTCTAGTTAGGTTGTGGTTGTGGTACATTCTTATCTTTCCATTTCATAATTAGATGAGGAAATTATTCGATAGTGTGATCAGCTGCACGATAATAAGTACATTGGGTTGTTATATTCATACAATCCCTTTGAAATGTCCCACCACTCCGCAATTATAGCATGTAACTGGTCTGTGACCTTGACCCATAGCTGATCCATGGCCAAATCCTTCGTTAGGACCTCTATGAAATCCCCCTAGGAATCCTCCTTGCTTCTGGTATGATGGCTGGTTGAATTGTTGTTGAGGTGTATTATACTATGGTTGTTGTTGATTATACTACAGTTGAGTATAGTATGGTTGCAGTTGGTTATACTGCGATTATGGCTGATTATACTACGATTATGGCTGATTATACTGTGGTTGTGTTTGATTATTCTGCATTTTTCATTGAGGTATCTCCACTGGTCATTTCTCATCTACCTTCATAAAGTACGTATCCATATTCATTTCGTGGAGCAAATCATAAGCTCTGCAGTCATTTTCTTCATGACCAATCAATCGACAAAATTTACCAAAAAGATTAGCTGGTTTTGACAAAACCTTCTATAATTATACACATTCTTTTGATCGATGTCCTCTTGTTTGACATATTTGACACTAAGGAAATACTCCTTGACTCAACAGATTCGATGACCCTGACTGTAAATATTCACGAAATTTTGGACACTAATCCTTGTGATGTCCCTTAAACCGAAAATGACTGCACCATACCTCTTCGTGGACCTCTTTCCCTTTCTTAATATCCTACAATTGGATAGTAAGGTTCTCCAACTGTGAATGGATGTAGCTCATGCCAATCCCTGTTTCATCGACTGGTGAAGCCTCCAACTTCATCATGATCTCCAGGGTTTCTTCCTGAGATGCAATCTTCTATTGCATCAGTGGCATGCGGATATGGGGTACCAAGGTTGCGATGAACCATTCTTTGCATTGCATGTCACTCATTTATATTCTAACCTTGGTCATTATAATTTTGAATCGCTAATTAAAATCCCACACTTACTCTTTGGGTAATTTCTTTATTTCCTTCAATTTGGTAATATACAACGATTATGATTTCGGTTTCTTGAATTCCTTGATGAGTCTGGTCCTTTTTTGCGCTATATTTTTCTGGGGATGCCCTGTCAGTACTTGTATGCATTTCATGTACCATTCTAACACCCGGCCCCAAAAGGCTGCTTCTAGTTATCCTTTCTTGATATCATCAACTTGTACTTGTCTTATCGTCCATACTGCTTCACATAAGAACCAATATTGCTCAGGATCCTTAGTCTCATTACCATGGAACAAGGGTAGATTTACATCATCTCCCACCATTTTGGGTCTCCTCCTAGTGCTCATTAATCCACTACTATTACAACTATGCTAACATGCAGGACAACCTTGCGATGAACTCGTGTTTCTTCCTCCTAAGTTCGACACGGTGCACAGATTCAATTGTAGGAATGTTGTAGCTTTGGGTTGTTCCTTCTTTAGGTTTGGGTGTAGCCTAGTCATTTCCTTTGTCACTGTAGGGTTGCTTAGTCCCTTGTGGTCCCTTCTCCCTGTTTTATATTCCTCTCACACCAGGACTCTCCTTAGTCCTCCTCCTCTATTCTTGTTGGAACCTCACCCCACTTCATAGCTGACCATACTCTTCTGTGGCTTCCCTTGCAGTCTCATCATGACCCCCATCTGTCTACCCCGTATCATTCCATTAAACCCTTACCTTTGTAGTACCCACAACCTCTGCACACCGGGGATTTACTTATCGAAATTCATCTTTAGTATTCCTTTTTCATAGACAATCATCTTAATCCACCGTTCTAATGACAATAGAAATATCCCCCTTGGTCCCTTAAAAAATATGCTTTCGGGGTCCCTGTAAGATTTAACTATGTCAACAATGAACTCAATAATGTAGTCTTCAAAAAAAAAATCTATCCATATATTGACAAGACTTGAAGCTTTGTTTTTCACCTTCCACAATTGCTAGATTAGTTCTGGAGTCCACTGATTAGGTTCGCCTCCCTGGAAATTATTCTTCTGAAAAGTTAGTTGAGCCAACTGCTCGCACAGTACTATCGAAAATCCAAAGAAGAATATTTCATGAAGATCTCAGTAGATACATTTTCCCAACCAATATTTTGTTTTCAATCTCAGGTCATGGTTCTCTTCTTCCGAAAACTCTCGAGCTTTCTTTTCAAGCCAACCTTGGATTTCTGGTTTTGTCTAATTCCACAACATTTCCTTTCTTCTTTGCACTATGGTCCTGAAAATATAACCATTTGATGATGTAACCACATGCACAGTTCTATTGATAAGGGTTCACTTTGCACTGTTGTCGACAACTACCAACACAAAGTCGCTAAACACCGGCCCGTAAAGGTTTTACCCTTTCTAGAAACACCTGCAGAGCAGGTCCGGTATCACTCAATATGTCTAAGGGACGGCTGCAAGAACTAATTTTCTATAGTGGGAAGAGGATTTCGCACTATATGTTACCCTATCGCAACATCACCCAAAAACCAAGGACCGTAACTATATCATTATCCAGATCTACTTATCATCATCATTCGCAATCATAATTACCCAGATCTACATCAACAAAGAAATCGACATACATTACATCGATCAATAATGCAACACTTTGCATCATTCACATTTACAAGGAAATCATAGAGATAGCATAATCATTCATCAACTCATTTGATTCACTACAGATTTAGCCAACAAGGAAGAACCGCATAATTCATATTCAGACCAGTTTCATAAACAACCATTAGAGGAAATTTCAACTCAAAATGGGCCTTTTAACTTTAACTCAATTTCCATGTCATCATGTGTTAGCCAATGAAATTGCTTTAAATTTGAAATGCCGTATAGGTCTTAAACACTTTTTAAACAATGATCTTATGTTAGTTACATTCTTTGGAACATGCCATTCAGTGATATCCTTAATCTTATTGGGATTGACTGAAATTCCATCTTTATACACCACGTGTCCTAAAAAATAGGATTATGTCTTTAAAGAAGTTGCAATTGCTAAACTTAGCAAACAATTGTTGTTCTCTTAACACTTGTAAAATTATTCTTAGGTGTTCTTCATGTTTTTTTAATTCTTGGAGTAAATCAATATGTCATCGATGAAGACGACTACGATTTTATCTAAGTAATTACTCAAAATACTATTCATTAAGCACATAATCTTGCAGGTCTGTTTGTTAAACCAAAGGGAATTACGACAAACTCGTTATGACCATAGCTAGTTCTAAAGGAAGTTTTAAATATATCTTCATTCTTGATATGTACCTAATGGTATCTGAATCTTAAATCTATTTTAGAGAAGATGGTTTCCTCTCGAAACTGATCGAATAGATCGTCTATCCAGGGAAAAGGATATCGATTTTTAATATTCATCTTGTTTAATTGGTGGTAACATATACACAGTCTTAAAGTGCCATCATTTTTCTTTGCAAATAAGACTGGTGCTCCACAAGGGGAAACACTAGCTCGAATGTACTTTTTATCAATTAGTTCTTGAAATTATGATTTAATTTTAGTAAGCTCTATTATATTCATCTAATATAGAGCTTTCGATGTTGGTACTGCTACTGGTACCAGATAGATCGTAAAGTATATATCCCTCTCTAGAGGTAGTCCAGGAACGTCTTCAACTAGATATCAAACAAATCATACAGTAGCTTCCTTAGCCATACTTCCTCACAACTAGATGAACAAGCTGCAACATACTCTGCTTCAACTATACTCAGTGCCACACAGGACTGCTTCCTGCTAAACCAAGAGATCACACCTGATACCATACTGAAGCAATACCCTGAAGTGATCTTCCTATCTATGGCACTGCCTGCCCAATCTGAATCAACATAAACTTTGAGGTTAATCTTTTGATTCGCCGCATACTTGAGTGCATAATCAACTATACCCTTTAGGTACCTCAGAATATGCTTTGCAGCAATCAAGTGAACATGTCTCGGATCTGTCAAGAACTGGCTCAAGGTGTTCACAACAAAGCAAATATTTGGTCTCGTGTTCATCAGGTACATCAAGGACCCAATCATCTGACGATACATCATAGCATCAACCACTTTTGATGAAGCATCACTCAATAGCTACAGGTTTGATGCCATAGGTGTGGTTATGGCCTTGCAGTCCATCATCCCGAACCTCTTCAGGATCTCTACTACATACTTCCCTTGTACGAGGAAGATTCCATCCGCATTCTACCACACCTCCATTCCTAGAAAATAGTGCATCATACCCAAGTCCTTCATTTTAAACTCGACAGAAAGATTCTATTCGTATCAGCAATCATCCCATCCATACCTGTTACAAACAGATCATCTACATACAGTAGGAGTATCACTGGGTTACCTTCTTCAACCTTGTAGTAAAGGTTGGAATCTGCTTTACTTTTGGTAAAGCCCAAACTAGATAAAAATCCATCATTTCTACCGTACCATGTCCTGGGTGCCGGTTTCAAACCGTACAGGGATTTCTTCAATTTACACACATGAGTCTCCCTATCATGTGCTTCAAAACTGAGTGGCTTCTCCACATACACTTCCTCTTCTACTACACCATTCAAGAAGGCAGTCTTGACATCCATCTGGTGTATCTTCCATTTCATCATTGCAGCCAGAGAAAGTACTGATCTGATGGAAGTGTATCTGGTTACTGGTGAAAATGTTTCTTCATAATCTATTCCTTCTTTCTGGAAGAAGCCATGAGTAACAAATCTTACTTTATATTTTTCTATGTTGTCGTCCGCAACATGCTTGATCTTGTAGATCCATTTGGAAGTTACAATAGACTTCCCTTTTGGGCTTGGGACAACATCCCAAACATCATTATTCATGATCAATTGATACTCCTTGATCATAGCATTCTTCCATTCTTTCTTCTCTACCACTTCTTCATAGTTGGAAGGTTATTTATCCATAATGTCACATAGTAGGGCTACATAGCCGAAACATGACCTGGTTCTTTTCCTTTCACTATGATTTTCTTCTGGAGCCCCATATCTTTCTGTACCTTGGATAGCTTCTCGTACCCAAGCAGGTTTCCTCTTGTGAGGATTCTTCTCTTGAGGTGGATCTATAGGTTCTTGAGGTTCTTCTATTTCTCGATCTTCTTCTTGATTTTCTTCATTCATGGTTGTGTCATGAATTTTGGGTGCTTTTGTTTCTTAAGGATCTTCAGCAGGTCTCTTTGTGGATTTGTTGTAACCCGAGTTTTCGTCAAATGTTACGTGCCTGCTAATATCGATCTTCTTGAATCCTGGGAAGTATATTCTGTAAGCCTTTAAGCTTTCAGAGTATCCCACAAATATACCCTTATTTCCTGAAGGATCTAACTTTGTCCTCTTTTCTTTTGGAATGTGTATGTACACTGGACAACCAAATATTCTGAGATGGCTGGCTTCTGGTTTTTTGCCGAAAAGGACCTCTTCAGGTGTCTTGTTCTTGAGTACTATGTGTGGAGTACGGTTCTGTACATATACCATTGTTATGGCAGCTTCTACCCATAGATGCATGGGAAAATCTTGATCATGAAGCATAGCCCTTGCAGCTTCCATTGTTGTTCTATTCTTCCTTTCTCCAACCCCATTCTGTTGTGGATTATATAGAGTAGTTAACTCCCTCTTAATCCCTGAATCTTTGCATAATGCTTTGAATTCATTTGATGTGAATTCTCCACCATTATCTGATCAAAAGATTTTGATCTTCTTTTCTATGCGGTTCTCGATCAAGGTTTTGAATTCCTTGAACTTGCTAAACACCTCATATTTGTTCTTCATGAAATATATCCATGTCTTCCTAGAAAAATCATCAATAAAAGAAACATAGTATACATACCCGCTTAATGAAATTGATGACATTGGACCGCATACATCAGAGTGAATTATTTCCAAGATTTCTTTTGCCTTGCTCTCGCTACTTGGAAATGTAGTCTTTGTGTTCTTTCCTTTTGCACATACTTTGCAGACTCCATCATGTTTTGCCTGAATTTCTGGAAGACCTTCAACAACTTTGCTCGCAAGTGGTAGTGCTCTGTAATGCACATGTGCAAGCCTTCTATGCAAAAGTTCATTTGGTTCTACTATGTCATGGACCAAGGCTTGTTCTGGATGGTCCTTCAATTTGTATAGACATCCCTCTTGTTCCCCAATCACTACTGCATCATTAATAGTCTTTCCCTTTGGCCACATGATAACTTGGCCATCTATAAATGCAACCCTCATGCCTTTTGCATTTAATGCAGATATCGAGAGAAGGTTCTTCTTTAGTCCTGGTACAAACAATACATCTTGCAACTTCATAGACTTTCCAAAGTCTAGATTATAGGAGGATTCCCCACTACCTTTTATTGGATACTGGTAGTCATCCCCAAGTTTCACCTTGTGAGGTGACTCATGTTCAGATAGTTTCATAAAGGATTCTTTGAATCCCGTCATATGTTTGGAAGAACCACTGTCTATAATCCAATCATTCCTTCCATGTGTGATAGTTCCCATGAGGGCGGAAATCAAGAGATATTCTTCATCACTTGAAGAATCATCACTTTCTTGCTTGATTCTATTTGTGGAAGCTTCATCATCTTCTATAACATGAGCATAATGTCTTCTCTTGTTTCCCTTCTTCTTATGAGAGTTAATATTGTTTCTAGGATAGTCTTTGGCAAAGTGTCTTCTTTCATCACATGTATAGCATCTGAATTTAGATAAATATTTTCTAGTGTTATCTTTCTGGTGGAATTTCTTACCTCTGGAGTGATGAGAGCTTCTTCTGCTTTTCTTGGAGTGTACTATGAGAAATTGATCTTCACTTCCCATCTTTTCTTCTCAAGCTGCTATCCGAGCTTCTTCTTGAGAGCATTCTTCGCATAGTCTGCTGAACTTGACTAGCTTCTTTCTGGCACAAATCCCTTGAATGAAAGAGTCCCATGTCCGAGGGAGACCATTCAAGGTGATCATCACAATATCTACATTCTCCACTACTTCAAGTTGTTCTTTGATCTAAGAGACTCTTTAAAGTAAGACGGGATTGTTTCCGCATTCTGGATCTTTACATTCTTCAATTGGTTTCTTAGAGTCATCTTTCGATTTATGTTCTTCCCTTCAAACAGTTTGGTCAGGGAATCAAACATAGATTTAGGTGTCTTTAGGGAGGACACCTGTGGTATGAGGTGATCCTTGATTGAATTAGCAATAATCCTCTTATCCATGACCAATTTATTCTTGTGTAAGGCCTTAGCCTCATCTCCCTCTGGAACTGGAACCTCCTCATTGATATAGGAGTCTAACTCATTTTCTTCTAGGACTAGGGAGATCCTATACTTCCAGGCTCAGAAGTTATCATATCCCTCAAGATTTTCATCAATCTTGGTATGATGAGACATCTTAACTAAGAACCTCAAATGGAAATACAAAAGATTTAGATCTTACCAGGTTCAGATGTCGGATCTAGATCTGGAGTTGAATTTCTGCAGAGCTGGTTCAGGAGCAGATTAGGGTTTGACTTTCTTGGAGTTCTGTCCAACCAAAAGCTTTGATCTTGATCTCTAAACTTCAATTTTGAGGAGATCAATCCAGGCCTGGGCTCACTCAAAAATTCCACTTCTATGGAAATCCCTAATTTCCAGTAGTAGTGTTGGGTCAAAAACTGAAAATGCTCAGAATCAGATTCTGCTTCGACAGAAAGATGTGCCCTGGAGAGGAGAATCATCCCAACCTTCTTTTGCTGAAAATATGTGGAGAGAGATCTAAAAAGTAGGAAGCCCTAGTTTCTACATCTACATAGTGTCTTCTTCTCAGGTTAGCTCTAATTCCATGTTAGATTTTTATCATTCAAGCTAGCATTATGTTAGGATCTTTAACTAAGAGAATAAAAAGTACAACAATCAAACATAAGAGACAATGAACACAATGTTTTTTCTCAGGGAAACCATAAAGGAGAAAACCCCGCAACTTCCTCAGAGATAGAATCAGCACCAAAAGAAAAACCCCAAAAACAGTAAGATGATCTCCCCACAGCAGTAGTGTCTCTCTCTCTTGTCCCAATAACTTCTTCTCTCTCAGTTATGCGCTACAACTGAGTGTGAGTGAATGTGTGATAAATAGAGAGGCTCACTCTCTATTTATATTAATTCTTGACTTGACAATAACTCACTAGGGACAACTTTTCTAGGAGAGTCTAATAACCCTAGGGCCCCACATTTGTGGGGACTTTAACCCTTGATCAATACGAGGGTTACCCACAATGACTTGACATGACTTGTTCACATTATAGAAACTCCCGATCGGAATATCGGGGCACGTCATGACTCAATTACATTACAACCACTTCCCGAAATAAACATCGGGGTACAATACATAAGATATACAAGTGAATACATTCCGAAGTTACAATTACATCAACACAAGTGGTGCCACCGCTCCTGCCCTTACTGCAAGAAGTGGTGCCCCCTTATCACCGCCTGTTTTCTTCTTTGGAGGATCGGTGCTTGAGTTTTCAAGGAAAAAATAAAAGCTTCAAGAGGCTTCTCGAACCTAACCTTCATGGAGCCTCATCCCTATGGTTTAGGACTAGATGGAGCTCGAGATCCACCCTTTTTGGATCTAATCTCCACCTCACCCATGAGATCCTCAACCATTCCTATCCTCCCATGCCTTTAAATACTAGCTCACCCCCAATGGGCAAAAGGAGGAAGAATTGTGTTGCATACCCGAACTCTATCAAAATCATTCTTGAGTCTTTGGAGGCAAGGTGAAGTTAGAGGCAAGGATCCACTGGAAGGAACTCTCAACACCAAGGCATGAAGGTTGTAGTCTCTCCAATCATTTATTAATAAAGAATATATTTTCTTTCCCATATTTACTATCTCATATGTTTATATTGTTTGATTCCTTAGTTACAAGCATAGATCTAGTTGATTATATTGTATGCTATCATGTTTTCTTTGTTGTCTTCCATCTTTTACAGGTTCTTCTGCAGCAAGATTCAAGGATAGTGTGGACAACCTTTGAGAAAAGTATCATGGCATTCTAATCATGTAATGATCCAAATCTAGGGAGAGTCCAACATTTCGTGTTTGTGTTTTGTTTTAGATCTGAACAATTCAGACTAGAGAACCAACTCTTGTCCGCAGGAGGTGTGTATTTCCGACTAACACTTCTATGAGACCGATAGTTTCTATTTGTAACCTATTATGAAGTTATGTCTTGACAATAGCTAACATATTATCTTCTTCCTCCTCTTTTAAACAAAAAATTATGGGCTTATTCATTTCGTCTTTAATAGGTTTGATATCTATTTTACCTTCTATATTATTTAGGA
>LPNX011000506.1:0-46731 GCA_001517045.1 Pseudotsuga menziesii
ATGTGAGTTTTTTTGAAAGCCCTTCATCAATGAAGGGCTGCATGAATATATAACCTTCAATATGAAATTAAGACCAGCCCTTCAATCTTGATCCCTGCATGCGATCCCCTCTATTCACCCACAATGTAGGAATCTCAACTACAAATACAAATTTGAGATATTTGTAGAAGGATGAACCGTTTTTAAGAGTTGTATAATCAGTTTTCAAGATTCCTTCAGTTTAAAGCCATAATCTCTGCAAATATTATTATTATTATCGAACTTCTTGACTTTTTATGCTTATGTAATCTTCCTTTTGTAGTAATGTGGGATCTTGGATAAAACTCTTGTATATTCCAAGAAAATATGGTGATTCGAAGAGTGAGAATGTTTTCCAATAGTGAATTTCTTTATTCTTTTTGGTGTAGATATGCACTATGTTCTCTAAATTATGTCAAGTGGATTTTTTTATCAACTCCTTTTTATCAATTTGTTATGGTTAGTGTTTTCATCATACGCTTCATGATGCATGGATGTCACCACTACATCTCAAAGTGCGCAACAAGGTTTTCCCTTTGCACAAGGGAAAAGGACTCAGTAGCTGGTCCTACTCAATAGAGTTTGCATATACTTGACACATAATAAAACATAAAACAAGGGCTTGACATTCCCTTTCTTGATTATGCTCAACGACATGAAATTACATTTTTACCTCACCTAGGAGATTCCTCATATAGGGGCTCTTACGACCATTTAATTCCTCACACACACTCAATCCTCTATGGCCTACTAGTCTCAGTATTAGCTAGGTACTACATACATAGTAACGTCTATGCTCTGTCCTCTCAGCCTGCACTCAACTTTCATGTGTGTCTCTACTCAACCACACCTCTCTTCTCCTCTCTACTAAGGAGGATTCTCTTCTTTGGATTCCATTTATTTCTTTCCCTCTCTCTCATTGACTTACGAGACTATTCTACCCTCTTCTTCTCAAGGTTTCAATCTTATGTCCAGAAACTTCCAACTACATGTTAATCCTTGATGTTAATCCTTGGATCGCTTATCCTTTGTCTTTGCATTATTGCACCATCATGGTGAGATCCTCGGTCTCCACTCAAACCTACCTTGAGCATATGGGAAGTATGCTTCCCAGGATCCTCTTAATTATCCCTATATCAGCCTTCATAAATTCCTCCTCCAAATTTGTGCCTTCTATCGAGCTCTCTATCCTCAACATTCCTTTATGATTCCCTTCCTTTTCTAAGGCCTCGTCATTTAATTGGCTTCCAACGTGAGCTCTCATCCAATCCTCCCAACAAGCCACTTTCATTACGACAACTCCGATGTTGCTATCCCAAAAACAAGAAATACCTAAAAAAACGTGATGATGACATTGTCATCACATTCTTTCAGGTATTTCTTGTTTTTGGGGTAGCGGGGTCCGTCAAAAGTATGCACTATGGGTACTCATTGGATGCAGGATCAAATTCCACATCCAACGAGCTCTCCCGATCGAAATTTGAGTAAAAACATAGGAAGATATGTCAAAAATATGAACAAAAAAAGTAGTTTTTTTTATGACAAATATGTCAATTCAACCATATGTCATTTTATTGAAATTCTATTGGTTCTTGAATTCAAACTCACAAGAACTTATTGTTGGCACGTTTTCTTATAAGGCCCATTTTAGATCCCAAATTTCCTCTAATGTTTCTTTAGTGCACAATAACACTATATTGTGCATCTATTACATGAAATAGAGATGTGTGGACTAGTCCATTGGATGTAGCTTGGGTGGTTGAGAGGAATGATTGCTACCCTTCCCACCCAAGTTCAATTTCTAGTTGATCGCCTATGTAATGATTGGGTAGATAAAAATAAACTGGTTATGTATCCAACATGTAAAAGGATTCATTTAATAGTGTATAACATAATTCTTGGGTCAATCCAAGACAACCAAAACACCCCATGTCTCCGACAAATTTGTGATGAAATCCTGTTAAAATTATGCTTGAGGGCAATTTGGTTAACGTATATACTTCTCCCAAGATATGCATCAATTTTATATTACTATATCTATTTTATATTATGATAACATGTAAAAGGACTCATTTAATACTGTATTTTTTACTTTGATGTAATTCTTAGGTCACTCCATAGTACTGATATGTACATAAATTTAATATTATGATATCTCTTAGCACTAAGACATATGTTAAATTCTGGAGAATGTTTCTGTCCCAATGGGGACAGTGTACTGGTTAGTCTAGAATTATGAAATCTTTGTAATAGAATAGACCCATGTTCAATTATTGCTGGCCTTTGACATAACTTGTAAAATAGCTACAAAGCAGCTAGTCCCTGCGTAGCATCAATCATAGATACTGATATTCCACTATAGTTTACTATGTTTGGCTATAATCATAGTGAAACATAGTCATTAGGGAAATGATGGATTGATGGTCAAAGCATACTAGTGGGTTGGTTGCTCAATGATTAGTGGGTTTATGTGTTACTAATTGATGGTTAGAAGGTGTCAATGGTAAAGAGGTTGATATATTAGTGGTTAAAGTTATTTTACGTTAATGATTTAAGAAAAAATGGAACTTTACCCATATTGAACAAGTCAAATTAATTTAAATAGACATTAACTAAATAATTTTCCATATTACATCTAGCTAATATCCTATTACACTAAAAAAATTGGAAAAAGTTTCAATTAGAACCACCAAATACAATATATCTAATTTACATCATCAATGAAAACTTGATTTTTTTTATGTCTCTATATAATTAATGAAAACTTGATTTTTATCATTTTTTAAAATTCTTCTAACAATTATAAAAATAATTACTCTAAACCATTATTGAATAAAATACATTCATCTCAATATAATAATAATTGATTTAATTTTTACATAAAACTTTGACAAAGAGATAGTTACATAAAATTATGAAAAGTGAAAAAAAATAATGTAATGTGGCTCAAGTTATAAAACTTATTGAAAAAAAAATCCATTGAGTTTCTTGCCATTTGTTTACTTAACAATTATCAGCACTAAGATATATAGATAATCACTAATAATTAAGATATAATAAAAAATTCTAATATCATTAATAAATAAAAAATTATAAATACTATTATTTTTAAAATAAAGAAAAATATAATATAAGAAATAAAAGTAATTTTAAATTAAAATAATAAATTTATTTGTAATATATTGTAACTTAAAAAATAACATTATTAAAATAAGAAATAATAAAACTAAAAGTTAATTGTATTTAAGCTAAAAAAATATTGTTTATTAGAAACCTAAAATTACTTTTACCTTAAATATTTTTTAACTTAAAAAAAAAACCAAGTTAACAAAAAAAAGTTTCAAATTAATTAAAAAACCGCATTAATAACTACGAGCTAAGTGTTATATCTATTTGACTAAGAAACCAAAAACAAGTGTAACACCATCTTGTAAAGATAAAGATCCTCCAGTACCTACAGGGACATAGGTTTATTAAACTATTATTGATGTTCCAGATCGATATACATATCCATAGCTAGCGGTTTCTCTTACCACACCTTTATCACAAATTAAAAAAAAGTGGTCTTGGCACACTTGCCTACACTTATACCTTGGTCTTTTTTAAAAGTGGTCTTAGCTGAGTTTTATGGCCAACCTCAATCCATATTTATAAATTTTTCTCCAATATAACCTCCTTAACCTTTAAAAAATATTTTTACCATATATGTTGGAAGAAAGGAATAAATGGCAGGCGCCGGCAAGTCTTTTTCCGTAAGATGCTTATCACAGAAAATCTAGCGTAATGGCCTATTTTTCCACTGGAGTAAACTTTCTACCCGACTATTTGCACCGATCGGACGACCAGCAATGCGTGATGTGACAGCTCACGCGAGCCAGGTCGTCCTATCGGTGCAAATGATCGGGTAGAAAGTTTACTCCTTTTCCCACATATTTCCTCTGCTCAATCTTACATTTGTTTTCTTACATGAGAAAATATAAGAGCAAAACCAACAAATGGTAATAGAAACTATATTGAAAAAGTGAGCTATAAAAACAAAAGTTAACTTAAAAAAACTTTATTAAATATAAGAGCAGAACAAACAAATGGTAATGGAAATCATAGTGAAAAAGTGAGCAAAAAAACAAAAGCTAAGATAAAAGAACTTTATTAGCTTTAACATTTTTTCCAGCTTTACCATTCTTTCCATTTGGCAAGTTAAAATTAGTTGTTTAACTAAATTTAATTACTCCATCAGCATTGAACAATCTTTCCATTTGCGTGTTAAATTTTTTTTTTAATATATAATAAATTCATAATTTAAAATTAATATTCATCCTAATACATTTTTCTTTAATTATTAATGTTAAATTTTAGGTTATTTTGATGGATTTGAAGCAAATTAAAGACTAAACAAAAAAATTAATAAAAACATTATATAATTACTCTACATAGAGAGAGTGTGTTTTTTCACTATAATTAAATTTATTTTTAAATAATAAAACAATATAATCAAATTTTGTATATCGTAAAACAATAATTAAAAAAATATATCCCATATTTATAAAATGATGTCCCTTTTTGGGCCAAATAAACAAGTTTAAATGGTGGAAAATGGCATAGATCCGTGTATATCAAGCACTTTTAATAATGTGGTTGTGCTAGTTACATAAGGACTTTACAAAGTTTCCCTTGTTTATGTAATAGTTGACATGCTATTTTGGGTCTTTACAAATTTGTGTCTTCAATGTGGGTAATGAATATGTTTTCCTTGCTAATGGTCTTTTCATGTCTCAAATTATTCATTTATTATTGAAAGGTTTCGATAGATGGTTATTGTATTCATTATAATCATGACATCAAGGACCACCATTTAATTAAATATTTTTCATTATATATGAAATGAATTTCGAACCCATTAACAAACTTCTTTGTGTTGTGTTCTATTATTTTTATGAGTAAAGTCATTCTCTTTTATTATAAATAGGGTTATTTTATCCTTCACTAATGTATATATACTTTGTTATAATGGTTTCCATGGGTACTATATACTCTACAATAAGATACTATTATTCTTAACTCATAAACGTTTACTATTTTGTTATCTAAATAGACTAATCCGCAATCATTAAATGTTCTCTTATAATAAATACATTAATGTTCTTTTTTAACTATTTTATTGTTGTTTTAAAATGTTTTTTCAAGTATTCAATATCAAGATGTTTGAAGATGATACAAATTTTGCTTCAAAATATGGTGTATCTTCTCTCATCCGTCAAAATATTAAAGATGGATCTCATTCTATCACTGATTATGGGGTGATTTTTCACCTAGAAATTCTTGTTCTAAATAAAATTTCATTAAATGAAACAAATATATGCAAATGAATTTTTCAATGAATACAATTTGTTAGTATGCTAATATTATCTTGTATGTTTATTAGGCAATTAAAAAGAATGAGAAAATGAACTTTGAGTAATACTCCAACCTTATCATATGCTGAGATGTTGAATTCACATTGCTTTAAAGGTTAGTACATTTCAATTATTTTTGCAATCAATAGAATACTTTAGTTATGAAATGTCATTAAATGCATAACTTTTTATGGTTTATCACAATTTAATTAAAGCTATTGTTTGTGTTTTTTTCTCATTCATTTTTTGTATTTTTGTTGTTTATAAAGAGAAGTCAATGGAAAAATCAAGGATGAACAATATTAACAAATTTAAACATGAAATATTAGTTTTTTCTCTCATTTTTCATTCAAAAACAAATTTCAAAATATATATATAGTCTTCTCTCTCATTTTTCATAACAAAAGAAAAATGAGAGGGAATACTATATATATATTCCGAAGTTGAACAATTGTATTGTATTTTTTTGTAGGCATTCTAGTAAAATACCTAACTCTTCATTTTTTAGGTTGGGGTTTTGGTGGGTATTGAGATTCAATCAAACCTTGCTCCATGAGAACCACAAAAAGTGAGATCAAACTTTTTTGGCTCACAGGAACCAAGAAAAGTTAGATCAATATCTTTTGCCTAATTATTTCTTTCAACTTTTTGTATTCTTCTTTGACATTTTCGCATCGCCAATTAGGAGTAGTTGTTAGATTGAATTATGTTTGGCACATTCATAATTGTAATTTCAATTCTTATATGAAATACATCCATCTTAATATTGTATTGAAACCGACATAAACATAGGTGAAAATATAAATCCTTATTTACATATCCTATGTGTTATCGTTACCATGAAATGGTATCATATAAGTTTCATCATATGTGTATCTTTATAACCCTTGCATGCTTGAAACTTAACAATATATATTTTTCCATATCCCGTAGAGATAAAAAAACTAGATATAACCCAAGAAAAGGGAACTAAATGTTGTTAATTCCCTTGATTGCTAGAATAAATGTAGAGGAAGTGAAGGAAATTCATTGCATCTTGTGTATGACCTAAGTCCAAGTTATTAACATGATCATATGGCGTTATCAGAAAGTAAGAGAAATTTTTCTATGTTCATTTGGGTTTAAACATCAATGATGTTTGTTTTGATAGGAAGGTAGGGAAGTCCAGCCATAAAAGGGTTTCAATTTTGCATTTTTATGGAGTTTAATTTATTAAGCTTTATAGAAAACACGAACTCTATGGCTATATTTGTGTTTACATGATATTAAATTGATAGATTGGTAGGTTGTGGTGTGAAACATCTGTAATTCTCATATATTCTAAGCATTTCACTGACTATTGGACTATTAGTATTTTACATTCTTAGTTACATTTATCTCTTGGTTGGGTTACCTTTTACGCATTTTGCAATTCCCATTACAATTTTGTCGGCTCTTCCACTGTTCGAAGCTACAAATTGATTAGTCACCCGTGCGATTTCGGTCGGATCATTATTAGCATTATGCTATTATTTTATTTATCATCTTGTTTTCTTATACTAAGATGTGTTAGGGCTTCTTCTTCTTACAACTTAATAATAGGATATAAAGGGCATATAAAAAATGGGTTGATAAAAGTGGATACCTACAATATCTGGAGAAACAAGGGGTTTTCTCAATTGGAAAGGTATATTGAGAGGGGGGGTTAAAAAATACAATTTTAGGAGGCATTTTCCAATATTTAGTGAAATTAGGGATATTATTTAGTATACTACAAATGATTGTGCTATGAAACAAGTCCATTGAGTGTACCCCCTGTGGAAGAGAGCAAGTCATAAAGCTGAATTAGAGTTATTTTGGGTAAATAGTTAGTTAGAATAAGGGCACTCACACGAAGTTGGTTCCAATTTTTAGTGCAACTTTAGAAATCGGAAACGCACTTCCGAAATGTAAATATATAACACATATGCATTATTGATGCTACGTTCGGAAAACCTGAGCCCAAAGACGAGGCTAAGGTTGATTAATCAATATCGCATGTGCGATATATCGCATATGCGTTTTTAAAGAGTTAAAAATCGCAAGTAAGATTTGTGAAACCAAAAAAATAAAATAAAACACAGGCCGCTGGCCTCAATTTCTTATTTTCACAGTGAAGGCGATATTGGGACAAAAAAAACGCAGCAATGAAAAATCACACCAACGTTTTGCGTTAGAGGCATAGGAGGTGCCTTTGGAGGGTAGTTTACAAGGGACAATTCATAACTTGGCTCCAATGGAAGTTAAGTACTCATATCATCCACAATTTTTTTCAATATTTGTTTGTTTTTGTTAATTTCATAGTTTTTATATTTGTTAAAATGAATTTAATAAAAAAAATTGAATTAAATCAAGGAATGATATATTAAAACAATTTGTAATTTGTTGTTTTAATATTAATAGCTAACATAAATGTTGAAGATATTGTGAAAAATGAAGCCAATAATAACTAAGAACCAAACCTAAACCCAAACCCAAACACAAACCCAAACACAGAGGGGGAACAAGACTGAAATTCACATATTCTGGCTCGTTTGGGTGCATTGAGGTGCCTTAGCTCATCGTTTAGAGGGGGGCCATTTGCGACAACCATTAGCTGAGGCATTGGACACCGTAACAAACACAATTTCCAATGTCTAAGGAGATCTGTACAACATTAGCTTGTACAGAAAATCCACGAGGGAATACTATTCCAATGGTTTGAGCTATAAAGACATAAAAAAACTAAATATAACCAAAGACCAATTGTTTTCATTATTCCAGGACCCTAGCACTGGATTGGCTCCACCCAGCAGTCGAGTACACATTTCCATAGACTGGTGCGTGGAACCAAATGTGAAAGCAGATTGGATGGATCGCTGGTACATGGTATTTGATGAAGACCCTAATGGGAATAGAGACATCCCTTTCTATTTTCTGAGGAAGTTGTATGCAGAATTATCTTGGGAAAACATGTTAACTATTTTGATATTTTAGAGTTCCAAGGTGTGGGTCATGGGATTCCCCAAGATAGGGAAGGGGCTAAGACTGATCCTAACCGAGTGCCACACCCTCCACTCACACCAAAACCCCCTCAGGTATATCCTCCCGCAGGTCCTGTGATTCATGATACACCGGAGACCTTATTTGACTTGGCATATACATTGCTTCAACATGGGACTATTGTCCAAGGCAATGTAGGCCAACAGGTGGCACTTCTAAGGATGGCTCATCCCACACTAAGGATCCACATACGGCATCTCCAGACCGAACTAGAGGTATAGATCGCACGTGATACATTGAGGGTTAAGAGTGCCATGTTATTCCACACCCTTGCACATCGTGTGGAGGCATGTGCTATGGCCCTAGAGTTTCGTGATGATGGATTACTCCGATATGTAAGTAAAACTCATTATTTTCATATTATATTTTGTTTTATATCACAATTTTAAATTGTTTAGTAATTTATTTCTATTTAATTATCTAACAAATTAAGTGAACAAATATACAAATGGTGTCCCATCACACCTCAGATTCACATATTCCAACGATTGATGTTGATAACATTGATGCGGCGGTCAATGATGCATATGGTTTTGGTTTTTCACCATTAGCTGTAAGAACTTTAGTTTTTAATTTGTCATCATTATTTACATATTTATAGTAGAGATTGCAACATTCAATACGTCCTAATCTAGATACAATATGTTTTATGCAGGGTGATCAAGATGAGTTTGTGGAATCCCAGCCAAGTCCCTCGTATGTAGAGGAATATTCCCGGACACATGTACTATTTTAATTATGTTTTTAATTATGCTTTTAATAATTCAACATTAATGCCTTTAATTATTAGAAATTTTCTAATTGTATGTTTATGTTTTGTTACATAACATGATATCTATGCCAGCGGAACGACCTTTGTGATTGGGGACCCACCTCTCCCCCCCATGTACATGTATGTTTCGCTTTCTTTGAAAACAATATTTTTTGTCCATCTTGTATATGTCTTGTGTTATTTGTATTATCTGACATTGACATGTGTTACTTTATGAAGGAATCTATTGAGCCAATGGTGCTTGAAGAGTACCAAATCCAGGCTTTGGGTGACCCACCTATCCCCCCCCAGTTACATTTATGTTTCGCTTTATTTGAAAACATCATTTTTCATCCATGTAGTATATGTCTCATTTTATTTGTATTTGTTAACATTGACATATGTTACTTTATGCAGGAATCTAGTGAGCCAGTAGTGCTTGAAGAGCACCAAATCCAAGTTGTTGGTGACCCACCTCTCCCCCCCCAGATACATGTATGTTCCGTTTTCTTTGAAAACATCATTTTCTGTCCATGTAGTATATATGTCTCGTTTTCTTTTTATTATCTGACATTGACATATGTTACTTTATGCAGGATTCTAGTGAGGAAGTGGTGCTTGAAGAGCACCAAATCGAAATTGAGGCTGACCCACCAGCTTGTATGTTTATGTCTCGCTTTCTTTTCATTGTAATTTTAATTATTCAACATGTACTTTTTTAATTTTTTGAAATTGTCTAATTGCATCTTTATCCTTTTGTACGTAGGAATGTGATTTTGATTATGATGTCTAACAAGCGACCTTCTTCGCTAATGCATGTAGAAATCCTTTTAGCCCGTTGACAGTTGTTCAATCCACTGGTTACACACCTCCTCATGTCCCCCAGGTATATTTATATATTGCTTTTTGTACATGCAAGTATCTTTTTCCTTGTTTCCCGCATTGATATGCTGACATTGACATATATATTATTTTATGTAGTTTGATAGTGAGCAACTGGTTATTGAAGAGCACCCAATTGGGGTCGTCGCTCACCCACCTCTTACCCCCCCCGCCCCCTCCCGCCCCCAAGGTACATGTATGTCTCTCTTTCTTTGAAAATGTCATTGTCCCTACATGTAGTATAGTTTTATTTGTACATGCAAGTATATTTTTTGTTCACCCATTGATTTTTTGACATTGACATATATATATATTTTTTATGCAGCTTGATAGTGAGAAAGTGGTGCTTGAAGACCACCCAATCGAGGTCGTTGTACTGAGGCACCACGACCCACCATAACTTACTCACATACAGTAAGTAAAAATGTTATATTGGTTTGGAATTTGAACAAATGTACATATAATTTTTATAGGTTGGTAAACTAACTTACAAATTTTGGTTTGTTTGCAGTTTCCACTAATGCGACCTGTCCCTCTTGTTTAGCGTTGGGGATCACCACTGAGCAACCGGAAAAGAAACATAGATTTCTCAGAAGACATTAATAGTGGCAGTGAAAGGGGGGGTAAATAGAATAAATGTATAGGGGGGATACATACATGTAACTTTTTTTTTGTATACACACAAATGTACAGTTTGATCCACTATTTTGTATTATGGCCATGTGGCATGCCAATTTTTGTAACATTATTTGTATACATATATAATATAAAGAAAGGCTCAAATTTATACATATATGGTTGACTTGATTTTGGAACATGATATGTGTGGTTCACCTATGTACATGTAACTAAGATCAAGTAACCATTAAGTAAGCCATGGGAGATAATCACTAGACACCATAACCATAACCATACCATACAACTACCTAAATTCAACTATTATCAACTTTTTAACATTATGGCTATCCTCAACTTTTTAACATCATAACCATACCATACACTAATATCATAACATCATATCCATACCACTAACATCATAACATCATACATATGTTTCTACTTCTAAGTCATGCATTCATGTGAACTTCCACTTGTGATCCATGTTCAACCCTATTCAATTTGGTTCATGTATGTGCATAGCCTACTTATATGGCCTTTTGGTTTCTATTTAAATGATACTAATCAATATAATGATATAAACCTAAATATACTAACATCATACCGTAGGATACTAGTATACCATGCCATACCCTACAATACTAACATACCATACCATACCATACCCTCCAATACCCTATGATACTAACATCATACCATCCTAACATACCATACCATACTAATATACCATACCATAACCCTACAATACTAACATACCATAACATACTAATATATCATACCATATCATACCCTACAATACCCTATGATACTAACATCATACCATACTAACATACCATATCATACTAATATACCATACCATATCATACCCTACAATACCCTATGATACTAACATCATACCATACTAACATACCATACCATACTAATATACCATACCATCTCATACCCTACAATACCCTATGATACTAACATCATATCATACTAACATACCATACCATACATAGCATGCAATTTGTAGTTAATGAAACCCTAGTTGGTTTTCAATTTGTACATGTACATGTGTTTCTACTTCCATCTCATAACTTGTAAAGAGGTCACAAAACCTTAGTTTCATCCCATAACTTCTCAACCCTAGTTCTAGCATGAAATTGTAGTTCATGAAACCCTAGTTGGTTTTCAATTTTTACATGTACATGTGTTTCTACTTCCATATCATAACATGTAAAGAGGTCACAAAATCCTAGTTTCATCTCATAACTTCTCAACCCTAGTTCTACCATGCAATTGTAGTTCATGAAACCCTAGTTGGTTTTCAATTTGTACATGTACATGTGTTTCTACTTCCATCTCATAACTTGTAAAGAGGTCACAAAACCCTAGTTTCATCTCATAACTTCTCAACCCTAGTTCTAGCATGCAATTGTAGTTCATGAAACCCTATTTGGTTTTCAAATTGTAAATGTACATGTGTTTCTACTTCCATCTTGTTGATGTGTTTGTAACTTCAGAATGTATTCACTTGTATATCTTATGTATTGTACCCCGATGTTCTTATCGGGAAGTATGGGTAATGTAATTGAGTCATCTCATAGTCTGATATTCCTATCGGGAGAATCAATAATGTAAACAAGTCATGTAAAGTCATAGAGGGTAATGCTCCTTATTGATCAAGGGTTAAAGTCCCCGTAGTTGTGGGGCACTAAGGTTATTAGACTCTCCTAGGGAAGTCAGCCTTGGTGAGTTAATGTCAAGTCGAAAATTAGTATAAATAGAGAGTGAGTCTCTCAATTTATCATATAGACACACACACTTATCTGTAGCGCATAAGTTAGAGAGAAGGAGCTGGCATAAGAGAGAGAACAACTGTTGGAGATCATATTTTCTGTCTTTGGGTTTTACTGCTGCTATTGGTGCTCATTCTATCTCTGAGGAAGTTTTGGGTTTTTCTCCTTTATGGTTTTCCCGAGGAAAATTATTTGTGTCTCTTGTCTCTTGTGATTGATTGATGTGCACGTTATTCTCTCAGATAAGATCCTAATATCATATTGCTTAAATGATAAAAATATAACATGGTATCAGAGCTACAAGGTGAAACTTGGGGATGGCTACCAGTATCCAATAAAAGGTAGTGGTGAATCCTCCTATAAGCTAGACTCTGGAAAGTCTATGAAGATGAAGGATGTATTGTATGTATCAGGACTAAAGAAGAACCTCCTCTCCATATCTGCATTGGATGAAAAAGGCATAAGGGTTGCATTTGTAGATGGCCAAGTTCTTATGTGGAAAAAGGGAAAGACTATAGATGATGAAGTAGTGATTGGGGAACAAGAAGGACGACTATACAAATTGAAGGGCCAACCAGAACAAGCTTTGGTACATAACTCAGTAGAACTTTGGCATAGAATGCTTGCACATGTGCACTATAGATCACTACCACTTCCAAGCAAAGTTGTTGAAGGTCTTCTAGAGATACAGAAAAAACATGATGGTGCCTGCAAAGGATGTGCAAAAGGAAATAACACAAAGAAGACATTTCCAAGTAGCGAGAGAAAGGAAAAAGGAATCTTGGAAATCATCCACTCTGGTGTATGCGATCCAATGTCATCAAGATCATTAAGCGGATGCGTATACTATGTTTCTTTAATTGATGATTTTTCTAGGAAGACATGGATATACTTCATGAAAAACAAGGATGAAGTATTCCGCAAGTTCAAAGATTTCAAAGCCTTGATTGAGAATCACACAAAAAAGAAAATCAAGACCTTTCGATCAAACAATGGAGGAGAATTCACATCAAATTAATTCAAAGAATTATGAAGAGATTTAGGGATTAAGAGGGAGTTAACTACTCCATATAATCCACAACATAATGGGGTTGCAGAAAGGAAGAATAAAATGAGTATGGAAGCTGCAAGGGCAATGCTTCATTATCAAGATCTTCCCATGCATCTATAGGAAGAAGCTACTAGAACAACTATGTATGTACAGAACCGTACTCCTCATAGAGTACTCGAGAACAAAACTCCTGAAGAGGTTTTCTCTGGTAAGAAACCAGAAGTCAGTCATCTCAGAAAATTTGGTTGTCCAGTGTACATACACATTCCAAAAGAAAAGAGGACAAAGTTAGATCCTTCTAGAAAGAAGGGTATATTTGTGGGATATAGTGAAAGCTAGAAGGCTTATAGAATATACTTTCTAGGATTCAAGAAGATCAACATCAGTAGGGACGTAACATTTGACGAAGACTCAGCTTACAGCAAATCCAGAAAGAGACATGCTGAAGAACCTAAAGCAACAGAATTACCCAGATTTCAATATACAACTATGAACGATGCAACTCAAGAAGAAGATCGAGAAATAGAAGAACCTCAGGAACCTCTAGATCCACCCCAAGAGAAGAATCCTCATAGGAGGAAATCTGCATGGGTACGAGAGGCTATCCAAGGTGTAGAAAGATATGGGGCTCCATAAGAAATGCACAGAGAGAGGAAAAGAACTAGGTCCTGCTCCAGTCATGTAGCCATGTTATGTGACATCGTTGATAAAGAACCTTCCAACTATGAAGAAGTGACAGAGAAGAAAGAATGGAAGGATGCTATGATTGAGGAGTACCAGCTGATCATGAAGAATGATGTATGGGATGTTGTCACTAGACTAGAGGGGAAGTCTGTTGTTACTTCCAAGTGGATCTACAAGATCAAGCATGCTACAGATGGAAGCATAGAGAAATATATAGCAAGATTTGTGGCTCGTGGCTTCTCCTAGAAAGAAGGAATAGATTATGAAGAAACTTTTGCACCTGTAGCTAGATACAATTCCATTAGATCAGTACTTGCTCTGGCTGCACTAATGAAATGGAAGATACACCATATGGATGTCAAGACTGCTTTCTTGAATGGTGTAGTAGAAGAGGAAGTGTATGTGGAGTAGTCACTCGGTTTTGAGACACATGACAGGGAGACTCATGTGTGTAAATTAAAGAAAGCCCTGTACAGTTTAAAATAGGAACCCAGGGCATGGTATGACATAATTGACAGCTTCCTATCCAGTTTGGGCTTTACCAAGAGTAAAGACAATTCCAAGCTTTACTACAAGGTTGAATAAGGGAACCCAGTGATACTCCTACTATATGTAGATGATCTGTTTGTAAGAGGTGTGGATGGGTTAATTGCTGATATGAAGAGGAATCTTGCTGCTGAGTTCGAGATGAAGGACTTGGGTATGATGCACTACTTTCTAGGGATG
Source organism: Pseudotsuga menziesii (assembly GCA_001517045.1). Classification (NCBI taxonomy): domain Eukaryota; kingdom Viridiplantae; phylum Streptophyta; class Pinopsida; order Pinales; family Pinaceae; genus Pseudotsuga; species Pseudotsuga menziesii. Next base: position 14,965 of record LPNX011000506.1, read on the forward strand.
GAGGTGTGGCAGAATGCAGATGGAATCTCCTTAGGACAAGGAAATTATGCAGTAGAGATCCTGAAGAGGTTCAGGATGATGGACTACAAGGCCATGACCACACCTATGGAATCGAACCTAAAGCTATTGAGTGATTATTCATCAGAAACTGTTGATGTTACATTGTATCATCAGATGATTGTGTCCTTGATGTACCTGACAAATTACGAGACCAGATATTTTCTTTGCTGTGAACACATTGAGCCAGTTCCAGACGGATCCAAGACATGTTCACCTAATTACTGCAAAGCATATTCTGAGGTACCTTAAGGGTACAGTTAATTATGGGCTCAAGGATAAGGCAGATCAGAAGATTAACCTGGAAGGTTATGTTGATTCAGATTGGGCAGGCAGTGACATTTATAGGAAGAACACTTCGGGGTGGTGCTTCAATATGGGATCATGTGTGATCTCTTGGTTTAGCAGGAAGCAATCTTGTGTGGCATTGAGTACAGCCGAAGCAAAGTATGTCGCAGCCTGTTCAGCTAGCTGTGAGCCAGTGTGGCTTAGGAAGGTACTATTTGATTTGTTTGATCTCTAGTTGGATGCTACTTGCATATATTGAAACAACCAGAGTTGTGTGAAGTTGTCGAAAAACCCATTGTTCCATGACAAGTTGAAGCATATCGAGATCAAATATCGCTATATCAGGGATATGGTGCAGAGAGGAGCAGTGAAGCTCCTGTATGTTGTGACGGATGAGCAGATAGCTGATGTGTTGACCAAGCCATTAGCTAGAGTGAAGTTTGAGTACTTCAGGGAGAATCTTGGTGTTCTCCAGATCAAGGTTCCCTCCAAAGGGAAGTGATGAGTCCGTGAGACTTTCTGACATGGTTGTTGGATGTGTTCCTCCCATGATCAAATGTAAGTGCAGATTCATTCTGATGTGACTACGGGATGTGTTCCCACATGATCAGATGTAAGTGTAGAGCCATTCTGATGTGACTGCGGGATGTGTTCCCACATGATCAGAGGTAAGTGCAGAGCCTTTTTTACATGGTCGTTGGATGTGTTCCTCCCATTGTAAGATATAAGCGTTGAGCCTTTCTGACATGGTTGTTGGATGTGTTCCTCCCATGGTCAGATGTGAGTACTGGGCCTTTCTAACATGGTTGTTGGATGTGTTCCTCCCATGGTTAGATGTAAGTGTAGAACCTTTCTTACATGGTTGTTGGATGTGTTCCTTCCATGGTAAGATATAAGTGTTGAGCCTTTCTTACATGGTAGTTGGATGTGTTCCTCCCATGGTAAGATATAAGTGCCGAGGCTTTCTGACATGGCTGTTGGATTTGTTCCTCCCATGGTCAGATGTGAGTGTTGGGCATTTCTAACATGGTGGTGGAAGTCTTCCTCCCATGGTTAGATGTGAGTGTTAGGCATGCCTTTCTGACATGATGGTGGATGTGTTCCTCTCATGATTAGATGTAAGTGCTGGGCGGGCCTTTTTTACTGGGCCAGATATAAGTGCTGAAGAAGATGAAGACCTACATGGAGGCTAGGCCTACAACTAGCATGAAAAAGGGTTGGATCTGTAGAACTTCCTATGACGAGAAGAGTTGAGAGATAGCACCAGTTGATCAAGATAGCGGTAGCAGTATTGATGATGATCCAGTGATGAGCTAGCTTTGATGATGATCCAGTGATGATATATCTTTGATGACGACTAGTGATGATCCAGCCTTGATGATGATCCAGACCTGATCTACAGAAGAAGACTTGTGCTAATGAATTGTGTCAAGAGAATACATTCCTAGTTAAGAGGGAGTGTTGATGTATTTGTAACTTCAGAATGTATTCACTTGTATATCTTATGTATTGCACCCCGATGTTCCTATCGGGAAGTATCAGTAATGTAATTGAGTCATGTCATACCTCAATGTTTCTATCGGGAGAATCAATAATGTAAAATCATAGAGGGTAACCCTTCTTATTGATCAAGGGTTAAAGTCTCTGTAGTTGTGGGGCACTAGGGTTATTAGACTCTCCTAGAGAAGTCAGCCCTGGTGATTTAATGTCAAGTCAGAAATTAGTATAAATAGAGAGTGAGTCTCTCTATTTATCATATAGAAACACACACTTAGCTGTAGGGCATAAGTGAGAGAGAAGGAGCTGAGATAAGAGAGAGAACAACTGTTGGAGATCATCTTTTCTGTCTTCGGGTTTTACTGTTGTTGTTGGTGCTCATTCATAGCACCAATAGCAGCAGGAGATTTCTTGAACCATCATTTTCAAGGAAGGTGAACTTGAAGCCATAAATGCATGCTATCATTAAGACCTGCATGCATGTTTGCTCCATCATGCTTTTTTTTATATACAAGTAAACCGCAATAGAAATTCCACGTCCTCGTTTGTTAAAGTTTTGATCACGATTGTAAACAACTTCTTTCCTTGTTTTGAGATTAGTCTCGGGGGCTCGAAGTGCTATAAAGAGACTCCCCGCCGAGGGAGAAAGGATTGGTTGGTTTTGAATTTGCAAGACTATTGTGTTTGTAATATTTTTTGAATTAATGCAAGTACAAATTCGAATGCTAGTTATATGAATGCAAGAATTCTTGTGTGTTTCCAAATTACAGTCTGTAATTTTATTTTCCTCATGTGCATGTGATTCCTATTATCTTTTATATTATGTTTTTATTCATGTCATAGACTCAGTGTATAATGGTTAGGAACTCATACTCATATGCTCCTGCCATTGTCTCTGATATCCACCAAACACTTCTTCCAAAACTTGAGTGGAATTCATCCACGCGGTGGTCTACGCTAGCAAACTGTCATCATTCTACATTTCCCACTAGACCCCAAACATAACGACCGTGATTGAGGCACTACCTTGCTCTTGCAAGAGTCTTCCTAAGCAAACTTCTTTGTTTTCTTGGGATTTTACTCCATAGCCCAATATATCTATATTTGTTTCCAACCACCAATATTTGATATTCATTTTGTGACATTATGTTTGGCCTTGTTATACATTTGTGAGAGATCCCTCTCTGGAATCAGAGAAGCCAACTCCCTTTCCTAAAGTGGTTATGTTGTTACCTCGGGGTCCACCTCTCGCAGCCTATAACATGACCATGCTTATCATCCTTGTTGTCCGCTGATTGCACACCAACAACAAAAATCTTCCAAAAGCTGTCTCCTCACTTGGGAAAGTGGGAGAGGTGTGACCTTGGGGGAAAGCATGGATCTAGGTACTGTCACCTATTCCTAGCTCCTCCGTTTAGGCTAACTCCTAACGAAGCCAAGGGGGGTAGTCCCTAACAAAGAGTTTTCTATGGCTCAATGTTTTAAGTTAATTTCTAGATGATTTTGGATGTGGATGGGTGTTGTTTAGGAGTTACTGTGATTTAAAATGATTAATATTAGGGGGATGATGATTAATTAAAGCAATCCACGTTGCTAACAAGAGATCACACAGATAAGCAAAGATTCCAAACTTATAACTTAAGCATTCAAATATAATCAATTGAAATGGCCCATAGACAGTTGATCAAGATAGAAAATTAATCAAATATAACAAAGGACCAGTGCCTTATGGAGTCAAATAAATGCGTGAAATAAAGTCTAGGAATCAAGCTAGTGAGTATTAGGTTTTGCAAGTGCTCTTGGTAGATTTTAAAAGTTTTTGATGGTGGTCTTTCTTAGAGTGTCAACAAAATTTTATCAAAGCCGGGAGACTCTTCTAAGTTCCCTCCATTGAAGACATGTCGGGCCTGCCTAGTATCCCAGGCTAGTATCGCCAAGATTGACCACCTAGCCAATAATCTAAGACAGTGGGAGGTTCTGGCGCCTCTGCTAGGAAGTACTTTGGAAGAATCCCTACAACGTTGGTGCGTTGGTTACGAGTCTTTAAGTATTATTAAATTACTCTTGTAGGGTTTAAAGATCCAGTGTTGTTTCTGGGTATTCCAATCTGGGATCGTTCAGAGCATACTCCGGCAAGGAGGGGAGGGAGTTAATTAATTAAAAAAGGTGTGTGTGTTGAAGGTTTTATTAAGTTGATTAATTAAGACTCTCCGACAGAGAGCGCTCTTGACCTTGTCTTATGACAAAGGTTCAAGAGACTTAATTAATCTAAATGTCTAACACAAGGATGTGCAAAACTAATGATGCTCTCTGATAGAGAGTGCTCTTGACTTGTGTTACTGCAAGTTCAAGAGTCTTACTTAGTTTGTTAAGCTAGAATGAAAGAAATAAAACAATAACAATCTAACTACCCAAGAGTCTCTTTCAGGATTTTTAGGGCCCTAATCGGGAAAGCAAGGGGGTAAGTATACAAAAAAAAAGGAAATTGTACAATGCTTAAATAAATAATTAAATCAAATATTTGTCTTCAATTTTCATGTATGATAAACTAATTAGTAGATAAACTATCAAGTTAAAAAGGAAAACTTTTAAAGATTATAAACTATTATATCCTACTTTCAGCAAAACATGAATCAAAGCATGAAAATGGGAGACGATACAAGCTTCCCCCAAATGGGGGAAGAGAGGTGTGGGAGCCGTAATCCCACTTGTTTTTTATTAATTTGGTTACAATGCTTTCCTTTTTTGCTGCTCTTTTTGCTTCCTTTTCTTTGATTCTGAAAGGTCTTTGGAGCAATCTGTAGACGGGGAAAAGAAGAAGAGGGAATTTATAGTTTTTTAGGGCTTGCTTCTTCAAAATTTTGCCAGCATTTCTGTTGTACCTGTCACAAAAGTAAAAAATCAGCAAGCATGTATTGTTAGAATATGGTAGGAAAGACAATGCACAAAAAAAAAATTGAAAAAAAAATTAATTTTTTTTTTTATACTTAGAATTTTTTTTTGGATTTTACATGCAAAGCATAAAGCTTTTCCCTAGATCTAAAAAAGTAAACTAGATCTAGCAAAGGCCCTAAAAATAGATCTGAAATAATAGAGATTTGAAGCTTAGATCTATTTTATGAGCAAGTACAAAATTTAAAGAAGAAAGGTAGAGAAGTAGGTTTTCTTGTGGATGGAACACAAGAGATGGAGCAAGACTCCAGCTTTCTTTCGAATGGGAAGAGATCGATCTTGTAGGCCTTGCAATTACAATATGTTAAATGGTAGGTTACTTGAAGCTTGGGCTGGATGTAGCTGAACTCGCACCCTTCTTCAACCTGTGACCTGTTAATACCAAAACTCGGATACAAGTGAGATCATATATATGAAAAGTAAGCAAATGAAACTCAATCGAGATCAATACTACATATAAATAACTACTCATATTCATCACGATTAGAACCTACTTTACATAAATAACTAAATTGAAACTACAAACAGCTAATATACTTTGCCAATAGTGGCCCTCTTAAGCTTAACATATAACTAGATCTCATTCAAGTAAAAAGAAAGAGTAAAGGGTTTAGGAATAGTATCACCTCAACCATAGAACATTCACCATATGCAAAAAGAGATGGACCTCCAAAGTCAAAAATCTTATTAATCAAATGTAAGCAAAGCTTATTAAAAATTTTGCAGAGTAACTCCAGCACAAAAGTTCCATGCAAATAGAGCCGAAAGAGCCTCTTTTTAACAAATGAGAGAGTGCTAAAACCCTAAAACCAAAAACCAACCCTAACCAGCTTAGCCACCTAACAAAGAGCCCAGACCTAAATCAGAGAACCAGGAGTTAGGGGAGGCCTCCACCCAGGAAAGGCGCCCCCACTCCAAACTTGTGCACTGAAAACAAGCCAAGGATGAAGCCACATGTGTGAGTCTGGATGTAGGTGAGCTCATCCTTTAGGTCTGGCAGGAGCCTGAGCTAGGTTTGGGAAGCCCACTGATGGTGTAAGCTTCAGTCTTCACCTCGATCAAATCACCGGACCAATGAGAGCTCTCCATCTCATATTTAGCTGGAGATGACATGTCTGATAACTGATAATAAATTAATTGCTCTCTTAATGATGACTGAAACTAAGTTATGATAACTCCAATCATCATAAGTGTTCCATGAGATGTCATTTAGCCTTTTATTTTACTGAATTTGGATTAATTTGGAGAGTTTTAGTTTTCTCCAAAATAATCATTTTTTTTAATAAAGATCATTTTTTTACTAAAAATCATTTTTTTACTCAAAACTGACTTTTTTGAGTAAAAAGGCATTATGTGTCCGATAGTTGATCTAAAAGTTGGTTCTGACTGGCTGGCTGATCAAGAATGATTTTTGGCTTAAGGTTAGAGCCTTCAATCACTGAATTCTGAGTCCAGATCACGACCGGGTTTTTTCCATTTAATTTATGGAAAAATTAACCCAAAAAACTCAGGAAAAGTAATTAAAAATTAAAAAATAATTTTTCACTGTTCGAAAAAAAAATCGAATTTTTTTGTATGTGTCCAGATGACTTAGGACATGACCATGATCTATCTAAATAATGTCTAGTAGGATTATAACACTCAGTTGGGCTCTAATAACCCCCCAAGGCCCAGAATTCAACATCGGCCATTCCAGCTTTGGAGGAAGCGAGAGAAAACCTCGTCAATTATACTTGGATGAAGGCAGAGCATAATTGTCAGGAACAAAAAACTCCCTGGAATACCCTATTTGAGATTCTACGTCTCAGGAGACCGAACCACTCAAAAATTTCCTACTAGCACATTTTATTACAAACCCCACGGGGCCATGGTCAAAATTATTCAAATAAAAAGGTGACTAGCCAATATTGACTAGACAACTAGACGGATCGACTGATTATACACTGGAATTAGACTTTGAACAAGTCTGTCAACCGGCGGCTCCTTAGGTAACCCAACTTATGGTACAAAAATTTGGATAACATCTGGCTCCAACTGCGGGACGTGTGCTCGATCTAGTCTCTTATGCAAGGAGAGCATATGAGAACCCCAAAATCTCTAGTTTCCATATCCTGTAAAAACATCTCAACTTGACAAGAAAACCTTAGTAGCACAAGTTTTATGAAAAAGAGCCAATGATCCAAAAGTTGCTTTATTCAAAGAAAAAACTTCACTGAAAAATTTATTTATTTCTAAGTACATAAAGAAAATGCTAAAGTAAATGTTCATTTTAAGGAGCCTATTTTCCTACTCTAAGCATGATACATAAAAGGTTAGGTGTAATCATAAATCCAATGTAACCACCTAAGCATTTTATTAATGTAAAAAGGTTTTGCCTTGTCTTTGGTTACTAGCCAAAGTAACGACACAATTTCTAGAAAATGCAAACCTGCATGATGATCCAGAATGGGCGGGCTGGATGGGGAATCATAGGCATGAATAATGTTGTCAAACTTCTTCCCAAACTGGTAGGTGATCATGTAGGCTGCTTCTACCCATGACTGGATAACGCTGATATACAAATCGAGATGATGCGGTAGGTCGACTACTCCATCATGCTGATCATCAAGGCTTATCAAATAATAACTCGTTGTATAATCCCCAAGCTGCTCCAAAACATAAGGAGCATCTATATGTGAAGACAATGGTTGATAAAAAACTTCAACTAGTGGTATCCCATCTGACTCTTCACTGCACTGCTTCTCCAAGTCCTTATTACAGATACTCAGATACAATTCCGATTGATCATAGGAAAACTCCAACTACTCTTCTTTATAAGTCTCAGAATAAAAACTCCCCATGCTGGACACATCATAGATGAGATTCTCAAAAAAAAATTCAAAAGTATCATAGGTTGTATTTTCAATAAAAGTCCAATAGTCATCATCGCCATCTATGTCGGATATGAGAGATGCCTCATCACTGGTATCAAGTCCCTGGCTACACTCCTCATGATCATATTCATCATCTTTAGAAAAAAGGTCACAAGGTAGTAAACCTTCCAAACTATCACCATTATGCTCATTAGTAGGATTAGTGCTAAATTTTTCAATGAGGTTATCCAATTGTTGACTAAAATCTTTGACTTGACACCAGATTTCTGTGGTGACAGGATGGAGCTATCCAACTGCGTTAATGTACTCAGGCTCTCTTGAATACTATTTTGCCTCTCTCCAACCTTATCCAAAAATAGCATGCATGTCATCTACATAGTTTATGTACTCAGGCTCGCTTAATGATGCTTTAGGACCACAACCCTCTGGAAAACCATGCTCCTGAATATAACATGCATAATAGTAGGAAGATTCTTCATGAAGGTCTTCACATGCCCTACAAAATGGCATGTAAGTTTCAACCACATTAGTGGGCTCTAGCTGATGAGGAGGCCTCTTCTCATGGTTGGGGTTCTTTCTCTGCCATGTTGGTTTTGTAGGGAAAGCTCTAGAAGGTGGCGGAGGTTGAGTTCTTTCCATTGTAATCACCATATTTTGAATCTCCTTCAATTGTACTAAGTGTTTTTGTTCTGCTTCCTCCATATTTTTCTTCATCTCCCTTTTCATTTCAATCATTTGTTTTTCATAGGCATCCTTCATAGCTGCTAAAGGATCTTTGTCTTTAGGTTCACTAATTTTCAAAGGAGTTGAAGACCTTAAATAACTATGGAGGTTAGATTCACCAGATGACTGCATATTCTTATCAATTTTAATGGCCAAATTCTGAGCCTAAAGTAATGTGGTCGGCTCCTTGTCTCTAATCTGGTACTGGATCTTGCCACTTAATGCTTCAATGTAATAATCCAAAGTGGAAGCTACAGGAGGAGCATAAGTAGCAGGGATGGAATTTGATAACTCTATGAACCTATCATTGAATTCATCCATGGTTTCCGTATCAGACTTCTTTATGCTGGTCAAAGCTGCTACTAGATGTGTAGGCCCCTTTCTGCTGCCAAACTTTCCAAGGAAAGAAGCCTTGAATTCTGCTAAGGTGGTGAAAGAATTGTCCAGCAGATTATCGTACCAGTTGCCAGCCTTTCCATCTAAAGACAAGGCAAACAAGGTCATGTAAACATCTTCATGCCTATCAGTACCCCTGACATGGGCACCACAGTGTCTGGTGAAATTCCTAATATGCTGCTCAGCAGAGAGGGAGGCATCAATGCTATTATATGTCGTAAGCTTGTCAATAGCCTTGTCAGGGATATCATGAGGATGACCTGCTATCTGAGCAAAGTTAAGTTGAGTTAAAAACTCACCCATTGGATTAAGAAAACAATTATTATTTCGCAAATTTTCTAAGTTTTCTGGAAATAAAATATGGATGTCTGAAACAGACTCAGATCCAAGTTCTGCAAGGATCCTGTGAGAAGATAGTTTGTTTAATCTCCTCCTTAAGACCTTTTCAGGGTCAGGGATGAAATCGACCAAACCTACATAGTTTCTTCTAGTAGAATACATTGAGGTGTTAACTGACATTAGAGTCACCAGGTGGACTTAAGTCTAATTTCAAAGAGTGATTGGAATAAAAATCTACCAAAAAGGATAAAAAGGTAAAAACTTAAAAGAAACAAAGGTCGTCTAGGAACAAAAGATTTGTCCCCGGCAACGGCGCCAAAAGATGTTGTCTGCTGATTGCACACCAGTAGCAGAAATCTTCTGAAAGCTGTCTCCTCACTTGGAAAAGTGGGAGAGGTGTGACCTTGGGGGAAAGAACAGAGCTAGGTACTGTCACCTACTCCTAGCTCCTCCGTTTAGGCTAACTCCTAACGAAGCCAAGGGGGGTAGTCCCTAACAAAGAGTTTTCTATGGTTCAATGTTTTAAGTTAATTTCTAGATGTTTTTGGATGCGGATGGGTGTTGTTTAGGAGTTGTTGTGATTTAAAATGATTAATATTAGGGGGATGATGATTAATCAAAGCAATCCACGTTGCTAACAAGAGATCACACAGATAAGCAAAGATTCCAAAATTATAACTTAAGCATTCAAAGATAATCAATTGAAATGGCCCATAGATAGTTGATCAAGATAGAAAATTAATCAAATATAACAAAGGACCAGTGCCTTATGGAGTCAAATAATTGCATGAAATAAAGTCTAGGAATCAAGCTAGTGAATATTAGGTTTTTCAAGTGCTCTTGGTAGATTTTAAAAGTTTTTGATAGTGGTCTTGCTTAGAGTGTCAACAAAAGTTTGTCAAAGCCGGGAGACTCTTCTAAGTTCCCTCCGTTGAAGACATATCGGGCCTGCCCAGTGTCCTAGGCTGGTATCGCCAAGATTGACCAGCTAGCCAAGAATCTAAGATAGCGGGAGGTTCCGGCGCCTCTACTAGGAAGTACTTTGGAAGAATCCCTACAACGTCGGTGCATTGGTTACGGGTGTTTAAGTATTATTAAATTACTCTTGTAGGATTTCAAGATCCAGTGCCGTTTCTAAGTATTCCGATCTGGGATCGGTCAAAGCATACTCCGGCAAGGAGGGGAGGGAGTTAATTAATTAAAAAAAGGTGCGTGTGTTGAAGGTTTTATTAAGTTGATTAATTAAGACTCTCCGATAGAGAGCGCTCTTGACCTTGTCTTATGACAAAGGTTCAAGAGACTTAATTAATCTAAATGCCTAATGCAAGGATGTACAAAACTAATGATGCTCTCCGATAGAGAGTGCTCTTGACTTGTGTTACTGCAAGTTCAAGAGTCTTACTTAGTTTGTTAAGCTAGAATGAAAGAAATAAAACAATAACAATCTAACTACCCAAGAGTCTCTTTCAGGCTTTTTAGGGCCCTAATCGGGAAAGCAAGGGGGTAAGTATACCAAAAAAAAGGAAATTGTACAATGCTTAAATAAATAATCAAATCAAATATTTTTCTTCATTTTTCATGTATGATAAACTAATTAGCAGATAAACTATCAAGTTAAAAAGGAAAACTTCTAAAGATTATAAACTACTCTATCCTACTGCTCTGAAAACAAGATCTTTGCTACTTTATGACATTAACATGAATTGCATAAAGAGCATGAATGAAGCTCACAAATCCATAAGAAGAGAACCAAACAGCATAGACAATACGCACATAAAGACAACAAGTTGATAACGGATTTCGTCCAGGATGGACTACGTCTCCGAGCCTGCTTCTTAATAGGAGGGCTGATCTATAATCTCAGCATAAGGAAAAACACATGGCAATGATACAATGATACCTTGGTGGCAATGGTCAGGAAGAGAACCGCTGCCCAAAACAGAACCAGACTGCTTCTAGCAACTCTGAAGCCTGAAGACAGTGTAAAACAAGTATAAACACTCGTACCTTCCTCCTGCAGAGCTACGCAATATCCCTTCTCTCCTTTAGCTACCAAGTCTCCACTCCAAAGCATGCCCTCTAAATGGAAATTAAGTGGGTTTATATAGGCTTGGCTTGCCCCACTCCACATTCTCCTCATGATTATTTAGTTAAAACAAATTTTTCCCAAGAAGGCATATGGTTCCAACTCCCCACACTTGGTTAGGCTCTTCTTAAATTATGTAGTTGACATAGTTACAACTATGCCAACCACATTTTATATTTTTAGAATATTACAATAAAATTATTTTCCCCCAAAACCACATGGTTCATTGAACCCACAATATGGTTTTTTTAAAACAAATTTGTTATAAAGTAACTTGTTTTTAGACCCACTTATAACCCATTTTATATAGTTTATAATTCGACATGTGCTGAAATAGAGTGCGGGCTCCCGTGTTGGTCGGAGCTCCCGGTCATGTTAGAGGAAGAACCAAGGTCGGGGCTCGAAATGCCACTTTAAATAATATTATTTCCATACATTATCCAAAGAACACTACCAGCGCAGTTGGTAAAGGTGCAAAGACAGGGTATGGGAGGTCAGGAGTTTGAAACTGGCGGAGCAGCAACATTTTGGTGAACTTCAATCAATATTGGCCAATCCGGTGCTGCCATGTGGCAGTTCCGGATTGGTCCACCTCAATGCCCAGTCAGCTGCCAACTCATCTGTCGTACTGCCAACTAAGTTGCACAGTCACCTCCATAATGACACGTGTCACATTCGGATTGGTCCATACTGCTCGCTCGATTGCCACCTCATCGTCCGTACATGACACATGTCACATCTTGATTGGACCGTACTGCCACATGTCTGTCCGTACAACTTCCATGTCATCCGTTTATACTGTATGGATGCCACATGTCACCCTGTTAGTGGTGCCATGTCATCATGTTTGTATAGTATGGATTCCATGTGTCACCCTGTTTGTGGTGCCACGTGGCACCTCTTTTTGCCAATTTTGCTTGTTGATCTCATATAACAGAACGCGATAACTTTCTCATACGTAGTCCGTTTGAGGTGAAACGAGCGTCATTGGAATCATCTTGACGAGCCCTTCGATATGGCACTAGTTTTGCTAAGATTGGAGGAATTTGAAAATTTGGCCTTCTTGGATCCTCCTGGATCATTCCTCCCCACTGAGAAGCTTTTGGCCTCCAAAAGCCTTTACTAATCAACAGATAGGTGAGGGAATTTCTCCCTCACTTTCTCCTTCTCGATCCACTTGGATTTGCTTGGATGGGTGCCTCTGATGCCCACTCGAAGATAATCAACATCACCTCTGCGAGAAGTCCTTGTCCTTCTGTCCAAGATGACATCTTCCTTTAGGTCATCCATGTACTCAGGAGAAAATTCATCAACTGATGGCAGTGAGACATTCTCCATTTCATCCATGATCATGGGAGGCTCATAGAGTTTCAAGTTCTCCACATTCACCACTGAGTAGATCTGCATGTATGGCGGTAGCTCTAAGCGAAAAGCATTCGTCCCAATCTTCTCCAAGATGGTGAAGGGACCATATCTAATAGGCTTGAGCTTCTTGCCTTCTCCTTTCATCCTCTCCTTGCTGATGTGAAGCCACACTTGATCTCCCACCTGAAACTGATGATCAACTATATGTTTGTCATGGTGAGCCTTGTACTGGGCTTGACTCTTCTCCAACTGCTCTTACATTGCTTGATGTACCTGTTGAACTCTTTGAATGAACCTGCGGGCTTTGTCTTCATCCTTGGAAGTGCTTGAACCAAACTCTCTCCCATAATTCAAGTCCAATGGAGTCTTTGGAAAGTACCCAAATCATGTCTCAAATGGCGAGCTCTGATTGGAAGAATGCATAGCCCTGTTGTAGGCATGCTGCACATACTAGATCTATTCATCCCATAACTTAGGATGCTTGTTGAAATAGCCTCGAAGCAAATGGACAACTGTCATGTTGACTACCTCTGTTTGTCCGTTGGTCTGTGGATGGAAAGCGGCGCTCCTCTTCAGCTTGGTGCACATCATACACCATAATTTTGTCCAAAACTCTCCAAGGAATCAGGAGTCCCGATCCGAGATAATGGACGTAGGGAGTCCAAAGTGAACCCATACATGTTGAAAGAAAAGAGAAGCAGCCTGCTCTGCAGTGACTTGCTTTTTACATGGCATAAGAATACACATCTTGCTAAACCTATCCACGACCACATACAAGTAGCCATGACCCCTCCTAGACATAGGCAAACCCCCCACAAAATCCATGGAAATGCTTTCCCAAGGATGGGAAGGAACATGAAGTGGTGAGTACAGCCCCAATTTTCTATTAGTGGGCTTACAAGTAGAGCACATCACACACCCCTTTACATATTTTGTTACAATGTCTTTCATGCGAGGCCAATACACGAGTCTTTGCAAATGAGCCAAAGTCTTACCTACCCCAAAATGCCTTGATACAAGAGAAGTATGAGCTTCTCGTATTACATGGACTCTTTCACTAATAGGAACACATAACTTGCCGAAATGATAGAGCAAATTTCCATGCAAATAGTAGTCTTCCACCTGTGTGCCATTGGTTAGCTTCTCATAAATATCCATGAAATCATCATCAGTAGCATACTGCTCAATATAACTTTCATGGGACAAAGAAGCATTTTTCAAAACAATAGATGCAACAATAGGAGGTCTAGAGAGCATATCTGCCACTTTGTTACTAGTACCCTTCTTGTACTTGATCACTAGATGGAATTGTTGAAGGAATCCCATCCACCTGAAATGACGAGCTTGCTGGAGCTTAGTCTGGGACTGGAGATACTGCAAGGGCTGATGATCGGTATGGATGATTGTCTCCTTACCCATCAAGTAGTGTTTCCACTTCTTGACACTCTGAACCAAAGCATACAACTCTTTGTCATAGGTGGGGTAGTTGATCACTGCTTGAGTAAGAGTCTCTGAATGGTAGCAAATAGACTTGCGGTGCTACATCAATACTGCCCCCATGGCATATCCACTGGCATCTGTCTCTATCTCAAATGGTTGTTGCAAATCAGGCAAGGCTAGGACTGGGGCGGTGCTGATCTTTCCCTTCAATGTGTCGAAGGCTTTCTGCTGCTTACCTCCCCACTAGAAGGATTTCTTCACACATGTTAAGGCATGCAAAGTAGATGCTATGTATGAGAAGTTCTGAATGAACCTCCTCCAATATTGAACAGCTCCTAAAAAGCTTCTCACTTCAGTAGTGTTACTAGGCTTAGGCCAATTGACAATTACATCAACTTTTGAAGGATCAATTTTTAAATTTCCACCTCCTACAATATGACCCAAGTAAACTAATGAAGTTTCACCAAATTCACACTTTGACAATTTTACATACAATTTCTCCTTTTTCAAAGTATCTAATACTTGCTTTACATGCCCCACATGTGCTTCCCAAGTTTTGCTAAAGACCAAGATATCATCTATGTATACAATGACAAAATCATCTAGGAATGGCCAAAAAACATCATTCATTACCCGCATGAAGGTTGCAGGTGCATTCCAAAGCCCAAAGGGCATCACCAACCACTCAAATAGACCTTGCTTGGTCTTGAAGGCCGTCTTCCACACATCACTTTTTGAAATTCTGATCTGGTGGTAGCCCCTGCACAAATCCAACTTGGTAAAGAACACAACATCTTTCAACAAGTCGAGCAAGTCATCTATGCGAGGAAGAGGGTATCGATTCTTGATTGTGATCTTGTTGAGATCCCGATAGTCAACGCACATCCTCCATGTGCCATCTTTCTTCATCACCAACACAATCGGTGAACCACATGGAGAGGAGCTGGGTCTGATCACTCCTTGGTCCAACAAGTCTTGAACCTGCTTCTTAATCTCTCCCATTTCAACTGCGGACAACCTGTACATGCCCACATTAGGAAGAGGGGCATCCTACTAGAGATGGATCTCATGTTGAATCTCCCTTTTGGGAGGAAAACCTATAGGTTCCTCAAATATTTCATCATAGTTAGCCACAATATCAATCATAGCCTTTTTATGAGAAGGATCACAACCTTTGAAAGCATCGGATGCCTCAGCATCTTTTGCCCTCACAACCATGAGCATGTATCTCTTATTAGTGTTGATGAGCCACTTCAACTGTCCTACACTAACAAGAGTGGTGTTAGCCTTCATACTGTGAGCTCTCACAATGTACTCCACCCCATTTTTGGTGAGATGGTACTTGTTCTCATGACAGAAGAATACTGCTTTTCGATCATACAAGTATGGGATTCCCAATACGATACCACAGATGTCAAGAGGAACAAGATCTAATTCCACCTCATTGATCAACTTTGAAGCAATAACAAACCTTAACCTGCATTGCTTAGTCACCTGTAGCTTAGCATTATCACATACCCATCCAAGAGGGTAAGGCTTGGGGTGAGGTTTAGTTTGTATGCCCAACTTCTTAACAACTGATTCTGAGATCAAATTTACTTGAGAACCCGAATCAAATAATGTTTCAATCTTTGTATGCTTAGACACAACTCTGATGTGAAACAACTCACTTCTTCTTTTATCATTTTCTTTAGAAACATGAGTAGAACTTGAACCAGTATGAGGAGTTTTGTTACCTTGCATTCCCACGGCTGTAATCCTGGTTTCGTCACCCGAGTCGGAACCCAAATCTCGTTGCGCTATTGCAACGATCTTTTTCTTCTTTTTTCCTCCATAATACTTTGGCCTCTGTTCAGGATGCAACTTCGAACAACTTTCTTCATCATGCCCATCAGTATCGCAATGTTTGCAATGGAGCTTTAGACCTCCTTCCTTCTTGGCAGTAGCTATCTTCTTGCTCTTGTATTTTTTCTTGAACTTGTGGTTGTTGCTGGGCTTGAAAGGCTTCTTCTAATGGTCTTCTTGCAAATGCTTCCCCCTTCTCTCAAGATGAGTAGCCTGAACACTTGCTTCATCCACACTAGTAGGATTCAACAAAAGTAAAGTATGGCGTAGATAATGATGAAGAGCACCAATGTACTTCAAAAGAGTGTTAGGAGAATCTAAAGCAATATTCATTTCTAAAGCTTTCTTTATAAATTCTTCAGTAAAACTTTGAACACTCTGACCCTTTCCTTGTCTAAAACTTTGTCAATCCATCATTGCCTTCTAAACATAACCCAACGGATAAAATTACTTACGTAAAGCAGAAACAAAAGCAGACCACGATGAGAGAAGATTACCCATTTGTTTGCTACCTTGCTGAAGCTTGCTTTCCCACCATACAAGTGCGGTGCCTGTCAGCTGAAGTGAAGCCAACTGAATCTTCACATCTTTTTCTTTGATCTGCTGGACTCGGCAATAGACCTCAATTTGCCTTATCCAATTGTTCAACTTCTCCGCATTCGATTCCCCATTAAACATGGGCAAATCAAACTTCACATCGAGCTTCAATGAGGTCTTCTTTTGAGGCTCTTTGTGAGGAATCCTGGGGTGCTGAGAATGAGACGAGGAAGAAGCACTTCAACTTGTGCTTGAAGCTAAAGGTTAAGAGGGAGGCTCAGGAGGCTCTTCGCCACCTCCTCCTTGGTTAACTGAAGCGTTGCCTTCGTCCTTCACTTCTTTGTCTTCCTTCTTTACTTCACTGCCTTTTCTTTCTTTTGCCATGCGTTCTTCATAGTCTGCAAACAACTTGTCTACCTTGTCGGCCATCATGTAGAAGACCTTGTGAAATTTTGCCTCCATCTCGATGCGGACATTATTAGCATCCATCTTCCTCCTTCGGTGTGCACGTCCGATCTCAGAATTGTAAGGCTCTAATGTACCCTCACCAACTTGCAGTTTAGCCCTCGTGAGCATCCACACTCACAATCCAATGTCACATAGACCTGATCTGATACCACATGATCCGAAAACAAGATATTTTCTACTCTATGATGTTAACATGAATTGAATAAAGAGCATGAATGAAGCTCACAAATCCATAAGAATAGAACCAAACAGCATAGACAATACGCACATAAAGACAACAAGTTGATAACGGAGTTCGTCCAGGATGGACTACGTCTCTGGGCCTACTTCTCAATAGGAGGGCTGATCTATAATCTAAACATAAGGCAAAACACATGGCAATGATACAATGATACCTTGGTGGAAATGGTCAGGAAGAGAACCGCTGCCCAAAACACAACCAGACTGCTTCCAACAACTTCGAAGCCTGAAGACGGTGTAAAACGAGTATAAACACTCGTACCTTCCTCTTGTAGAGCTACACAATCTCCCTTCTCTCCTTTAGCTACAAAGTCTCCACTCCAAAGCATGCCCTCTAAATGGAAATTAAGTGGGTTTATATAGGCTTGGCTTGCCCCACTCCACATTCTCCTCATGATTCTTTAGTTACAACAAATTTTTCCCAAGAAGGCATATGGTTCCAACTCCCCACACTTGGTTAGGCTCTTCTTAAATTATATAGTTGACATAGTTACAACTATGCCAACCACATTTTATATTTTTAGAATATTACAAAAAAATTCTTTTCCCTCAAAACCACATGGTTCATTGAACCCACAATATGGTTTTTTTAAAAACAAATTTGTTATATCGTAACTTGTTTTTAGACCCACTTATAACCCATTTTATATAGTTTATAATTCGACATGTGCTGAAATAGAGCGCGGGCTCCTGTGTTGATTGGAGCTCCCGGTCATGTTGGAGGAAGAACCAAGGTCGGGGCTAAGCCCTGGCCCCTTTGGGGCTCGAAATGCCACTTTAAATAATATTATTTCCATACATTATCCAAAGAACACTACCGGCGCAGTTGGTAAAGGCACAGAGATAGGGTATGGGAGGTCAGGAGTTTGAAACTGGTGGAGCAGCAACATTTTGGTGAACTTCAATCAATATTGGTCAATCCAGTGCTGCCACGTGGCAGTTCCGGATTGGTCCACCTTAATGCCCAGTCAGCTGCCAACTAATCTGCCGTATTGCCAACTAAGTTGCGCAGTCACCTCTGTACTGACATGTGTCACATTCGAATTGGTCCATACTGCTGACTAGATTTCCACCTCATCATCCGTACATGACACGTGTCGCATCTTGATTGGATAGTACTGCCACATGTCTGTCCGTACAACTGCCATGTCATCCATCTGTACTGTATGGATGCCACATGTCACCCTATCAGTGGTACCATGTCATAATGTTTTTACAGTATGGAAACCACATGTCACCCTGTCAGTGGTGCCACGTGGCACCTCTTTTTGCCAATTTTGCCTGTTGACCTCGTAGAACAGAATGCGATAACTTTCTCATACGGAGTTCGTTTAAGGTGAAACGAACGCCATTGGAATCGTCTCGACGAGCCCTTCGATTTGGAACTTGTTTTTTTGAGATTGGAGGACTTTTAAAATTTGGCCTTCCTAGATCCTCCTGGATCACCTACTTTCAGCAAAACATGAATCAAAGCATGAAAATGGGAGACGATACAAGCTTCCCCCAAATGGGGGAAGAGAGGTGTGGGTGCCGTAATCCCACTTTCTTTTTATTAATTTGGTTACAATGCTTTCCTTTTTTGTTGCTCTTTTTGCTTCCTTTTCTTTGATCTTGAAATGTCTTTGGAGCAATCTGTAGACGGGGAAACGAAGAAGAGGGAATTTATAGATTTTTAGGGCTTACTTCTTCAAAATTTTGCCAGCATTTTCGATGTACCTGTCACAAAAGTAAAAAATCAGCAAGCATGTATTGTTAGAATATGGTAGGAAAGACAATGCACAAAAAAAAAATTTAAAAAAAATTTAAAAAAAAAATTTATACTTAGAATTTTTTTTTGGATTTTATGTGCAAAGCATAAAAATTTTCCCTAGATCTAAAAAAGTAAACTAGATCTAGCAAAGGCCCTAAAAACAGATCTGAAATAATAGAGATTTGAAGCTTAGATCTATTTTATGAGCAAGTACAAAATTTAAAGAAGAAAGGTAGAGAAGTAGGTTTTCTTGTGGATGGAACACAAGAGATGGAGCAAGACTCCAACTTTCTTTCGAATGGGAAGAGATCGATCTTGTAGGCCCTGCAATTACAATATGTTAAATGGTAGGTTACTTGAAACTTAGGCTGGATGTAGCTGAACTCGCACCCTTCTTCAACCTATGACCTGCTAATACCAAAACTTAGATACAAGTGAGATCATATATATGAAAAATAAGCAAAGGAAACTCAATTGAGATCAATACTACGTATAATTAACTACTCATATTCATCACGATTAGAACCTACTTTGCATAAATAACTGAATTGAAACTACAAACAGCTAATCTACCGTGCCAATAGTGGCCCTCTTGAACTTAACATATCACTAGATCTCATTCAAGTAAAAAGAAAGAGTAAAGGGTTTAGGAATAGTATCACCTCAACCATAGAACATTCACCATATGCAAAAAGAGATGGACCTCCAAAGTCGAAAATATTATTAATCAAATGTAAGCAAAGCTTATTACAAAAGTTCCATGCAAATAGAGCTGAAAGAGCCTCTTTTTAACAAATGAGAGAGTGCTAAAACCCTAAAACCAAAATACCAACCCTAACCAGCTTAGCCACCTAACAAAGAGCCCAAACCTGAATCGAAGAACTGGGAGTCAGGGGAGGCCTCCACCCAGGAAAGGCGCCCCCACTCCAAACTTGTGCACTGAAAACAAGCCAAGGATGAGGCCACATGTGTGAGTCTGGATGTAGGTAAGCTCATCCTTTAGGTCTGGCAGGAGGCTGAGCTTGGTTTGGGAAGCCCACTAATGGTGCAAGCTTCAGTCTTCACCTCGATCAAATCACCGAACCAATGAGAGCTCTCCATCTCATCTTTAGCTGGAGATAACATGTTTGATAACTGATAATAAATTAATTGCTCTCTTAATGATGACTGAAGCTGAGTTATGATAACTCCAATCATCATAAGTGTTCCATGAGATGTCATTTAGCCTTTTATTTTACTGAATTTGGATTAATTTGGAGAGTTTTAGTTTTCTCCAAAATAGTCATTTTTTTTAATAAAATCATTTTTAAATAAAAATCATTTTTTTACTAAAAATCATTTTTTTACTCAAAACTGACTTTTTTGAGTAAAAAGACATTATGTGTCCGATAGTTGATCTGAAAGTTGGTCTTGACTGGCTGGCTGATCAAGAATGATTTTTGGCTTAAGGTTAGAGCCTTCAATCACTGAATTCTGAGTATGGATCACGAACGAGTTTTTTCCATTTAATTTATGGAAAAATTAACCCAAAAAACTTAGGAAAAGTAATTAAAAATTAAAAAATTTAAAAAATAATTTTTCACTGTTCGAAAAAAGATATTTTCAAATTTTTTTTTATGTGTCCAGATGACTTAGGACATGACCATGATCTATCTAAATAATGTCTAGTAGGCTTATAACACTCAGTTGGGCTCTAATAACCCCCCAAGGCCCAGAATTCAACATCGGGCATTCCAGCTTTGGAGGAAGCGGGAGAAAAACTCGTCAATTATACTCGGCTGAAGGTAGAGCATAATTGTTAGGGGCAAAAAACTCCCTGGAATACCCTATTTGAGATTCTATGTCTCAGGAGACCGAACCACTCAAAAATATCCTACTAGCACATTTTATTACAAACCCTGCGGGGCCATGGTCAAAATTATTCAAATAAAAAGGTGACTAGCCAATATTGACTTGACAAGCAGACAGATCGACTGATACACTGGAATCTGACTTTGAACAAGTGTGTCAACCAGCAGCTCCTCAGGTAACCCAACTTATGGTACAAAAAGTTGGATAACAATCCTTTCAGTTGTGATTATACTTACAAGTTTCATGCCTCTTATATATATATATATATATATATAGATGTATGTATATTGTTTTGCTTATCGTTACATTGTTTTATGGGTAAGCCTTTTATCCTACCCAATGGATATTTTATAAAAACAAGATCAAGCACTTATTTTTTCACGCTTTCGATTATGGTCATAGACATTTGTATATATGTTTAAGTATACAAGGAAAATACCTATGCGATCAACCCATGCTCTATAAGTCTTTACACATGATTTATGAATGATACTTTTGTTTAATTTTTATTTATGGATAGGGAAAAATCATATATATATATATAATTTATGATCAAGGAAAATTTTAGGAAGCCCCACTAAATTTCTATGTATAATAAATGGGTGAATCCCTATGATAGATAGGAAAATATGAAGGCTAGTTTATCAATGTTATATTATGTATATACAATTTAGCAAATATCTCATTGAATTATATAATCCTATAAAATCTTGGAAAATCTTTCACTAAATTATAAAACCTTGTGAAATCTTGATGAATCTTTCACTAAATTATAAAATCTTGTAAAGTCTTCATGAATCTTTTGCTAAATTGTAAAATATTGTGAATTCTTTGTGATTTTTTGATAAAGTACAAAACCATATATAGTAATAGGATAAATAAAACAAGAAACATGTCAAAATACCTAACAATTCCCAAAGTAAAAGAAGTGACAAAGGAAATGGGATTCCAAGTTGCTCCACCCATTGCTTTTCCTAGAAATGAGAAAAAAAGCACAAGTAGAAACAAAATGGCAATGGTTATAAGCAGCATTATGCACCCTTGCACACCCAAATATGCATGTATGAATGAAGTCTCATCCCCCAGGAATGATGCCCCAAACACCTGCATAAAATTTATTGTCACATCATCGATCGCAAGCTTCACAATCCCTATGTTTCTTGGGGAGACTTTCACACTAAGGAGGCAATATTCAAAAGTAACCTAGATGCAAATTGATCGCTATAAGAGTCCTTGGTAGTAAATATCAAATGTCCTTCTCATGTGTAGATTAAGCAACTTGCAAAATAAGATTCAACCCATAAAATCTAGATGAATGTAACTCTTACTTTTATTTCCATGATTGATAAAAAGTAAATCCCCTAGCGACCTCAACCCTCAGTCCTTTCCGTAAACACTTCAATGAAATCAAATCACATGCAACTATACAATATGCATCTGATCCTCTCCTTCCATCGTGACAACTAACACATTCATGGTGAAAGAAATGGATCTTTGTTTGTTATGGATGAGATGTGGGTCATGCAGATCGAAGGCCTCCACCTGGACAATGTACCTACTACATTAACTAATAAGTAAGAGCTTTGGTTCTCTCACTCTCGGGGTTAAGTCTGGAAGTTTCAGTTTGTTTTACATTTCCAATTTATAGAGAGCACTCTTCCCAACTCCTTGGGGGATTGGAGCTCTGCTCCTACTCCTTGTGCAGACTTCAAATGAGTTTAAACCTCTACCCATCATGGCATGGTGAAACTAGTGGCATACACCATAGGATGCTTGCATAGTTTCTTACTCAGGTTACATTCCATCGTAAGGGTACTTTTGAGTTTGGTTGTTACAATTCAACCATTAGAGGTAATTTCAACTCAAAATGGGCCTTTTAACTCTAATTCAAATTCCATGTCATCATGTGTTAGCCAATGAAATTGATTTAAATTTGAAATACCGTATAGGTCTTAAACTAAATTTTAATATAAATTTGGGGATAGGTATCATAAAAAAACTACTTTTTTTGTTCATATTTTCAACATATCTCCCTGTGTTTTTACTCAAATTTTGATTGAGAGAGCTCGTTGGATGTGGAATTTAATTCCACATCGAACGAGCTCTCCCAATTGAAATTTGAGTAAAAACACAGGGAGATATGTCAAAAATACAAACAAAAAGGTAGTTTTTTTCTTTTCTTCCTCCAAAATTAATAAATATTATTTTAAACGAGTATCCACTCAGCATACTTTTGATGGACCTCACTACCGGAAAAATAAGAAATACCTGAAAAAACGTGATGATGGACATCATCATCACGTTTTTTCAGGTATTTCTTATTTTTATGGTAGTGAGGTCCATCAAAAGTATGTTGAGTGGATACTCGTTGGATGTGGAATTTAATTCCACATCGAACGAGCTCTCCCAATTGAAATTTGAGTAAAAACACAGGGAGATATGTCAAAAATACAAACAAAAAGGTAGTTTTTTTCTTTTCTTCCTCCAAAATTAATAAATATTATTTTATTATTTTAATTATTATTTTATTATTTTTCCTTAGGAGGCCCATTATGAGTTGAAAGTTACTCTAATTTTGTAAGGGATTAATATATCCTATGTCTCATTCATAGACTTCTCAACATTTTGTTTATTCATAAGAATTTGTCAACCTAGTCTCAACATTTTTATTATACTGGCTACATTTTATTTGTTTGCACACACACACACATATATATAACCCTACTTTCCATTTATTGCTCATAGGTGGTGTCGACCTTCGCATTGGTGAAAATCAATCCTTTGGCGCTCAATCTTGTGGTGATAATGGAACGATTAGCATGTCCTTAGGGTAATCTTATCCTTCACATATATAAATATTTAACATATAGATTAAAAGGGGTTTATCACTTAGCATGAATCATGCTTTGCATTTATTCTATTAATGGGTAGCTATTCCCTTGTTCTTGTTATGGAAACAATACGAAACCCTACCGGATCGAACTTGTAGTTCGTCATTGTTAAGGGTTTATCTCAGACTTGTTATGAAATATAGAAGGAATTTTCTTGCTTGACTATTATATCCTTTCTTTGTTGTTCGATATATTTCACAATTTGTTTGTATACATGAATATGTATCCCATGGGTTTTAACCATGGTACTTGGGCGTCATTATTATTGTTGTATCATATTCCATGTAGATGCTAACTGTTAGAGTTTTTTTTCACTCCGCGTAAGATGATGAAAAGGGTAAGATGGAGCAAGCACAGCCTAAAAACACATGAAAACTTCCAGTCGCAGGGTGGTAAAAAAACAGTGTTAAAAAGAATGGCGTTTCTACTTTGGTGATCTAGAGATGAACCACATCAACGGAAGGAATGGTTTCCGCGAATACCATAGGTGCGATCCAAATTTCATTTGCGTCTTTGCAAATTGACACTAAAGAGGATGTAGGTTTTGAGGGCCATGATCGACAGAAGACAGATCAATGGGCAAGATTGATTTCATCGGATCAAAGTGCTCACCGAAGTTTTGGTCCCCAGATCAACGAAATGGGTTAAAAGGGAGACGACATTAAACGTTGCAGATCTCGCCGAAGAGAGATATACTGTGGATGATTTCTCCGCTAGTGGGACATGCACAAGACAAATCGTCTCGAGGACTCACGAAATGTGGCATTTCAAGTACACGTGTACGGATGGGAGCGAAGATGTTTCAGATCAAAAGGTCTGAAATGATAGTGTTCATAAAAAAATTTCCAAAAGGAGAATCATTTTCTGAGATGAAGTGTACGGTTTTGCGTACGATCTACTTGTTCCAAAAAGACCCTGTCAATGCGATATCTCGAGACAGATGTGCAAAGAGCTAAAGTGACAAGTAATGAAATTCCTCGACAGCAATGAAGCATGCCTACGACAGAGAAGTTGTCTCCACATTGTAGATAACCCTCTTGAACCCAAAGGCCACTGCATCAAACGTGTAGAAATTTGGAAAATATTCCTAAGGATGAATTGCAGAGGATAGGTAAGGTTTCCACACGAAGAAAGAAGATGCGGCCAGGGAGAACCATTCTGATATCGTCGCTATAAGGGACGGAAAGGTAAGGAACGTCAAGTCCATGTGCCATGAGCCAGATAGGTAACGACGTAGGATAACGCCAATTCCATTTCTGCAGCCAGTATTTTAGCATTGCAGCAGAGGAGATGACGTGACTAGATTTTCAGCAGGAAGACAAAATCCCAAACCCACATTCCTGGGCATGTTGTCACCATGGTACTCGATCACGAAGTGTGCAAAGGTGCTGATGGGGACATCGTTGTGTCCAATTTCCCAGCTCTTTATAAACGACACACTCCAAAGCCACCAAGAGATAGAGACTGAGTGAATGCGGAATGGAAGTTAAGGTGGTGAAACGTTAGTCTACTGAGAATTTTGGGAAGTATAGAGAGGGCCCGCAATGACCATCTAGTTTGAAAATCTCATCTGTTTGGGAGTGTTGTTGGTGGGTGAGCATAGCTCCATGGATTTTGTACCGAAAAGGTTCCAACCATCGGGGTAGGAACGTTCATTGTATTACAGAAGCCTTCCAGTGCCAGCGAGCTCATCGAAAGGACGTTCATCACATTAGATGGACCTCCTCGAGCTGGTGAGGGCATTACCGTATTAATAGAAGGTGACACCCCCACTGAGGCTATGTCTAGAATTTCCTGTCCAATGGGATTCCCTCCAAATCCTCTAGACAAGGTCGTGTTCTCCACAATCGCAGCACGTGTTGACCATTTCTAGTGGTGACCGTTGGAGCGAATGCTCGTATGGGAGGAGAAGAAGTCCAAAGTCCTCATCACCGCCTCTGTGAACTCCACTTCCCAAATTTATCTAGAGTGGTGATGAGGTTGAAGGTGTTCCACATCGTATAATCTACAGAAGGATCCCCCTCCTAAGAGAGGGGAAGCATAAGAATGACCAGCCTCCTCAAGGAACCGATACTTTTAGAAGCAGTGCGACCCTTCTTCAAGTCCCCTCAAATAATAGTGTTACCAAGACATGGGGGTGCGAGGAGGAAGGCTGAGCACAGAAAGAACACAGACCTTCTTACCAGCTATGAGCCCATGCCAAAAGGTTCCTTTGAGCATAGACCAAACACAAATTGCCTGGAAGAGACACATTGTAGACCCAGAAGGGGGACGAACGATCCAAGCCATGTCCGTAGCACGCCACTAGGAGATGTCATGAACCGTCATTTTCAAGGCAGGTGAACTCAAAGCTAGAAACATGTGTTTCCTTTAAGACCTGCATGCATTTTTTCTCCATGATGCTTTGTTTTATATACATGTAAACGGTGATAAAAATGCCATGTCCTAGTTTATTAATTTTTTTATCATGATTGTAAACGACTTCTCGGCCTATTTTGAGATTATTCTCGGGGGCCCGAAGTGCTATAAAGAGACTCCCCGCCGAGGGAGAAAGGGTTGGTTGGTTTTGAATTTGCAAGACTATTGTGTTTGTAATATTTTTTGAATTAATACAAGTACAGAGTCAAATGCTAGTTGTATGAATGGAAGAATTCCTGTGTGGTTCCAAATTACAGTCTGTGATTTTCTTTTTCTCATTTGCATGTGTTTCCTGTTATCTTTTACATTATGTTTTTCTTCATGTCATATACTTAGTGTATAATGGTTAGGAATTCATAATCATATGCTCCTGCCATTGTCTCCGATATCCACCAAACACTTCTTCCAAAACTGGCATGGAATTCATCCCTGGGGTGATCTACGCTAGTGGACTGTCATCATTTCGCATTTCCCACTAGACCCCAAGCACAACAACTATGATCGAGGCACTACCTTATTCTTGCAAGCATTTTCCTATGCAAACTACTCTATTTTCTTGGTATTTTTGACTCCATAGCCTGATATATCTTTATTTGTTTCCAACCGCCAATATTTGATATTCATTTTGTGACATTATGTCTAGCCTTGTTATACATCTGTGAGATATCCCTCTCTGGAATTGGAGAAGCCAACTCCCTTTCCTAAATTGGTTCTGTTGTTACCTCGAGGTCCACCTCTTGCAGCCTTGGGCGCAATTCTGAGTGCTAACAAACTGGCGCCATTGCTTGGCATGAAATTGAAGATCATCCCTGCGAAGAACGACAAAGATTCAAAGGATAAAGGGTTTCTGTCGGAAAACAAAAACTCATGTATGTGAAAATAGGTTGCATCATTTTCCCTGGTGACTCCACGTTACAGTTTTTAAAAGATGACTCCAGTAGGGAGATCGACGCTCAAAAGGACTGATACGAGGAGGAGGTTTTGAAGCCTCCCGAAAATATGAATGATAGTGTCGTAAACCAAACTGTCGATGATGAACGGCAGTCGGGAAGCCAGAAGAAAGTGAATATTCCACCTGGTGATTTCCATAAACGTGTGTTTCCAGTACCATGACAATTCCACCAACGCCACGATATTAAAATTTAGGTCCCTACGGGGCATTGATAACCTCTACAATGCGGATGGATTCATGGTAAAAACATGGTTAGGTTCGAATAAAAGGTAAGGTACTTAAGATTCATATTTTTCCAAGACGTCTTGGATTTTCTTGTAATTATTTCATCCTCTTTTCCTAGATTTGATAAAATAATCTATCATGGCTTGTTTCGCCACAAGCAAAGTTGTAAATTCACTCGGGTCTATCCTTCCTTAAAAAAAGAGGGTATTTTTCCATCTTATACATATTATTTTAGTCTAGACCCTGGACATTAATAGGCAGTCTAATGGGCCTCGTGATGCCATTTCCAAGTGCATGTATTTTCCACAAGACTCCATTCCATCTAGTACCCAAAGTCGATATATGCCTCTTCGTCTACCTCAGATCCTTCACTATTTCCCTACAAAACACTATAAATATCTCCTCGAGTTCGATGGAGAACCTGAAGGCCCCACAATTGAGAAACATCTACAAGATTTTGAGTACTTTCTTGATGTTTTTGAGATAGAACATGATGATGTCTATATGAGGGATTTTTCCCAATCCCTGCAAGGCAACGTAAAAAACTAGTTCACACATCTGCGGCCATAATCTATCACTACAGGGGAAGATTTTTCTCATACATTTTTGGACTTCTGGGGTGAAAAGAGGACGTTAGACCAAATACTCTCCGAGTGTTACTCTATGAGAAAAGATGAAGGTGAAGCTACGTCTAGTTTCAACAAAAGGTTTACGAGTTTATATTACGGCATGCCCAAATAAATTCAACCCTTACAGGGTGCTGCGAAGCTACATTACGCATCTGTTTTCCCCCCCGATTTGTCTCTATTTCTATTGGAGAGAAAATAGTTTTCATTACAGAATATGTTTGCTGATACATTGGAGGTCGAAGAAAATTTTAGGTTGTTAGGAAGGCTCCTGGACCAGAGTGGTAATAATGGAAACTGAAAAAGGCTGAAATGGGTAGAACTACACAAGACAAAAGAGAAAGCCCCTTGGGAGAGAAAAGATAGCCTGTTTTACTAATTTCATCCCTAGGGATTGCGGCCAGCCTATTGCAAACTGCGCGCATGATAACCTCGAGCAAGATTCTGGGGCACCCATATATGATGAATATGAAGATGACTATTGGGGTGGTGTGCCTAAAGAAACATATGTGTATCCTATAAACCGGTAGAAAAATACACGACAAGACTGGGAGAGGGTAATGAATGGTTGATCCTTTATTACAAAAATGAATTTATTTATTGTAATTCTAGGACACTGGGTCTTTTTATGTTGTTTTGGGTCCAAAATGAAAATAAATGGGATTTATGGGACCATTTGCTCAGTTGGATTCATTGGAAGTTAGATATTACTTAAAACAGAAATGAGATCCAGTAGTTAGAATAGATATATAGAGCTGAATAAGCTCAGTATAATGAGCATTTCCTTTTAATCAATTTTCTGATGCCCGCAAAGTTTTTTAGTTAGTCCCATTGTTTGGTTTAATTTTGTTCTTTGGAGCAATTTTTTGAAGTTTGCAGCGAAGCGGAGGGAGCCTCCCAATGGATGTTGGCACTTGGTCTACATTTTTCTTTGATACTTCATAGGGAGGATAGCATCCCTAGTTGGAGCCACTTGTTAGCGTTGTTTTTTGCTCCACGTAAGATGATGAAAAGGGTAAGATGGAGTAAGCACAACCTAAAAATGCATGAAAAATTCCAGTCACATTGTGGTCAAAAGTAGTGTTAAAAAGGATGGAGTTTCTACAGTGGTGATCTAGAGATGAGCCATATCGACGGACGGAATGGTTTTCACGAATACCACAGTAGTGATCCAAATTGCCTTTGTGTCTTCACGAAATGACGCTAAAGTGACCGCAGGTTTGAGGGCCATGATCGATAGAAGATAGATCAATGGGCGAGATTGATTTCGTCGGATCAAAGTGCTCACCAAATTTTTGGTCCCCGGATCCACGAAATGGGTTAAAGGCGAGACGACATTCAACGGTGCAGATCTCGCCAAAGAGAGATCTACGATGGACAATTTCTCTACTAATGGGACATGCATGAGACAAATCATCTCGGGGAATCACAGAAAGTGGTCATTTCCAGTACACGTGTATGGCTAGGAGCAAAGATGTTTCAGATTGAAAGGTGTGAAATGATAGTATTCGTCAAAATTTTGCGGAAAGGAGAATCATTTTTTGAGACAAAGTGTATGGTTTTGTGTACGATCTGCTTGTTCCAAAAAGACCCTGTCAATGCGATATCTCGAGATAGATGTGTGAAGAGCCAAAGTGATAAGTAATCAAATGCCTCAACACCATTAGAGCATGCCTGCGACAGAGAAGTTGGCTCCACAATGTAGATAACCCTCTTGAACCCAAAGGTCACTACATCAAACATGCAGAAATATGGAAAATATCCCTAAGGATGAATTGCAGAGGACAGGTAAGGTTTACACACGAAGAAGGAAGACACAGCCAAGGAGAACCATTCTGATATCATCGCTAACAGGGACAAAAAGGTAAGGAATGCCAATTCCATATTCAATGAGCCAGATGGGTGACGATGCGGGATAACGCCAAAGGCCTTTTTCACAGCCAGTATTTTAGTGTCACATCAGAGGAGACGACGTGACTAGATTTTCATCAAGAAGACGAAATCCCAAACCCACATGCCCACGCATGTTGTCATCATGGTACTCAATGGAGAAGTGTGCGAAGGTGCTGACGGGGACATCATCATGTCCAGTTTTCCAGCTCTTTATAAACACCACACTCTAGAGCTACCAATAGATAGAGACTGAGTGAATGTGAAAGGGAAGTTAAGATGGTGAAACGTTAGTATGCTGAGAATTATGGGAAGTTTAGAGAGGTCCTACAATGGCCGTCTGGTTTGAAAATATCATCTATCTGGGAGTGTTGTTGGTGGGTGAGCATAGCTCAATGAATTTCCATGGTTTTTGTACCGAAAAGGCTGCAGCCATCGAGGTAGGGACGTTCATTATATTAGAGAAGCCTTCCAGCCTCAATGAGGTCATGGCAAGGATGTTCATCGCATTAGATGGATCTCCTGGGGCTGGTGAGGGAATTACCATCTTAATATAAGCTCACATCCCTGTTGAGGCCATGTCTGGAATTTCCTGTCCAATGGGCGTCCCTCCAAAGCCTCTAGACAAGGTCGCGATGTCCACAATCGTAGCACATGTAGACCATTACTAGCGGCGACGCGTTGGAGCGAATGCTCGTACAGGAGGAGAAGAATTCTAAAGTCCTCATCACTGCCCCTATGAACTCCACTTCCCAACTTTATATCAAGTGGTGATGAGGTCAGAGGTGTTCCACATCGTACGATTTGCAGAAGGATCCCCCTCCTAAGAGAGGGGAAGCACAAGAATGACTAGCCTCCTCAAGGACCCAACACCATCAGAAGTAGTGCGACCCTTCTTTAAGTCCCCTCGAATAGTAGTGTTACCAGGACAGAGGGGTGCGAAAAGGAAGGTAGAGCACAAAAAGAACACAAACTTTCTTGCCAGCTATGAGCCCATGCAAAAAGGTGCCTTTGAGCACAGAACGAACACAAATCTCCCAAAAGAGACACGTTGCAGACCCAGAAGGGGGACGAACGATCCAAGCCACGTCTGCAGCATGGCACCAGGAGATGTCCTGAATAGTGATTTTCAAGGTAGGTGAACTCTAAGCTAGAAATGTGTACTATTGTGAAGACCTGCATGCATGTTTGTTCCATGATGCTTTGTTTTATATACATGTAAACCGCAACAGAAATGTCGCATCCTGGTTTGTTAAAGTTTTGATCACGATTGTAAACAACTTCTCGCCATGTTTCGAGATTAGTCTCAGAGGCCCGAAGCGCTATAAAGAGACTCCCCGCCGAGGGATAAAGGGTTGGTTGGTTTTGAATTTGCAAGACTAATGTGTTTGTAATATTTTTTGAATTAATACAAGTACAAATCCGAATGCTAGTTATCTGAATGCAAGAATTCCCGTGTGTTTCCAAATTACAATCTGTGATTTTATTTTCCTCATGTGCATGTGCTTCCTGTTATCTTTTACATTTTGTTTTTCTTCATGTAGTAGACTTAGTGTATAATGATAGGAACTTATACTCATATGCTCATGCCATTGTCTTTGATATCCACCAAACACTTCTTCCAAAATTGGCGTGGAATTCATCCCTACAATGCTCTATGCTAGCGGACTGTCATCATTCTGCTTTTCCCACTAGACCCCAAACATAATGACCGTGATCGAGGCACTACCTTGCTCTTGCAAGAATTTTCTTATGCAAACTACTTTGTTTTCTTGGGATTTTTTACTCCATAGCTCGATATATCTACATTTGTTTCCAACCACCAATATTTGATATTCATTTTGTGACATTATGCATGGCCTTGTTATACATCTGTGAGAGATCCCTCTCTGGAATTGGAGAAGCCAACTCCCTTTCCTAAGGTGGTTCCGTTGTTACCTCGGGGTCCACCTCTTGCAGCCTTGGGCGCGATTCTGAGTGCAAAAACTAGCATAACCATGCTTATAATCCTTTTAGTTTTGATTATAGTTACAAGTTTCATGCCTCTTTTATATATAT
>LPNX011000506.1:47472-91478 GCA_001517045.1 Pseudotsuga menziesii
GTTATATTATGTATATACAATTTAGAAAATATATCATTGAATTATATAATCTTGTAAAATCTTGGCAAATATTTCCTTAAATTATACAACCTTGTAAAATCTTGACGAATCTTTCACTAAGTTATAAAAACTTGTAAAATTTTCGTGAATCTTTTGCAAAATTATAAAATATTGTGAATTATTTGTGATTTTTCAATAAAGTACAAAACCATATATAGTAATATGATAAAGAAAACAATAAACATGTCAAAATACCTAACAATTCCCAAAGTAAAAGAAGAGACAAAGGAAATGGGATTCCAAGTTGCTCCACCCATTGCTTTTCCTAGAAATAAGAAAAAAGCACAAGTAGAAACAAAATGGAAATGGTTATAAGCAACATTATGTGCCCTTGCACACCCAAATATGTGCATATGAATGAAGTCTCATCCCCCAGGAATGATGCCCCAAACACCCACATAAAATTTATTGTCGCATCGTCGATCACAAGCTTCACAATCCCTATGTTTCTTGGGGAGACTTTCAAACTAAGGAGACAAGATTCAAAAATATCCTAGATGCAAATTGATCGCTATAAGAGTCCTTGGTAGTAAATATCAAATGTCCTTCTCATGTGTAGATTAAGCAACTTGCAAAATCAAATTCAACCCATAAAATCTAGATGAATGTAACTCTGACTTTTATTTCCATGATCAATAAAAAATAAAAGAGCCCCAGAAATCAAAGGAAAATTGGAGTTGCCTATTTATTTTCATGGGTGAATATAGGTTTAAATCCATTTTTAGAGGGGGGAATTGTTTTATCTTGGCTCTCCTTTTTAAATTTGATGGGACTAACTTCCTATTCATTAAAAATAAATAAATAAAATGTGGGCTAATCATACCTAATGGGCGTTTAATAAAAAATTAGCCCATTAAAAATTTAAAACCACTAAATTTATCCCATGGCCTAAGATTAGCACCTAAAATTTTCCATGTATACAATTTGGAAAGAATATTAACAATCCAACAATGAGGCTATTTAAATTGTTTAAATAATGTAAACATAGAGAATACGAATAAAATTAAATATGTTTCTCACCTTTTAATAGCATTGTACATAGAATATAACTAATTACAAAAGTAAAATTGTTAAACCAATAAAGAGTCATAGAAGATTTAGATACATAAAACAAGACAAAGAATTGTTCTTAATCACTATAATGGAAGATAAAAGAGAAAAACATATCATATATCCCTTATGTTGAAAATCATAAACAAGGATAGGTATACTTATCAAATTGGTTCATCCAACTCGTTAGGAACTTTCATGTTCCTCCTAACCATAGATTTATGAGCTATTATGCAACTTTCATTAAGAAAATCATTCCCGAGCTTTGAAAAACACACTAAATTAAACCCATGACTTAGGCAATGTTATCTATCTTCCTTGCAAAGTAGTCACAATATGTTTTACCAGTTTTGTGAATTTCCAAATAAATCAAATTCCAAACACAAACCTACTAGACAAGCTATATTCCTTTTCATGGT
The DNA here is from genome assembly GCA_001517045.1 of Pseudotsuga menziesii. Classification (NCBI taxonomy): domain Eukaryota; kingdom Viridiplantae; phylum Streptophyta; class Pinopsida; order Pinales; family Pinaceae; genus Pseudotsuga; species Pseudotsuga menziesii. The sequence goes on from LPNX011000506.1 coordinate 49,002, forward strand.
CAATGCAAGCTCAAGGAAATTCAACTGAACCCTCCAACAACTATGAACCATCACCCCCTGTAATGTTCTCTCTTTACAACTTCATCTTTAAGAGAGGACTCTTCTTCATATTTAGGTTGCTCTCTCTTAGATATCGAAAAGGTGTGTGTTTTTCATTTTTTGTCTTCTTTTTATTCTTTCTTCTTTTCAAGAAGTACTTAGGTTTTCTTTTTGAATTCTCTCAATTTTATTTTATGTTTAATTTATTTAATATCTAATTTCCCTCAATTTGTTTTACTTCAGAAGACTTCTTAATAATTCATAAAACAATTAAAACTATTTTATGAATTATTAAGAAGTCTTCCCCCCTTCTAGCATGTTTGGCCCCTCTTCATAATTGGATGTTCCCCAACAAGTTAGAAACATTAAGTGAACTCCAAATTGGATGTTCCCCATAATTGGATGTCTTAGAGTGATCTCCAAATCAAGTTCATCAATACTAGCGTATCTAACTGTATCTCCCTCCTCTAACTGACTTTGACTTAAGAACTATTGAGGGCTCTTATTTGAAAGTGACCCAATGAAGGTAGTGGAAATAAATGTTTTGTTTATATGTGAATAAATATTAAATAAATTGAATTAAACATGATGAGTGATTTCATTATGTAGAAATGAAAATGTATGTTTTTCCTATTCCATAGATGGGATGAATATTTCTTACTGAATTGCAATAGATAAATAAATGATTGATTTTGAAATTGAATAAATCATGAGAGTTGGTCATATTGTGCAGCTCTGCTAATGTGTGCATTGAGTGTGTATAATGATAGGTATAAAAATTTTCTGACTGACTATCAAGGGGAAGTAATGAGGTTACAGAGAGTAAAAAACATAATTGAGAGTACAACGATTGACTGTCGACTCTCACTAGCAAACATAGGCAAGTTGAAATCCCTATAAGCTTTTCTTGAGTGGTGTCTGCCATATGGGTAGGGCATAACAATTTGGTCACGTTCAAGAAAGTTGAGGGGCACGCAATAAGAACCAACTTATTCATCAACTACCATTAGTCTCACATAGGCTTTAGTAGATTGATTTGAGGTAACGAATCCTAAATCACTACATTGCACTCCCTGGACAAGGAAACTGAATAAAATGATTGTTTGAAAGACACATAGAAGTGGCCCCATGGAAATCAAGTGAATTGGAAATATATGCATTTGAAGTAGCAAATAGGATTGTGTATCTAGTTTATTTTTCCAAAAGAAAAATACATATTTTATCATTAAGACCATGAAAGAGTGTGTGCAATAAATTAATAAAAGAGGATAAATAAATAGAAAATGATTAGAATAGGAGCAAAGGAAGATTCCTAGCGAGTCTATGGGTTATTCTTTAGCAGACTCGAGTTAAAAGGCACATGCACGCACAATTAGAGGAATGAGCACATGGGATAAAGGAACATCTAAGAGTAAAAATATGAACTCATGTGCACTGAAGGTGACACATGGAGGGTGAACAATAGAAAATTGAAAATTAGATAAACAACTAATATTGCATATAATCAACACGTGTCGCAAAGAAATTTCCTATTTAAAGAAAAGAGCATGAAAAGGAAAGACACCCTTATGCACTCTATTGATAGATAGAATTAGTAATGGAAAAAATATGAACTAGTGTCACTATTTTAGTTTGGCAAAGTGAGGGCTTAAGATACGGGGAGATCTCAAACTAGGTTTGCACTCCTTGGCTAGTGTATTATTCTCTACGACCCCTTATAGCTCGGGGGACTAGGAGGAAGAAGAGTACTCTTAGTGTCATAAGGTGTTCAACCAAGAAGTTGGTTGGCATTTCAACAACATTGAATTGGACTTGGAGTTGCGTTGGCTTTAGCGACTTCGAAAACTACACCCTAGTTGGATCAACCTTCAGAAAACAGGTTCTTTTCAATTATTTGATTTAAATTCTGTTCAATTTTTTCTTAAAATAATGATTTCTATTAGTAATTCAATGTTGTAATTTATATTAAAATATGATGAATGGTGTGAGTCGCATTTTACATTCCATGAATAAAATAGGGGTTTAACTAGGGCCCCCCGGGAAAGGCCTCTACATCGAGTATCAAAGATAGTCGGGCCTTGACGACGGAAGAGTCGTAAATTCCTCAATTTTACATTCGATTATAAAAGATTTCGTGTTATATTAGTTGACATTGAAATTTATATATTCTAGAATGAAAATGCTAGTTCATATTTTGATGATTTAGTCACTGGTCGAAATTAATGAAATCGAAAGGGTATGATAATAGTTATGAATAGTGGCTTGAAGGGGATCTAATGTCATATTTTAACATTATTTTGAACCTTCAGATTGAATTTGAATTTATGTAATAACCTCATTGAGCTCAGACGATCGTAATCGTGACAGCAATATCTAGTTTTTAATTCCAACGGTCGTAAGTGGTTATAACCAAAAGCAGAAAAATCCCCTTCGCAAAAGACGAGAAAGTCGAACAATCCTTCATAAGTTGTTGTCCTGCCTGAATCAAACATGCTATCTTGAAAAAGAACTTCTATGGAAATAAAAATTTCCATGTTTTCCGTTAGGGTTCAATTTACTGAAAGACACGGATAGTAGAGTGCCCAATAGGGGAATTCTGAACACTCACGATTCATAAGACAGGAATTTGAGTGGCAAATTGCTCTCGTCGTGAGCTAATTTGTTGTAAAAAACCAAAAATAATTATTACAATTTTGTTTAAAATTGTCAAAACAGATTACAAAGTTGTCAAAATCATCAAACTTGAGTAGCTATTTCAGTTTCAAATTCCTACACTTCTTAAGAAAAACTACAAAATTATCTAACGACTTATTTCGATTTCAAATTCCTACCATTCCTAAGAAAATTGATAACGAATTATGCGTGAGGGCGATTTGGTTAACGTATATACTTCTCCCAAGATATGAATCAATTTTATATTACTATATCTATTTTATATTATGATAACATGTAAAAGGACTCATTTAATACCGTATTTTTTACTTTGATGTAATTCTTAGGTCACTCCATAGTACTGATATGTACATAAATTTAATATTATGATATCTCTTAGCACTAATACATATGTTAAATTCTGGAGAATGTTTCTGTCCCAATGGGGACAGTGTACTGGTTAGTCTAGAATTATGAAATCTTTGTAATAGAATAGACCCATGTTCAATTATTGCTGGCCTTTGACATAACTTGTAAAATAGCTGCAAAGCAGCTAGTCCCTGCGTAGCATCAATCATAGATACTGATATTCCACTATAGTTTACTATGTTTGGCTATAATCATAGTGAAACATAGTCATTAGGGAAATGATGGATTGATGGTCAAAGCATACTAGTGGGTTGGTTGCTCAATGATTAGTGGGTTTATGTGTTACTAATTGATGGTTAGAAGGTGTCAATGGTAAAGAGGTTGATATATTAGTGGTTAAAGTTATTTTACGTTAATGATTTAAGAAAAAATGGAACTTTACCCATATTGAACAAGTCAAATTAATTTAAATAGACATTAACTAAATACTTTTCCATATTACGTATAGCTAATATCCTATTACACTAAAAAAATTGGAAAAAGTTTCAATTAGAACCACCAAATACAATATATTTAATTTACATCATCAATGAAAACTTGATTTTTTTTATGTCTCTATATAATTAATGAAAACTTGATTTTTATCATTTTTTAAAATTCTCCTAACAATTATAAAAATAATTAATTTAAACCATTATTGAATAAAATACATTCATCCCAATATAATAATAATTGATTTAATTTTTACATAAAACTTTAACAAATAAGAGATAGTTACATAAAATTATGAAAAGTGAAAAAAAATAATGTAATGTGGTTCAAGTTATAAAACTTATTGAAAAAAAATCCATTGAGTTTCTTGCCATTTGCCTACTTAACAATTATCAGTACTAAGGGTATATAGATAATCACTAATAACTAAGATATAATAAAAAATTCTAATATCATTAATAAATAAAAAATTATAAATACTATTACTTTTAAAATAAAGAAAAATATAGTGTAAGAAATAAAAGTAATTTTAAATTAAAATAATAAAATTATTTTTAATATATTGTAACTTAAAAAAAATTAACATTATTAAAATAAGAAATAATAAAACTAAAAGTTAAACGTATTTAAGCTAAAAAAATTGTTTATTAGAAACCTAAAATTACTTTTATTTTAAATATTTTTTTAACTTTTTCTAAAAAAAAATCAAATAAACAAAAAAAGTTTCAAATTAATTAAAATGCGACAATAATAACTACGAGCTAAGTGTTATATCTATTTGACTTAGAAACCAGAAACAAGTGTAACACCATCTTGTAAAGATAAAGATCCTCCAGTACCTACAGGGACATAGGTTTATTAAACTATTATTGATGTTCCAGATCGATATACATATCCATAGCTAGCGGGCATCTCTTACCACACCTTTATCACAAATTAAAAAAAAACCACTTTTTTTTAGGGCCAATGCGAAAACTCTTGCCTACACTTATACCTTAGTCTTCGTTAAAAGTGGTCTTCGCTGAGTTTTATGGCCAACCTCAATCCATATTTATAACTTTTTCTCCAATATAACCTTTTTAACCTTTAACAAATATTTTTACCATATATGTTGGAAGAAAGGAATAAATGGCAGGAGCTGGCATGTCTTCTTCCGTAAGATGTTTATCACAGAAAATCTAGTGTAATGGCCCATTTTTCCACAGGAGTAAACTTTCTACCTGATCATTTGCATCGATTGGACGACCAGCAATGCATGATGTGACACCTCATGCAAGCCAGGTCGTTCAATCGGTGCAAATGGTCTGATAAAAAAGTTACTCCTTTCCTCTATTCAATCTTACACTTGTTTTCTTACACGAGAAAATATAAGAACAGAACCAACAAATGGTAATATAAACTATATTGAAATAGTAAGCTATAAAAACAAAAGTTAACTTAATTTTTTTTTATTAAATATAAGAGCAAAACAAACAAATGGTAATGGAAATCATATTGAAAAAGTGAAAAAAAAACAAAAGCTAACCTAAAAGAACTTTATTAGCTTTAACATTCTTTCCATTTGGCAAGTTAAAATTAGTTGTTTAACTAAATTTAATTACTCTATCAGTATTGAACAATCTTTCCATTTGCGTGTTAAAATTTTTATTTTTTTTAATATAATAAATTCATAATTTAAAATTAATATTCATCTTAATACATTTTTTTAATTATTAATGTTAAATTTTAGGTTATTTTGATGGATTTGAAGCAAATTAAAGACTAAACAAAAAAATTAATAAAAACATTATATAATTACTCTATATAGAGAGTGTGTGTTTTTTCACTATAATTAAATTTTTTTTAAATAATAAAACAATATAATCAAATTTTGTATATGGTAAAACAATAATTAAAAAAAAATCCCATATTTATAAAATGATGTCCTTTTTTGGGCCAAATAAACAAGTTTAAAGGGTGGAAAATGACATAGATCAGTGTATATCAAGCACTTTTAATAATGTGGTTGTGCTAGTTACATAAGGACTTTACAAAGTTCCCCTTTTTTTATGTAATAGTTGACATGCTATTTTGGGTCTTTACAAATTTGTGTCTTCGATGTGGGTAATGAATATGTTTTCCTTGCTATATGTATAGTCTTATCAACGGTCTTTTCATGTCTCAAATTATTCATTTATTATTGAAAGCTTTTGATAGATGGTTATTGTATTCATTATAATAATGACATCAAGGACCACCATTTAATTAAATGTTTTTAATTTTATATGAAATAAATTTCGAACCCATTAACAAACCTCTTTGTGTTGTGTTTTATTATTTTTATGAGTAAAGTCATTCTTTTTTATTATCAAGTAGGGTTATTTTATCCTTCACTTATGTATATATACTTTGTTATAATGGTTTCCATGGGTACTATATATTCTACAATAAGATACTATTATTCTTAACTTATAAACGTTTACTATTTTGTTATGTAAATAGACTAATCCGCAATCATTAAATGTTCTCTTATAATAAATACATTAATGTTCTTTTTTAACTATTTTATTGTTGTTTTAAAATGTTTTTTCAAGTATTCAATGTCAAAATGTTTGAAGATGATACAAATTTTGCTTCAAAATATGGTGTATCTTCTCTCATCCATCAAAATATTAAAGATGGATCTCATTTTATCACTCATTATGGGGTGATTTTTCACCTAGAAATTCTTGTTCTAAATAAAATTTCATTAAATGAAACTAATATATGCAAATGAATTTTTTAATGAATACAATTTGTAAGTATGCTAATATTATCTTGTATGTTTCTTAGGTAATTAAAAAGAATGAGAAAATGAACTTTGAGTAATACTCCAACCTTATCATATGCTGAGATGTTGAATTCACATTGCTTTAAAGGTTAGTACATTTCAATTATTTTTGCAATCAATAGAATACTTTAGTTATGAAATGTCATTAAATGCATAACTTTTTATGGTTTATCACAATTTAATTAAAGCTATTGTTTGTGTTTTTTTCTCATTCATTTTTTGTATATTTGTTGTTTATAAAGAGAAGTCAATGGAAAAATCAAGGATGAACAATATTAACAAATTTAAACATGAAATATTAGTTTTTTCTCTCATTTTTCATTAAAAAACAAATTTCAAAATATGTATATAGTCTTCTTTCTCATTTTTCATAACAAAAGAAAAAAGAGAGGGAATACTATATATATATTCCGAATTTGAACAATTGTATTGTATTTTTTTGTAGGCATTCTAGTAAAATACCTAACTCTTCATTTTTTAGGTTGGGGTTTTGGTGGGTATTGAGATTCAATCAAACCTTGCTCCATGACAACCACAAAAAGTGAGATCAATCTTTCTTGGCTCACGGGAACCAAGAAAAGTTAGATCAATATCTTTTGCCTAATTATTTCTTTCAAGTTTTTGTATTCTTCTTTGACATTTTCGCATCGCCAATTAGGAGTAGTTGTTAGATTGAATTATGTTTGGCACATTCATAATTGTAATTTCAATTCTTATATGAAATACATCCATCTTAATATTGTATTGGAACTGACATAAAAATAGGTGAAAATATAAATCCTTATTTACATATCCTATGTGTTATTGTTACCATGAAATGGTATCATATAAGTTTCATCATATGTGTATCTTTATAACCCTTGCATGCTTGAAACTTAACAATATATATTTTTCCATATCCCATAGAGATAAAAAAAACTAGATATAACCCAAGAAAAGGGAACTAAATGTTGTTAATTCCCTTGATTGCTAGAATAAATGTAGAGGAAGTGAAGGAAATTCATTGCATCTTGTGTATGACCTAAGTCCAAGTTATTAACATGATCATATGGCGTTATTAGAAAGTAGGAGAAATTTTTTTATGTTCATTTGGGTTTAAACATCAATGATGTTTGTTTTGATAGGAAGGTAGGGAAGTCCAGCCATGAAAGGGTTTCAATTTTGCATTTTTATGGAGTTTAATTTATTAAGCTTTATAGAAAACATGAACTCTATGGCTATATTTGTGTTTACATGATATTAAATTGATAGATTGGTAGGTTGTGGTGTGAAACATCTGCAATTATCATATATTCTAAGCATTTCACTGACTATTGGACTATTAGTATTTTACATTCTTAGTTACATTTGTCTCTTGGTTGGGTTTCCTTTTACGCATTTTGCAATTCCCATTACAATTTTGCCGGCTCTTCCACTATTCGAAGCTACAAATTGATTAGTCACCCGTGCGATTTCGGTTGGATCATTATTAGCATTATGTTATTATTTTATCTATCATCTTGTTTTCTTATACTAAGATGTGTTAGGGCTTCTTCTTCTTACAACTTAATAATATGATATAAAGGGGGTATTGAAAATGGGTTGATAAAAGTGGATACCTACAATATTTGGAGAAACAAGGGGTTTTCTCAATTGGAAAGGTATATTGAGAGGGGGGTTCAACAATACAATTTTAGGAGTCATTTTCCAATATTTAGTGAAATTAGGGATATTATTTAGTATACTACAAACGAATGTGCTATGCAACAAGTCCATTGAGTGTACCCCCCGTCGAAGAAAGCAAGTCAGAAAGCTGAGTTAAAGTTATTTTGGGTAAATAGATAGTTAGAATAAGGGCACTCGCACGAAGTTGGTTCCAATTTTTAGTGCAACTTTAGAATTCGGAAACACACTTCCGAAATGTAAATATATAACGCATATGTGTTATAAATGTTACATTCGAAAAACCCAAGCCCAAAGACTAGGCTAAGGTTAATTAACCAATATCGCATGTGCGATATATTGCATATGCGTTTTTAAAGAGTTAAAAATTGCAAGTAAGATTTGTGAAACCAAAAAAATAAAATAAAACAGAGGCCACAGGCCTCAATTTCTTATTTGCACAGTGAAGGTGATATTGGGACAATAAAAAAATGCAGTGACGAAAAATCACACCAATGTTTTGCGTTAGAGGCATTGGAGGTTCCTTTGGAGGGTAGTTTGCAAGGGACAATTCATAACTTGGCTCCAATGGAAGTTAAGTACTCATATCATCCACAATTGTTTTCAATATTTGTTTGTTTTTGTTAATTTCATAGTTTTTATATTTGTTAAAATGAATTTAATAAAAAAAATTGAATTAAATCAAGGAATGATATATTAAAACAATTTGTAATTTGTTTTTTTAATATTAATAGCTAACATAAATGTTGAAGATATTGTGAAAAATGAAGCCAATAATAACTAAGAACCAAACCCAAAGCCAAACACAAACACAAACCCAAACAAGGAGGGGGAACAAGACCGAAATTCACAGATTCTAGCTCGTTTGGGTGCATTGAGGCGCCTTAGCTCATCGTTTAGAGGGGGACCATTTGCGACAACCATTAGCTGAGGCATTGGACACCGTAACAAACACAATTGCCAATGTCCAAGGTGATCTGTACAACATTAGCTTGTACAGAAAATCCACGAGGTAATATTATTCCGATGGTTTGAGCTATAAAGACATAAAAAAACTAAAGATAACCAAAGACCAATTGTTTTCATTATTCCAGGACCCTAGCACTGGATTGGTTCCACCCACCAGTCGAGCACACATTTCCATAGACTGGTGCGTGGAACGAAATGTGAAAGCACATTGGATGGATCACTGGTACATGGTATTTGATGAAGACCCTCATGGGAATAGAGACATCCCTTTCTATTTTCTGAGGAAGTTGTATGCATAATTATCTTGGGAAAACATGTTAACTATTTTGATATTTTAGAGTTCCAGGGTGTGGGTCATGGGATTCCCCAAGATAGGGAAGGGGCTAAGACTGATCCTAACCGAGTGCCACACCCTACACGCACATCAAAACCCCCTTCGGTATATCCTCCCACGGGTCCTATGATTCATGATACACCAGAGGCCTTATTCGACTTGGCATATACATTGCTTCAACATGGGACTATTGTCCAAGGCAATGTAGGCCAACGGGTTGGCACTTCTGAGGATGGCCCATCCCACACTAAGGATCCACATACTACATCTCCAGACCGAACTAGAGGTATAGATCGCACGAGAGACGTTGAGGGTTAAGAGCGCCATGTTATTACACACCCTTGCACATCGTGTGGAGGCATGTGCTATGGCCCTGGAGTTTTGTGATGATGGATTACTCCGATATGTAAGTAAAACTCATTATTTTCACATTATATTTTATTTTATATCACAATTTTAAATTATTTAGTAATTTATTTCTATTTAATTATCGAACAGATTATGTGAACAAATATACAAATGGTGTCCCATCACACCCTAGATTCACATAGTCCAACGATTGATGTTGATAACATTGATGCAGCGGTCAATGATGCATATGGTTTTGGTTTTTCACCATTAGCTGTAAGAACTTTAGTTTTTAATTTGTCATCATTATTTACATATTTATAGTAGAGATTGCAACATTCAATACGTCCTAATCTAGATACAATATGTTTTATGCAGGGTGAGTAGGGTGAGTTTGTGGAATCCCAGCCAAGTCCCTCGTATGTAGAGGAATATTCCCAGACACAGGTAGTATTTTAATTATGTTTTTAATTATGCTTTTAATAATTCAACATTAATGCTTTTAATTATTAGAAATTTTCTAATTGTATGTTTATGTTTTTTTACATAACATGATATCTATGCCAGGAAAATGACCTTTGTGATTGGGGACTCGCTTCTCCCCCCCCATGTACATGTATGTTTCGCTTTCTTTGAAAAAATATTTTTTGTCCATCTTGTATATGTCTCGTGTTATTTGTATTATCTGACATTGACATGTGTTAATTTATGAAGGAATCTATTGAGCCAATGGTGCTTGAAGAGCACCAAATCCAGGTTTTGGGTGACCCACCTATCCCCCCCAAGTTACATTTATGTTTCGCTTTATTTGAAAACATCATTTTTCATCCATGTAGTATATGTATCGTTTTATTTGTATTTTATAACATTGACATATGTTACTTTATGCAGGCATCTAGTGAGCCAGTAGTGCTTGAAGAGCACCAAATCTAGGTTGTTGGTGACCCACCTCCCCCCCAGATACATGTATGTTTCATTTTCTTTGAAAACATCATTTTCCGTCCATGTAGTATATATGTCTCATTTTCTTTTTATTATCTGACATTGACATATGTTACTTTATGCAGAATTCTAGTGAGGAAGTGGTGCTTGAAGAGCACCAAATCGAAATTGAGGCTGACCCACCTCTAACCCACCAGCATGTACATTTATGTCTCGCTTTCTTTTAATTGTAATTTTAATTATTCAACGTGTACTTTTTAAATTTTTTGAAATTGTCTAGTTGCATCTTTATCCTTTTGTACGTAGGAATGTGATTTTGATTATGATGTCTAACAAGCGACCTTCTTCACTAATGCATGTAGAAATCCTTTTATCCTATTGACAGTTGTTCGATCCACTGGTTACACACCTCCTCGCGTCCCCTAGGTATATTTATATATTGCTTATCTTTCTTATATTGCTTTTTGTACATGCAAATATATATTTTTTTGTTTCCCCCATTGATATGCTGACATTGACATATATATTATTTTATGCAGTTTGATAGTGAGCAGCTGGTTATTGAAGAGCACCCAATCGGGGTTGTCGCTCACCCACCTTTGCCCCCCCCCCCCCAAAAAAAAAAAAAAAGGTACATGTATGTCTCTCTTTCTTTGAAAATGTCATTGTCCCTCCATGCAGTATAGTTTTATTTGTACATGCAAGTATATTTTTCGGGCACCCATTGATTTTTTGACATTGACATATATATATATATTATGCAGCTAGATAGTGAGAAAGTGGTGCTTGAAGAGCACCCAATCGGGGTCGTTGTACTTGTTTATTCCAGAAATTGTTCCCAGACTACAAGAGAACAAGCCAACACAATCTCAATAATCTCAATAAAATAAAATAGGGTCTTTAGGGTTTTCAAGGTTTTTTGGTTGAGAAGTTTGATGACAAGAGGGAATGCATTCATAAATCCAAATAAACACTAAATCATAAGCATAGAAAGGCTGAGATGCATAACATAATAACCATAATCCAATAGAAAACAACATTGAGGTTCATCCACAAATGGCAAGCATTCCAAGTATAAAAACTTTAAACCAGCAATGAAATTACCAGCGGAGTAACTAAAACAAGTTATAAATGAAGCCAGAGAATAAACTGAAGGGAAAATAGAGCATATATTTCATAATTAGTCTTTCAAATACACAGAAGAGTCTTTACTTAGCTTATAAACAAGTCTGAAGACCTCCTCTTGCCAGCCAAAAAATTGAACCATTTGTCTCCTTTGAGACTTACATTAATACTATTCTCCAAAATTGGTCAAGGAACTAAACCCTAACTGTTTTTTAGTCTACCCATCGAATAGTTTCATCTAAATAATATTTACAAAAATAAAGTACCTTTCAAACCTAACTAATAACTAATTATCTTAACAAACTTTACAGATCCTTAGCTGCTTCAGCTAATAAGGCAATCCCTTCCAGGGCTTGAGATTTTCTTCTTGCCTTCAATTGATCTGCCTCCATATCTACAATCTTCCTCATTAGTTCTTCATTATGCTATTGTAGGTCCTGGATGGTTTGCTTCAACATTGTGAATTGACCTTCTATATTCCTCTTCCTTTTTAATGCTTCTCTTGAAACTGCAATAAGCTCCTGATAATGGCTATTTACCTCCTCCAAATCCTCTCTGAGCCTTCTGTTTGCCATGACTAAGCCATCATTAGTCTCCTGCATGTACTCCACCTGATACTTATATTGTTTTACACTTCTTTGTAAATTCTCTTTTTCTGAATCAAAGCTTTTATTTCCTGCTATGGTTTACATCTCATTTGGAAGCCATGGAATATTCAATCTCTTATAAATTTCTTCATCTTCTGGCAACAGCTTTGTAGGTGTTTCAGGAAAACCTAGGTGTTCTTCACTCTCAGCTTTACATCGAACCTTTTCCTCAACCATCAACTTCTTCTCTGAGTAAGCACTCTTTATTTCACCTTCTTGTTGTTCCTGCAACATCTGACTTCATACCTCGAGGAATATATCAGATATTTTAGTATCAGTCAGGACAGACTCTCTTTCTGATTCCATTGGCCTTTTACCCTTACTGTCACCTTTATCATCATTCAATTTTTCCTCATATGAAGAATCATCTATCACTGTTACTCTTTCTTTGTTCAATTTAGGATTCAACAACTTCTTCATATTCAGTCTAAGTTTATTTCTAGGTCTGGTTTTAGGTCTCCAAACAGGAGCAATCTCCCCCAACATTTTGATAGTCTTACCCTAATGAGTAACTGAGGCAAACTCAACAACTTTTAGTTTCTTTCTTTTTGATAGTGCTACCTCATCACCATGGCTGTGAAATTCTTGCTCAGTACAAACCCTAGTTGCATCAGTGACAGGGACCATTAGAGGAATTTTGGGGTCTAAAATGGGCCTCCTAAGGAAAATAATAAAATAATAGTTAAAATAATAAAATCACATTTATTAATTTTGGAGGAAGAAAGAAAAAAACTACTTTTTGTGTTCGTATTTTCGACATATCTCCCTATGTTTTTACTTAAATTTTAATTGAGAGAGCTCGTTGAATTCGGAATTTGATTCTGCATCCAACGAGTACCCACACTGCATACTTTTGATAGACCCCACTACCCCAAAAATAAGAAATACCTGGAAAAAACGTGATGATGATGTCATCATCACATTTTTTTCATGTATTTCTTGTTTTTGGGGTAGCGGGGCCCATCAAAAGTATGCAGTGTGGGTAATCGTTGGATGCAGAATTAAATTCCGCATCCAACGAGCTCTCTCGATTGAAATTTGAGTATAAACACAGGGAGATATGTCAAAAATACGAAAAAAAAAGTTTTTTTATGACAAATATGTCAATTCAACCATTATGGTTGACTCATTTTATTGAAATTCTATTGGTTCTTGAAATCCAACTCACAAGAACTTATTTTGGCACGTTTTCTTATAAGGCCCATTTTAGATCCCAAATTTCCTCTAATGTTTACTAATCATCAAATAGGCATTTCTCATCTTCTGAAAAAACGGTGATAGGACTTTGTCTTTGAACTTCAATATCCTCTTTCTTATCTGAAATTGTCTTTGTTGGTCCAACATTTTCATCAGGCTCGGCTTCCTTAATATCTGACTGTAAATCCTTACTCTCGTTGTCATTAAAGTGTTGTTTAGATTCAAAGTCTTCATTTGCATGATCTGAAACTTCCTCTAATTTAACCCTGTCTTCATCTTTGACCTTTACCTTTTGCCTGAGCTTTCTAATCAAAGTATTCCCTTTATCAGCTTGTCTTCTATGAGAATGTCCCTCTTGATCATTTTGAAAACCTGACCAGAAAATGAAATACTCCCAAGTCTTTCCCTTACTCTACAAAATAGTGTTTATGATAATTTTAATGAGTCCATGATGGAAAATGGACTGCCTTGTATGATTTTAGTGCTCCTTAACTCTGCATGACATCTTTTGCAAACTGTTTAGAAAGAAGAACGGTAAGTTCATCTTGGACTCATCATTGAGATGCTGAAGAAATTTGAAGTGGTATTTGAAAACAAAGGCATATCTACCCTCACAGGTAATATAACCCTGTAAAACTTTAATGGGCTCAATCCATTTAGGTTTGAAGTTATGAATAGGTACACCTTTACCCTAATTTGCAATCACACCAGGAAGTAAGTACTTTTGTGCATTGAAGGTGAATGGAACCTTCTTAAACCATAATTCTCCCTTGTTCAAGATGTCTGCTGCCTCAACTACCAACTCCTTAGTCATTTTGAATTGTAAAGTATCAAAAGACACAATGTCTTTATCATAGCACTGAGCAAATTTATGAGACCCCTCTGCATGATATCCATCAATCTTTTTGAAAAATGTTAACCATCCTGCATTTGAAAATAACTCTGCACATTCTGGAAAATTGTCTACCCAGCTTAGGTCAGTGGGCTCAGCTCTATTTTTTTTTCCACTTTCTTCATATTCACTATGGTTTAACAGCACCCGTCAATATCCCACAGTCTAACTATCTTCAAATCATAACAGTCTGTCCTAACACACAATTGAGAAATCTATGCCAAATTACAATAGTCTGACCCAATCATAGAGTTCAGGGAACTCCAACAGTTCTGCTTTGAATTTTACTATTTTAAATGATGAATACTTTGAATATATTTGTTAATAATTCATCATTCACAGTGTATTAGGTGAAAAACTCATATTCCTCCTTCGAATTTTATCATTAAGGATTTTATCAGAAAAGCCCCAAATTAAGCAAACCCTAGTAATGACACGCGGGCTACCTGTCTAGAAGACCAATAGGAGTGTTGGAATGCAATCACTTCAATGGTTAAGTGTCGAATTTCATGTTCCACCTGTATCTAATTGTCCAGACCACTTCAAACAGTCGCTGCTGAAAATCCCTAATTCCTCATTCAGTTGAAAAATCCTGATTTCTCAGCAGTGTCTTCTCACCATGACCTTCAATATCCTTCGTGTCCTTCAGATAAGGAACATACTCCCGAAAAACTCTATCTCATTCTACTCACCGTCATCATTCATCCTGCTCTGCATGCGATCGCCACAATCTACCTCTTATGATGATCATCCACCTGTTTCAATGATAAAACTATGCAGGACACGATTCAAATGCATCAAATGATATGATTAACACCTCGGAGATAAGACACCCAAAAAAATTGTACTGAAAAATGATGATTTTAGCATTCGCGACTTTCTTGTAGCGCTCTAGTGTATCAATTTTGCTCTTGTTCTACAAGAAAGTCCAATCAAATAATTTCACATCACTAGGCCACTAATTAGGATTAAAACTTGGTTTATATGTTCAATCTCGACCTTAGTGTCATTTATAAAACTTATTTAATCCATATATGTCTTGTAAAACCCTTCAATAATGAAATCAAAGCAAAATTTATAAAAGCAGGCTTAAAAAATCAAAATCATGAAAATTAAAAGTTTGAACTCAAAATTATCTTAATAAACAAAATTTCCTAGAAGCAAAAATACTAGCAAGGTTCAAAAACATAAATAAAAGCATGAAACTAAGGAAGACAAAATCATGACCTAACAGTACTGAGGCACCATGACCCACCATAACTTACTCACGTACAGTAAGTAAAAATGTTATATTGGTTTGGAATTTGAACAAATGTACATAGAAATTTTATAGGTTGGTAAACTAACTTATAAATTTTGGTTTGTTTGCAGTCTCCGCTAATGCGACCTGTCCCTCTTGTTCAGCGTTGGGGATCACCACTAAGCAACTAGAAAAGAAAGATAGACTTCTCAGAAGACATTGACTGTGGCAGTGAAAGGGGGGGTAAATAGAATAAATGTATAGGCGGGATGCATACATGTAACCTTTTGTTTTGTATACACACAAATGTACAATTTGATCCACTATTTTGTATTATGGCCATGTGGCATGCCAATTTTTGTAACATTATTTGTATACATATATAATATAAAGCAAGGCTCAAATTTATACATATATGGTTGACTTGATTTTGGAACATGATATGTGTGGTTCACCTATGTACATGTAACTAAGATCAAGTAACCATTAAGTAAGATCAAGTAAGATCAAGTAACCATTAAGTAAGCCATGGGAGATAATCACTAGACGCCATAACCATAACCATACCATACAACTACCTAAATTCAACTATCATCAACTTTTTAACATCATAACCATACCATACAATACCTAAATTCCATACACTAACATCATAACATCATAGCCATACCACTAACATCATAACATCATACATATGTTTCTACTTCTAAGTCATGCATTCATGTGAACTTCCACTTGTGATCCATGTTCAACCCTATTCAATTTGTTTCATGTATGTGCATAGCCTACTTATATGACATTTTGGTTTCTACTTAAATGATACTAACCAATATAATGATATAAACCTAAAGATACTAACATCATACCGTACCATACTAGTATACCATACCATACCCTACAATACTAACATACCATGCCATACTAATATACCATACCATACCATACCCTACAATACCCTATGATACTAACAGCATACCATACTAACATACCATACCATACCATACCCTACAATACCCTATGATACTAACATCATACCATACTAACATACCATAACATACTAATATACCATACCATAACCCTACAATACTAACATACCATAACATACTAATATATCATACCATATCATACCCTACAATACCCTATGATACTAACATCATACCATACTAACATACCATACCATACCCTACAATACGAACATACCATACCATACTAATATACCATACCATCGCATACCCTACAATACCCTATGATACTAACATACCATACCATACATAGCATGCAGTTTGTAGTTCATGAAACCCTAGTTGGTTTTCAATTTGTACATGTACATGTGTTTCTACTTTCATCTCATAACTTGTAAAGAGGTCACAAAACCCTAGTTTCATCTCATAACTTCTCAACCCTAGTTCTAGCATGCAATTGTAGTTCATGAAACCCTAGTTGGTTTTCAATTTTTACATGTACATGTGTTTCTACTTCCATCTCATAACTTGTAAAGAGGTCACAAAACCCTAGTTCCATCTCATAACTTCTCAACCCTAGTTATAGCATGCAATTGTAGCTCATGAAATCCTAGTTGGTTTTTAATTTGTACATGTACATGTGTTACTACTTCCATCTCATAACTTGTAAAGAGGTCACAAAACCCTAGTTTCATCTCATAACTTCTCAACCCTAGTTCTAGCATGCAATTGTAGTTCATGGAACCCTAGTTGGTTTTCAAATTGTAAATGTACATGTGTTTCTACTTCCATCTTGTTGATGTATTTGTAACTTCGAAATGTATTCACTTGTATATCTTATGTATTGTACCCCAATGTTCTTATCAGGAAGTATCGGTAATGTAATTGAGTCACGTCATAGTCCGATGTTCCTATCGGGAGAATCAGTATTGTAAACAAGTCATGTAAAGTCATAGAGGGTAACGCTCCTTATTGATCAAGGGTTAAAGTCCCCGCAGTTGTGGGGCACTAGGGTTATTAGACTCTCCTAGAGAAGTTAGCCTTGGTGAGTTAATGTCAAGTCTAAAATTAGTATAAATAGAGAGTGAGTCTCTCTATTTATCACACACACACACACACACACACACACTTATCTGTAGCACATAAGTTAGAGAGAAGGAGCTGGGATAAGAGAGAGAACAACTGTTGGAGATCATATTTTTTGTCTTTGGGTTTTACTGCTGCTATTGGTGCTCATTCTATCTCTGAGAAAGTTGTGGGTTTTTCTCCTTTATGGTTTTCCCGAGGAAAATTATTTGTGTCTCTTGTCTCTTGTGATTGATTGCTATGCATGTTATTCTCTCAGATAAGATCCTAAGATCATATTGCTTAAATGATAAAAATCTAACATGGTATTAGAGCTAACCTGAGAAGAAGACACCGTGCAACTGCGGAAGCTAGGGCTTCTTACTTTTTGGGTCTCTCTCCATAATCCATCAACAAAAGGAGGCTAGGTTAAAGCTCCATTGAAAGGAGCATCTTTCTGTTGAAGTAGAATTTGATTCTAAGCACTTTTAGTTTCTGACCTACCACTACATCGGTAAATTAGGGATTTTCACTGAAGAGGAATTTTTGAGTGATCCTAGGCTAGGATTTCTCTCCTCTTCAAAATTGAAGTTAGAGACAAAAATCAAGGTTTTTGGTTGGGCAGGACTCCGAGAAAGTCAAACCCTAATTTTCCCTGGAACCAGAAAACCAGCACTACAAAAGATCAACTCCATATCTAGTTTTCAGCTTCTCAAATTGGTAAGATCTAAATCTTTTGCATTTCCATTTGAGGTTTTCAATCAAGATGTATCATCACACAAAACTTGATGAAAATATTGAGGGAGCTGCTAACTTCCGAGCCTGGAAGTATAGGATATCCCTGGTCCTGGAAGAAAATGAGTTAGACTCTTACATCAGTGAAGAGGTTCCAGTTCCAGAGGGAGATGAGGCCAAGTCCTTACAAAAAAAAAAATTGGCCATGGCTAAGAGGATTATTGTTGATTCAATTAAGGATCACCTCATACCACATGTGTCCTCCCTAAAGGAACCTACATAAATGTTTGATGCCCTGACCAAGCTATTTGAAGGAAAGAACATAAATCGAAAGATGACTTTGAGGAACCAGTTGAAGAATGTGAAGATCCAGAATGCGGAGACCATACAGTCATACGTCACAAGGGTCTCCCAGATCAAAGAAAAACTTGAAGCAGTGGATGAAGAAGTGGAGAATGCATAGATTGTGATGACTACATTCAATGGTCTCCCTTGGTCATGGGACTCCTTCATTCAAGGGATTTGTGCAAGAAAGAATCTAGTCAAGTTTAGTAGGCTGTGGGAAGAATGCTCACAAGAAGAAGCTCAAATAATAGCCCGAGAAGAAAAGATGGGAAGTGAAGATCAAGCTCTCATAGTACAATCCAAGAAAAGCAGAATAAACTAGTATCACAAAGGTAAGCACTCCCACCAGAAATATGACCCTAGAATATCTAACATAAATCTACCTAAATTCAGATGCTATACATGTGATGAAAGAGGACACTTTTCTAGATATTGTCCTAGAAACAAAAATGGCTCTCACAAGAAGAAGGGAAACAAGAGAAGACATCATGCTCATGCTGCAGAGGATGATGAACCTTCCACAAAGAGAATCAAAGAAGAAAGTGATGAAGAATATGTTCTGATTTCCGCTCTCACGGGAACTATCACACATGGAAGCATTGATTGGCTTATAGACAGTGGGGATTCCAAACATATGACGGGATTCAAAGAACCCTTTGTAAAACTATCTAAACATGAGTCACCTCACAAGGTGAAACTTGGGCATGACTACCAGTATCCAATAAAAGGTAGTGGTGAATCCTCCTATAAGCTAGACTCGAGAAAGTCTATGAAGATGAAGGATGTATTGTTTGTATCAGGACTAAAGAAGAACCTCCTCTCCATATCTACATTGGATGAAAAAGGCATAAGGGTTGCATTTGTAGATGGCCAAGTTCTTATGTGGAAAAAGGGAAAGACTATAGATGATGAAGTAGTGATTGGGGAACAAGAAGGAGGACTATACAAATTGAAGGGCCAACCAGAACAAGCTTTGGTACATAACTCAGTAGAGCCAAATGAACTTTGGCATAGAAGGATTTCACATCTGCACTATAGAGCACTACCACTTGCAAGAAAATCTGTTGAAGGTCTTCTAGAAATACAGACAAAACATGACAGTGCCTGCAAAGGATGTGTGAAAGGAAATAACACAAAGAAGACATTTCCAAGTAGTGAGAGCAAGGAAAAATGAATCTTGGAAATCATCCACTCTGGTGTATGCGGTCCAATGTCATCAAGCTCATTAAGTGGATACGTATACTATGTTTCTTTAATTGATGATTTTTCTAGGAAGACATGGATATACTTCATGAAAAACAAGGATGAATTATTCCGCAAGTTCAAAGAGTTCAAAGCCTTGATCGAGAATAACACAGAAAAGAAAATCAAGACCTTTCGGTCAGACAATGGCAGAGAATTCACATCAAATTAATTCAAAGAATTATGAAGAGATTTAGAGATTAAGAGGGAGTTAACTACCCATATAATCCACAACGTAATGGGGTTGTAGAAAGGAAGAACATAATGATTATGGAAGCTGCAAGGGCAATGCTTCATGATCAAGATCTTCCCATGCATCTATGGGAAGAAGCTACTAGAACAACTCTGTATGTATAGAACCGTACTCCTCATAGAGTACTCGAGAACAAAACTCCTGAAGAGGTTTTCTCTGGAAAGAAACTAGAAGTCAGTCATCTCAGAATATTTGGTTGTCCAGTGTACATACACATTCCAAAAGAAAAGAGAACAAAGTTAGATCCTTGTAGAAAGAAGGGTATATTCATGGGATATAGTGAAAGCTAGAAGGCTTATAGAATATACTTTCCAAGATTCAAGAAGATCGACATCAGCAGGGATGTAACATTTGATGAAGACTCAGCTTACAACAAATCCAGAAAGAGACCTGCTGAAGAACCTAAAGAAATAGAATTACCTAGATTTCAAGATACAACTATGAACGATGCAACTCAAGAAGAAGATCGAGAAATAGAAGAACCTCAGGAACCTCTAGATCCACCCCAAGAGAAGAATCCTCACAAGAGGAAACCTGCATGGGTATGAGAGGCTATCCAAGGTGCAGAAAGATATGGGGCTCCATAAGAAATGCACAGAGAGAGGAAAAGAACTAGGTCCTGCTTCGGTCATGTAGCCATGTTATGTGACATCATTGATAAAGAACCTTCCAACTATGAAGAAGCGACAGAGAAGAAAGAATGGAAGGATGCTGTGATCGAGGAGTACCAGCCGATCATGAAGAATGATGTCTATGATGTTGTCCCTAGACCAAAGGGAAAGTCTGTTGTGACTTCCAAATGGATCTACAAGATCAAGCATGCTGCAGATGGAAGCATAGAGAAATATATAGCAAGATTTGTGGCTCGTGGATTCTCCCAGAAAGAAGGAATAGATTATGAAGAAAATTTTGCACCTATAGCTAGATACAATTCCATCAGATCAGTACTTGCTCTGGCTGCACTAATGAAATGGAAGATACACCAGATGGATGTCAAGACTGCTTTATTGAATGGTGTAGTAGAAGAGGAAGTGTAGGTGAAGCAATCACTCGGTTTTGAGACACATGACAG
Source organism: Pseudotsuga menziesii (assembly GCA_001517045.1). Classification (NCBI taxonomy): domain Eukaryota; kingdom Viridiplantae; phylum Streptophyta; class Pinopsida; order Pinales; family Pinaceae; genus Pseudotsuga; species Pseudotsuga menziesii. The sequence continues at coordinate 70,393 of LPNX011000506.1, forward strand.
GGAGACTCATGTGTTTAAATTAAAGAAATCCCTGTACAGTTTGAAACAAGCACCCAGGACATGGTACGGCATAATTGATAGCTTCCTATCCAGTTTGGGCTTTACCAAGAGTAAAGCCTAAAATTCCAACCTTTACTACAAGGTTAAATAAGGGAACCTAGTGATACTCCTACTGTATGTAGATGCTCTGTATGTAATAGGTGTGGATGGGTTGATTACTGATACGAAGAGGAAGCTTGCTGCTGAGTTCGAGATGAAGGACTTAGGTATGATGCACTACTTTCTAGGGATGGAGATGTGGTAGAATGCAGATGGAATCTCCTTAGGACAAGGAAAGTATGCAGTAGAGATCCTGAAGAGGTTCAAGATGATGGACTACAAGGCCATGACCACACCTATGGCATCGAACCTGGAGCTATTATGTGATGATTCATCAGAAACGGTTGATGCTACAATGTATCATTAGATGATTGGGTCCTTGATGTACCTGACGAATACGAGACCAGATATTTTCTTTGTTGTGAACACATTGAGCCAGTTCCAGACAGATCCGAGACATGTTCACCTAATTACTGCAAAGCATATTCTGAGGTACCTTAAGGGTACAATTAATTATGGGCTCAAGGATAAGGAAGATCAGAATATTAACCTGGAAGGCTATGTTGATTTAAATTGGGCAAGCAGTGACATTGATAGGAAGAACACTTCGAGGTGCTGCTTCAATATGGGATCATGTGTGATCTCTTGGTTTAGTAAGAAGCAATCTTGTGTCGCACTGAGTACAGCCAAAGCAAAGTATGTCGCAGCTTGTTCGGCTAGCTGTGAGGCAATGTGGCTTAGGAAGCTACTATCTGATTTGTTTGATCTCCAGTTGGATGCTACTTGCATATATTGCAACAACCAGAGTTGTGTTAAGTTGTTGGAAAACCCAGTGTTCCATGACAAGTTGAAGCATATCGAGATCAAATATCGCTATATCAGGGATATGGTGCAGAGAAGAGTAGTGGAGCTCCAGTATGTTGCTATGGACGAGTAGATAGCTGATGTGTTGACCAAGCCATTAGCTAGAGTGAAGTTTGAGTACTTCAGGGAGAATCTTGGTGTTCTCCAAACCGAGGTTCCCTCCAAAGGAAAGTGATGAGTCCATGAGCCTTTTTGACATGGTTGTTGGATGTGTTCCTCCCATGATCAGATGTAAGTGCAGATTCATTCTGATGTGACTACAAGATGTGTTCCCACATGATCAGATGTAAGTGCAGATCCATTTTGATGTGACTGTAGGATGTGTTCCCACATGATCAGATGTAAGTACAGAGCCTTTTTTACATGGTCGTTGGATGTGTTCCTCCCATTGTAAGATATAAGCATTGATCCTTTCTGACATGGTTGTTGGATGTGTTCCTCCCATGGTCAGATGTGAGTACTGGGCCTTTTTTACATGGTTGTTGGATGTGTTCCTCCCATGGTCAGATGTAAGTGTAGAGCCTTTCTTACATGGTTGTTGGATGTGTTCCTGCCATGGTAAGATATAAGTGTTGAGCCTTTCTTACATGGTCGTTGGATGTGTTCCTCCCATGGTAAGATATAAGTGCTGAGGATTTCTGACATGGCTATTGGATTTGTTCCTCCCATGGTCAGATGTGAGTGTTGGAATTTCTGACATGGTGGTGGAAGTGTTCCTCCCATGGTTAGATGTGAGTGCTGGGTGTGCCTTTCGGACATGATGGTGGATGTGTTCCTCTCATGATCAGATGTAAGTGCTGGGCAGGCCTTTTTGACTGGGTCAGATATAAGTGCTGAAGAAGATGAAGACCTACATGGAAGCTAGGCCTACAACTAGCATGAAAAAGGGTTGGATCTGTAGAACTTCCTATGACGAGAAGAATTGAGAGATAGCACCAGTTGATCAAGATAGCAGTAGCAGTATTGATGATGATCCAGTGATGATTTAGCTTTGATGATGATCCAGTGATGATCTAGCTTTGATGATGATCCAGTGATGATATATCTTTGATGATGACCAGTGATGATCCAGCCTTGATGATGATCCAGACCTAATCCAGAGAAGAAGACTTGTGCTGATGAATTGTGTCAAGAGAATACATTCCTAGTTAAGAGGGAGTGTTGATGTATTTGTAACTTCGGAATGTATTCACTTGTATATCTTATGTATTGTACTTCAATGTTCCTATCAGGAAGTATCAGTAATGTAATTGAGTCATGTCATACCTCGATGTTTCTATCGGGAGATACAGTAATGTAAACAAGTCATGTAAAGTCATAGAGGGTAACCATCCTTATTGATCAAGGGTTAAAGTCCCTGTAGTTGTGGGTCACTAGGGTTATTAGACTCTCCTAGAGAAGTCGGCCCTGGTGAATTAATGTCAAGTCAGAAATTATTATAAATAGAGAGTGAGTCTCTCTATTTATCATACAGAAACATACACTTAGCTGTAGCGCATAAGTGAGAGAGAAGGAGTTAGGATAAGAGAGAGAACAGCTGTTGGAGATCATCTTTTCTGTCTTTGGGTTTTACTATTGCTATTGGTGCTCATTCATAGCACCAATAGTAGCAGGAGATTTCTTGAACTGTCATTTTCAAGGAAGGTGAACTCGAAGCTAGAAACGCATGCTATCGTTAAGACCTGCATGCATGTTTGCTCCATCATGCTTTGTTTTATATACATGTAAACTGCGGCAGAAATTCCACATCCCGGTTTGTTAAAGTTTTGATCATGATTGTAAACAACTTCTTGCCCTATTTTGAGATTAGTCTCGGGGGCCCGAAGTGCTACAAAGAGACTCCCCGCCGAGGGAGAAAGGATTGGCTGGTTTTGAATTTGCAAGACTATTGTGTTTGTAATATTTTTTGAATTAATGCAAGTACAAATTTGAATGCTAGTTATATGAATGCAATAATTCTTCTGTGTTTCCAAATTACAGTCTGTGATTTTATTTTCCTCATGTGCATGTCATTCCTATTATCTTTTATATTATGTTTTTCTTCATGTCATAGACTCAATGTATAATGGTAGGAACTCATACTCATATGATCTTGCCATTGTCTCTGATATCCACCAAACACTTCTTCCAAAACTAGTGTGGAATTCATCCCCATGGTGGTCTACGCTAGCAGACCGTCATCGTTCTACATTTCCCACCAGACCCCAAACATAACGACCGTGATCGAGGCACTACCTTGCTTATGCAAGCGTCTTCCTATGCAAACTGCTTTGTTTTCTTGGGATTTTTTACTCCATAGCCCTATATGTCTATATTTTTTTCCAACCACCAATATTTGATATTCATTTTGCGACATTATGTCTGGCCTTGTTATACATTTGTGAGAGATCCCTCTCTGGAATTGGAGAAGCCAACTCCCTTTCCTAAAGTGGTTATGTTGTTACCTTGGGGTCCGCCTCTCGTAGCCTATAACATGACCATGCTTATCATCCTTTCAGTTGTGATTATACTTACAAGTTTCATGCCTCTTATATATATATATGGATATTGTTTTGCTTATTGTTACATTGTTTTATGGCTAAGCCTTTTATCCTACCCAATGGATATTTTATACAAACAAGATCGAGCACTTATTTTTTTATGCTTTCGATTATGGTCATGGACATTTGTATATATGTTTAAGTATACAAGGAAAATACCTATGGGATTGACCCATGCTCTATAAGTCTTTACACATGATTTATGAATGATACTTTTGTTTAATTTGTATTTATGGATAGGGAAAAATCATATATATATATAATTTATGATCAAGAAATTTTTTAGGAAGCCCCACTAAATTTCTATGTATAATAAATGGGTGAATCCCTGTGATATATAGGAAAATATGAAGGCTAGTTTATCAATGCTATATTATGTATATACAATTTAGCAAATATCTCATTGAATTATATAATCTTGGAAAATCTTGGAAAATCTTTCACTAAATTATAAAACCTTGTAAAATCTTGACGAATCTTTCACTAAATTATAAACACTTGTAAATTCTTAGAGAATCTTTTGCTAAATTGTAAAATATTGTGAATTCTTTGTGATTTTTCGATAAAGTACAAAACCATATATAGTAATAGGATAAATAAAACAAGAAACATGTCAAAATACCTAACAATTCCCAAAGTAAAAGAAGCGACAAAGGAAATGGGATTCCAAGTTGCTCCACCCATTGCTTTTCCCAGAAATGAGAAAAAAAGCACAAGTAGAAACAAAATGGCAATGGTTATAAGCAGCATTATGCGCCCTTGCACACCCAAATATGTATGTATGAATGAAGTTTCATTCCCCAGGAATGATGCCCCAAACACCCACATAAACTTTATTGTCACATCGTCGATCGCAAGCTTCACAATCCCTATTTTTGTTGGGGAGACCTTCAAACTAAGGAGACAATATTCAAAAGTATCCTAGATGCAAATTGATCGCTATAAGAGTCCTTGGTAGTAAATATCAAATTTCCTTCTCATGTGTAGATTAAGCAACTTGCAAAATCAAATTCAACCCATAAAATCTAGATGAATGTAACTCTGAATTTTATTTCCATGATTGATAAAAAGTAAATCCCCTAGCGACCTCAACCCTCAATCCTTGCAGTAAACACTTCAATGAAATCAAATCACATGCAACTATACAATGTGCATATGATCCTCTCCTTCCATTGTGACAACTAACACATTCATGGTGAAAGAAATGGATCTTTGTTTGTTATGGATGAGATGTGGGTCATGCAAATCGAATGCCTCCACCTGGACAATGTACCTACTACGTTAACTTACAAGTAAGAGATTTGTTTCTCTCACTCCCGGGGTTAAGTCTGGAAGTTTCAGTTTTTTTTACATTTCCAATTTATAGAGAGCACTCTTCCCAACAGCTTGGGGGATTGGAGCTCTGCTCCTACTCCTTGTGCAGACTTCAAATGAGTTTAAGCCTCTACCCATCATGGCATGGTGAAACTAGTGGCATACACCATAGGATGCTTGCATAGTTTCTTACTCAGGTTACATTGCACCGTAAGGGTACTTTTGAGTTTGGTTGTTACAGTTCAACCATTAGAGGAAATTTCAATTCAAAATGGGCCTTTTAAATCTAATTCAAATTCCATGTCATCATGTGTTAGCCAATGAAATTGATTTAAATTTGAAATACCGTATAGGTCTTAAACAAAATTTTAATATAAATTTGGGGATAGGTATCATAAAAAAACTACTTTTTTTGTTCGTATTTTCGACATATCTCCCTGTGTTTTTACTCAAATTTCGATAGAGAGAGCTCGTTGGTTGTGGAATTAAATTCCGCATCCAATGAGTATCCACTCAGAATACTTTTGATGGACCTCGCTACCAGAAAAATAAGAAATACCTGAAAAAATGTGATGATGATGTCATCATCACATTTTTCAGGTATTTTTTGTTTTTGGGGTAGTAAGGTCCGCCAAAAGTATGCTGAGTGGGTACTCGTTGGATGCGGAATTTAATTCCACGTCGAACAATCTCTCTTGATTGAAATTTGAGTAAAAACACAGGGAGATATGTCAAAAATACAAACAAAAAGGTAGTTTTTTTCTTTTCTTCCTCCAAAATTAATAAATATTATTTTATTATTTTAATTATTATTTTATTATTTTTCCTTAGGAGGCCCATTTTGAGTTGAAATTTACTCTAATTTTGTAAGGGATTAATATATCCTATTTCTCATTCATAGACTTCTCAACATTTTGTTTATTCATAAGAATTTGTCAACCTAGTCTCAACATTTTTGTTATACTGGCTACATTTTATTTGTTTGCACACACACACACACACACACACACACATAACCCTACTTGCCATTTATTGCTCACAGGTGGTGTCGACCTTCGCATTGGTGAAAAGCAATCCTCTGGCGTTCAATCTTGTGGTGATAATGGAACGATTAGCATGTCCTTAGGGTAATCTTATCCTTCAGATATATAAATATTTAACATCTAGATTAAAAGGGGTTTATCCAAATTTCCTTTGCGTATTTGTAAAATGACACTAAAGAGGATGTAGGTTTCGAGGGCCACGATCAACAAAAGACAGATCAATGGGCGAGATTGATTTAATCGGATCAAAGTGCTCACCAAAGTTTTGGTCCCCAGATCCACGAAATGGGTTAAAAGGGAGACGACATTCAACGCTACAGATCTCGCTGAAGAGAGATATACTGTGGACAATTTCTCCGCTAGTGGGACATGCACGAGAAAAATCGTCCTAGGGACTCACGAAATGTGGCATTTCAAGTACACATGTATGGATGGGAGAGAAGATGTTTCAGATCAAAAGGTCTGAAATGATAGTATTCATCAAAATGTTTCCAAAAGGAGAATCATTTTTTGAGACGAAGTGTACGATTTTGCATATGATCTGCTTGTTCCAAAATGACCCTGTCAATGCGATATCTTGAGACAGATGTGCAAAGAGATGAAGTGGCAAGTAATCAAATTCCCCGACAGCATTGGAGTGTGCCTGCGACAGAGAAGTTGTCTCCACAATGTAGATAACCCTCTTGAACCCAAAGGCCACTGCATCACATGTGTAGAAATCTGGAAAATATTCCTAAGGATGAATTGCAGAGGACAGGTAAGGTTTCCACACAAAGAAAGAAGATGCAGCCAGGGAGAACCATTCTGATATCATCGCTAGAAGGGACAGAAAGGTAAGGAACGTCAAGTCCATGTGCCATGAGTCGAATGGATGATGACGTAGGATAACGCCAAATTCCATTTCCGTAGCCAATATTTTAGCATTGCAGCAGAGGAGACGACATGATTAGATTTTTAGCAAGAAGACAAAATCCCAAACCCACATTCCCACGTGTGTTGTCACCATGGTACTTGATCACAAAGTGTGTGAAGGTGCTGAAGGGGACATCGTTGTGTCCAATTTCCCAGCTCTTTATAAATGACACACTCCAAAGCCACTAAGAGATAGAGACTGAGTGAATGCAAAATGGAAGTTAAGGTGGTGAAACGTTAGTCTCCTAAGAATTTTGGGAAGTTTAGAGAGGGCCAGCAATGGCCATCTAGTTTAAAAAGCTCATTTATCTGGGAGTTTTGTTGGTGGGTGAGCATAGCTCCATGAATTTCCATGGATTTTGTACCAAAAAGGTTCTAGCCATTGGGGTAGGAACGTTCATTGTATTACAGAAGCCTTCCAGTGCCAACGAGCTCATGGAAAGGACGTTCATCACAATAGATGGACCTCCTGGGGCTGGTGAGGGAATTACTGTCTTAATAGAAGGTGACACCCCCACTGAGGCTGTGTCTAGAATTTCCTGTCCAATGGGATTCCCTCCAAATCCTCTAGACAAGGTCGCGGTCTCCACACTCACAGCACGTGTTGACCATTTATAGTGGCGACCCATTGGAGCGAATGCTCGTATGGGAGGAGAAGAAGTCCAAAGTCCTCATCACCGCCTCTGTGAACTCCACTTCCCAAATTTATCTAGAGTGGTGATGAGGTTGGAGGTGTGCCACATCGTATGATCTGTAGAAGGATCCCCCTCCTAAGAGAGGGGAAGCATAAGAACAACCAGCCTCCTCAAGGAACTGACACTTTTAGAAGCAGTGTGACCCTTCTTCAAGTCCCCTCAAATAACAGTGTTACCAGGACATAGGGGTGTGAGGAGGAAGGCTGAGCACAGAAAGAACACAGAATTTCTTACCAGCTATGAGCCCATGCCGAAAGGCTCTTTTGAGCACAGAATGAACACAAATCGCTTGGAAGAGACACGTTGTAGACCCAGAAGGGGGACGAACGATCCAAGCCATGTCCGTAGCACACCACCAGGAGATGTCATGAACCATCATTTTCAAGGTAGGCAAACTCGAAGCCAAAAACATGTGCTTCCTTTAATACCTGCATGCATGTTTTCTCCATGATGCTTTGTTTTATATACATGTAAACTACGATAAAAATGCCACGTCCTGGTTTATTAAAGTTTTGATCACGATTGTAAACGACATCTCGGCCTGTTTCGAGATTACTCTCGGGGGCCCGAAGTGCTATAAAGAGACTCCCCGCCAAGGGAGAAAGGGTTGGTTGGTTTTGAAATTGCAAGATTATTGTGTTTGTAATATTTTTTGAATTAATACAAGTATAGAGTTGAATGCTAGTTATATGAATGGAAGAATTCCAATGTGGTTCCAAATTACAGTCTGTGATTTTCTTTTCCTCATCTGCATGTGCTTCCTGTTATCTTTTACATTATTTTTTTCTTCATGTTGTATACTTAGTGTATAATGGTTAGGAATTCATAATCATATGCTCCTGCCATTGTCTCTGATATCCACCAAACACTTCTTCCAAAACTGGCATGGAATTCATCCCTGGGGTGATCTATGCTAGCGGACTGTCATCATTCCACATTTCCCACTAGACCCCAAACACAACAACTGTGATCGAGGCACTACCTTACTCTTGCAAGCGTTTTCCTATGCAAACTGCTCTATTTTCTTGGTATTTTTGAATCCATATCCTGATATATCTTTATTTGTTTCCAACCACCAATATTTGATATTCATTTTGTGACATTATGTCTAGCCTTGTTATACATCTGTGAGAGATCCCTCTTTGGAATTGGAGAAGCCAACTCCCTTTCCTAAATTGGTTCTACTGTTACCTCGAGGTCCACCTCTTGCAGCCTTGGGCGCGATTCTGAGTGCTAACAAACTGGCACCATTGCTGGGCATGAAATTGAAGATCATCCCTATGAAGAACGACAAAGATTCAAAGGATAAAGGGATTCTGTCGAAAAACAGAAACTCCTGTATGTGAAAAAAGGTTCCATCATTTTCCCTGGCAACTCCACGTTACAGTTTTTAAAAGATGACTCCATTATGGAAATCAGCGGCTGAAAGGACTGATACGAGGAGTAGGTTTTGAAGCCTCCCAAAAATATGGATGATAGTGCCATAGACCGGATTGTTGATGGTGAACGACAGTCAGGAAGCCAGAAGAAAGTGAATATTCCACCCGGTGATTTCCATAAACCTGTGTTTCTAGTACCTTGACAGTTCCACCAAAGCCACGATCTTAAAATTTAGGTCCCTATGGGGCGTTGGTAACCTCTACAATGCAGATGGATTCATGGTAAAAACATGGGTAGGCTCAAAGAAAAGGCAAGGTACTTAAGATTCATCTTTTTCCAGGACGTCTTGGATTTTCTTGTAATTATTTCGTCCTCTTTTACTAGATTTGATAAAATAATCTATCATGGCTTGTTTTGAAACAAGCAAAGTTGTAAATTCACTCGGGTCTATCCTTCCTTGAAAACAGAGGGTATTTTTCCATCTTGTACATATGATTTTAGTCTAGACCCCGGACATTAATAGGTAGTCTGATGGGCCCCGTGATACCATTTACGAGAACATTTATTTTCCACAAGACTCCATTCCATCCAGTACCCAAAGTCGATATATGCCTCTTCATCTGCCTTAGATCCTTCATGATTTCCCTACAAAACACTATAAATATCTCCTTGAGTTCGATGGAGAACCTGAAGGCCCCACAGCTGAGAAACATCTACAAGCTTTTGAGTACTTTCTTGATCTTTTTGAGATAGAACATGACGATGTCTGTATGAGGGATTTTTCCCAATCCCTGCAAGGCAACGTAAAAAACTGGTTCAGACATCTGCGGCCATAATCTATCACTACATGGGAAGATTTTTCTTGTACATTTTTGGACTTCTGGGATGAAAGGAGGACGTTAGACCAAATACTGTCTGAGTGTTACTCTATGAGAAAAGATGAAGGCGAAGCTACGTCTAGTTTTAACAAAAGGTTTGCGAATTTCTATTACGGCATGCCCAAATAAATTCAACCCTTAGACGGTGCTGCGAAGATACATTGCGCATCTATTTTTCCCCCCGATTTGTCTCTGTTTCTATTGGAGAGAAAATAGTTTTCATTACAGAATATGTTTGTTGATGCGTTGGAGGTCGAAGAAAATTTTAGGCTGTCAGGAAGGTTCCCGTATCAGAGCGGTAATAATGGAAACTAAAAAAGGATGAAACAGGTAGAACTACACGAGACGAAAGAGAAATCCCCTTGGGAGAGAAAAGATAGCTTGTTTTACTAATTTCATCCCTGGAGATTGCAGCTAGCCTATTGCGAACTGCGCACATGATAGCCCCGAGCAAGATTCTGGGGCACCCATATATGATGAATACGAAGATGACTATTGGGGTGGCATGCCTAAAGAAACAGATGTGTATCCTGTAAATCCAAGAGCTAACAGGGAAAGAGACGCGGTTTCTGAAATCAAAGATTCTCCATATATTTCAAGGCCGAAGACCCCCTATCAAGGTGAATGGTTTTTAGGCTATGTTGAGGGAGAGGAATCTGGCATTGCTGGAGCATATCTGAAAGATGAAGTTCTGGATCCTAAGGAGTGGATCCAGAACCATGATACACCATTCGAAGAGTACCTGGGGTGCTCTGTGCATGGTTCCTTAGGAAACCAACCTGATTATGAGTCGGAGGGGTTGGATTTGAAACAATTCTCCCAAGATTATTGGATGATAGGTCCCTCTAGGAAATGCGGTGGTATTTTGGTTGCATCCCCAATTTTATGGAAATATCTCTTCACCTGGAAGACCACCGAGGAGCAAATGAGGACCCTGAAAAGGGTACTTCTCTGTGCATCCCGGGCCAAGAAATAGAGCTTCTCGGTTCTATTGAAGAACACAACGTTGCTTTCTTCATGAAACTTGTGAGGAATCAATCCTTGAGCTCTGGAGTTCCACACATAAAAGCTAAAGCTACAAATAATAATGAACCAAAGGACATCTCCTAAAGTCTTTTGGTACGTTGCCTCTACATGCTTCTAGGAGAATGGTAGTTGGAACATTTTTGTCACGTCATGCGAACAACTGAAAGATTCAGCAGCCATCATGGTTTCTATAAACCGGAAGAAAAATACATGACGAGACTAGGAGAGGGTAATGAATGGTTAATCCTTTATTACAAAAATGAATTTCTTTATTGTAATTCTATGACACTGGGTTTTTTTATGTTGTTTTGGGTCCAAAACAAAAAAGAAATGGGATTTATGGGACCATTTACTTAGCTAGCTTCATTGGAAGTCAGATATTACTATAAAACAAAAATGATATCCAGTAGTTAGAATAGATAGATAGAGATGAATAAGCTCAGTATCATGAGCATTTCCTTTTAAGCAATTTTCTGATGCTCACAAAGTTTTTTAGTTAGTCCCGTTGTTTGGTTTAATTTTGGTCTTTGGAGAAATTTTTTGAAGTTTGCAGCGAAGCGGAAGGAGCCTCCCAATGGATGTTGGCACTTGGTCTACATTTTTATTTGATACTTCACAGGGAGGATAACATCCCTAGTTGGAGCCACTTGTTAGCGTTGTTTTTCGCTCCACGTAAGATGATGAAAAGGGTAAGATGGAGTAAGCACAACCTAGAAACGCATGAAAAATTCCAGTCACATTGTGGTCAAAATCAGTGTTAAAAAGGATGGAGTTTCTATAGTGGTGATCTAGAGATGATCCATATCGACGGACGGAATGGTTTTCGCGAATACCACAGTAGCGATCCAAATTGCCTTTGTGTCTTCATGAAATGACGCTAAAGCGATCGCAGGTGCTGAGGGCCATGATCGACAGAAGACAAATCAACGGGTGAGATTGATTTTGTCAGATCAAAGTGCTCACCGAATTTTCGGTCCCCAAATCCACGAAATGGGTTAAAGGTGAGACGACATTCAACGGTGCAGATCTCACCGAAGAGAGATCTACGGTGGACGATTTCTCCGCTAGTGGGACATGCACGAGACAAATCGTCTCGAGGACTCACAGAAAGTGGTCATTTCTAGTACACGTGTATGGCTAGGAGTGAAGATGTTTCAGATCTAAAGGTGTGAAATGATAGTATTCATCAAAATGTTGCAGAAAGGAGAATCATTTTTTGAGACGAAGTGTAGGGTTTTGCATACGATCTACTTGTTCCAAAAAGACCCTGTCAATGCGAGACAGATGTGCGAAGAGCCAAAGTGATAACTAATCAAATGCCTCAACACCATTAGAGCGTGCCTGCGACGAATAAGTTGGCTCCACAATGTAGATAACCCTCTTGAACCCAAAGGCCACTGCATCAAACATGCAGAAATATGGAAAATATCCTTAAGGATGAACTGCAGAGGACAGGTAAGGTTTCCACACGAAGCAAGAAGACGCAGCCAAGGAGAACCATTCTAATACCATCGCTAACAGGGAAGAAAAGGTAAGGAATGCCAATTCCATGTTCAATGAGCCAGATGGGTGATGACACGGGATAGCGCCAAAGGCCTTTTTCGCAGCCAGTATTTTAGTGTCACATCAAAGGAGATGACATGACTAGATTTTTAGCAGGAAGATGAAATCCCAAACCCATGTTCCCACGCATGTTGTCATCATGGTACTCAATGGTGAAGTGTGCGAAGGTACTAACGGGAACATCGCCATGTCCAGTTTTCCAGCTCTTTATAAACGCCACACTCCAGAGCCACCAAGAGATAGAAACTGAGTGAATGCGGAAGGGAAGTTAAGATGGTGAAACGTTAGTATGCTGAGAATTATGGGAATTTTAGAGAGGGCCTACAATGGCCGTCTGGTTTGAAAATATCATCTGTCTGGGAGTGTTGTTGGTGGGAGAGCATATCTCAATGAATTTCCATGGTTTTTGTACCAAAAAGGCTCCAGCCATCGGGGTAGGGACGTTCATTATATTAGAGAAGCCTTCCAGCGTCAGCGAGGTCGTGGAAATGATGTTCATCGCATTAGATGGACCTCCTGGGGCTGGTGAGGAAATTACCATCTTAATATAATCTCACATCCCCGCTAAGGCCGTGTCTGGAATTTCCTGTCCAATGGGCGTCCCTCCAAAGCCTCCAGACAAGGTCGCGATCTCCACAATTGCAGCACATGTAGACCATTACTAGCGGTGACCCGTTGGAGCGAATGCTCATACAGGAGGAGAGAAAGTCTAAAATCCTCATCATTGCCCCTGTGAACTCCACTTCCCAACTTTAATATATTGAGTAGTGATGAGGTCAGAGGTGTGCTGCATCGTACGATCTGTAGAAGGATTCCCCTCCTAAGAGAGGGGAAGCACAAGAATAACTAGCCTCCTTAAGGACCCAACACTATCAAAAGTAGTGCGACCCTTCTTTAAGTCCCCTCGAATAACAGTGTTACCAGCACAGAGGGGTGCTAGGAGGAAGGTTGAGTACATAAAGAACAAAATATTTCTTGCCAGCTATGAGCCCATGCAGAAAGGTGCCTTTGAGCACAGAACGAACACAAATCGCCCAAAAGAGACACATTGCATACCCAGAAGGGGGACAAACAATCCAAGCCACGTTCGCAGCACGCCACCAGGAGATGTCCTGAACAGTCATTTTCAAGGTAGGTGAACTCTAAGCTAGAAACGCATGCTATTGTGAAGACCAGCATGCATGTTTTCTCCATGATGCTTTGTTTTATATACATGTAAACCGCAACATAAATGCTGCGTCCTAGTTTTTTAAAGTTTTGATCAGGATTGTAAACAACTTCTTGCCATGTTTCGAGATTAGTCTCGGAGGCCCGAAGCGCTATAAAGAGACTCCCCACCGAGGGATAAAGGGTTGGTTGGTTTTGAATTTGCAAGACTAATGTGTTTGTAATATTTTTTGAATTAATACAAGTACAAAGCTGAATGCTAGTTATACGAATGCAAGAATTCCTGTGTGTTTCCAAATTATAGTCTGTGATTTTATTTTCCTCATGTGCATGTGCTTCCTGTTATCTTTTACATTTTGTTTTTCTCCATGTCGTAGACTCAGTGTATAATGGCTAGGAACTCATACTCATATGCTCATGCCATTGTCTCTGATATCCACCAAACACTTCTTCCAAAATTGGCGTGGAATTCATCCCTACGATGCTCTACGCTAGCGGACTATCATCATTCTGCTTTTCCCACCAAACCCCAAACATAATGACCATGATCGAGGCACTACCTTGCTCTTGCAAGCATTTTCTTATGCAAACTACTTTGTTTTCTTGGGATTTTTGACTCCATAGCTCGATATATCTATATTTGTTTCCAACCACCAATATTTGATATTCATTTTGTGACATTATGCCCGGCCTTATTATACATCTGTGAGAGATCCCTCTCTGGAATTGGAGAAGCCAACTCCCTTTCCTAAAGTGGTTTCGTTGTTACCTCGGGGACCGCCTCTTGCAGCCTTAGGCGCGATTATGAGTGCAAAAACTAACATGACCATGCTTATCATCCTTTTAGTTGTGATTATAGTTACAAGTTTCATGCCTCTTTTATATATATATATTGTTTTTCTTATCGTTACATTGTTTTATGGCTAAGCCTTTCATCCTACCCAATGGATATTTTATACATACAAGATTGAGCACTTAGTTTTTTATGCTTTCGATTATGTACATGGACATTTGTATATATGTTTAAGTATACAAGGAAAATACCTATGGGATCGACCCATGCTCTATAAGTCTTTACACATTATTTATGAATGATATTTTTGTTTATTTTTTTTTAATGGATAGGGAAAAGTCATATATATATATATATATATATATATATATATATATATATATAATTTACGATCAAGGAAAACTTTAGGAAGCCCCACTAAATTTCTATGTATAATAAATGGGTGAATCCCCATGATAGATAGGAAAATATGAAGGCTATTTTATCAATGTTATTTTATGTATATACAATTTAGAAAATATATCATTGAATTATATAATCTTGTAAAATCTTGGCAAATATTTCCTTAAATTATAAAACCTTGTAAAATATTGACGAATCTTTCACTAAGTTATAAAAACTTGTAAAGTTTTGGTGAATCTTTTGCAAAATTATAAAATATTGTGAATTCTTTGTGATTTTTCAATAGAGTACAAAACCATATATAGTAATATGATAAAGAAAACAAGAAACATGTAAAAATACCTAACAATTCCCAAAGTAAAAGAAGCGACAAAGGAAATGGGATTCCAAGTTGCTCCACCCATTGCTTTTCCTAGAAATGAGAAAAAAAGCACAAGTAGAAACAAAATGGAAATGGTTATAAGCAACATTATGTGCCCTTGCACACCCAAATATGTGCGTATGAATGAAGTCTCATCCCCCAAGAATGATGCCCCAAACACCCACATAAAATTTATTGTCGCATCGTCGATCACAAGCTTCACAATCCCTATGTTTCTTGGGGAGACTTTCAAACTAAGGAGACAAGATTCAAAAATATCATAGATGCAAATTGATCGCTATAAGAGTCCTTGGTAGTAAATATCAAATGTCCTTCTCATGTGTAGATTAAGCAACTTGCAAAATCAGATTCAACCCATAAAATCTAGATGAATGTAACTCTGACTTTTATTTCCATGATCGATAAAAAGTAAAAGAGCCCTAGAAATCAAAGGAAAATTGGAGTTGCCTATTTATTTTCATGGGTGAATATAGGTTTAAATCCATTTTTAGAGGGGGGAATTGTTTTATCTTGGCTCTCCTTTTTAAATTTGATGGGACTAACTTCCTATTCATTAAAAATAAATAAATAAAATGTGGGCTAATCATACCTAATGGGCGTTTAATAAAAAATTAGCCCATTAAAAATTTAAATCCCCTAAATTTATCCCGTGGCCTAAGATTAGCACCTAAAATTTTCTATGTATACAATTTGGAAAGAATATCAACAATCCAACTATGAGGCTATTTAAATTGTTTAAATAATGTAAACATAGAGAATACGAATAAAATTAAATATGTTTCTCACCTTTTAATAGCATTGTACGTAGAATATAAGTAATTACAAAAGTAAAATTGTTAAACCGATAAAGAGTCATAGAAGATTTAGATACATAAAACAAGACAAAGAATTGTTCTTAATCGCTATAATGGAAGATAAAAGAGAAAAACATATCATATATCCCTTATGTTGAAAATCATAAACAAGGATAGGTATACTTATCAAATTGGTTCATCCAACTTGTTAGGAACTTTCATGTTCCTCCTAACCATAGATTTATGAGCTATTATGCAACTTTCATTAAGAAAATCATTCCCGAGCTTTGAAAAACACACTAAATTAAACCCATGACTTAGGGAATGTTATCTATCTTCCTTACTATTGCAAAGTAGTCACAGTATGTTTTACCAGTTTTGTGAATTTCCAAATAAATCAAATTCCAAACACAAACCTACTAGACAAGCTATATTCCTTTTCATGGTCAATGCGAGCTCAAGGAAATTCAACTGAACCCTCCAACAACTATGAACCATCACCCCATGTAATGTTCTCTCTTTACAACTTCATCTTTAGGAGAGGACTCTTCTTCATATTTAGGTTGCTCTCTCTTAGATATCAAAAAAGTGTGTGTTTTTCATTGTTTGTCTTCTTTTTATTCTCTCTTCTTTTCAAGAAGTACTTAGGTTTTCTTTTTGAATTCTCTCAATTTTCTTTTATGTTTAATTTATTTAATATCTAATTTCCCTCAATTTGTTTTACTTCGGAAGACTTCTTAATAATTCATAAAACAGTTAAAACTGTTTTATGAATTATTAAGAAGTCTTCCCCCCTTCTAGCATGTTTGGCCCCTCTTCATAATTGGATGTTCCCCAACAAGTTAGAAACATTAAGTGAACAAAATGATATAGATAAATACAACATTGAGTATCTGTTATGTCTTAGAGTGATCTCCAAATCAAGTTCATCAATACTAGTGTATCTAAGTGTAACTCCCTCCTCTAACTGACTTTGACTTAAGAACTATTGAGGGCTCTTATTTGAAAGTGACCCAATGAAGGTAGTGGAAATAAATGTTTTGTTTATATGCGAATAAATATTAAATAAATTGAATTAAACATGATGAGTGATTTCATTGTGTAGAAATGAAAATGTATGTTTTTCCTATTCCATAGATGGGATAAATATTTCTTACTGAATTGCAATAGATAAATAAATGATTGATTTTGAAATTGAATAAATCATGAGAGTTGGTCATATTGTGCATCTCTGCTAATGTGTGCATTGAGTGTGTACAATGATAGGTATAAAATTTTCTGACTGACTATCAAGGGGAAGTAATGAGGTTATAGAGAGTAAAAAACATAATTGAGAGCACAACGATTGACTGTCGACTCTCACTAGCAAACATAGGCAAGTTGAAATCCCTATAAGCTTTTCTTGAGTGGTGTCTGCCATATGGGTAGGGCATAACAATTTGGTCACGTTCGAGAAAGTTGAGGGGCACACAATAAGAACCAACTTATTCATCAACTACCATTAGTCTCACATAGGCTTTAGTATATTGATTTGAGGTAATGGATCCTAAATCACTACATCGCACTCCCTGGACAAGGAAACTAAATAAAATGATTGTTTGAAAGACACATAGAAGTGGCCCCATGGAAATCAAGTGAATTGGAAATATATGCATTTGAAGTAGCAAATAGGATTTTGCATCTAGTTTATTTTTGCAAAAGAAAAATACATATTTTAGCATTACGACCATGAAAGAGTGTGTGCAATAAATTAATAAAAGAGGATAAATAAATAGAAAATGATTAGAATAGGAGCAAAGGAAGATTCCTAGCGAGTCCATGGCTTATTCTTTAGCAGACTTGAGTTAAAAGGCACATGCATCCACAATTAGGGGAATGAGCACATGGGATAAAGGAACATCTAAGATTAAAAAGATGAACTCATGTGCACCGAAGGTGACACATGGAGGGTGAACAATAGAAAATAGAAAATTAGATAAACAACTAATATTGCATATAATCAACATGTGTCGCAAAGAAATTTCCTATTTAAAGAAAAGAGCATGAAAAGGAAAGACACCCTTATGCACTCTATTGATAGATAGAATTAGTAATGGAAAAAATATGAACTAGTGTCACTATTTTAGTTTGGAAAAGTGAGGGCTTAAGATACCGGGAGATCTCAAACTAGGTTTGCACTCCTTGGCTAGTGTATTGTTCTCTACGACCCCTTATAGCTCGGGGGACTAGGAGGAAGAA
Organism: Pseudotsuga menziesii; assembly: GCA_001517045.1. Lineage (NCBI taxonomy): Eukaryota > Viridiplantae > Streptophyta > Pinopsida > Pinales > Pinaceae > Pseudotsuga > Pseudotsuga menziesii. Next base: position 88,483 of record LPNX011000506.1, read on the forward strand.
GAGTACTCTTAGTGTCATAAGGTGGTCAACCATGAAGTTGGTTGGCATTTCAACAACATTGAATTGGACTTGGAGCTGCGTTGGCTTTAGCGACTTCGGAAACTACACCCTAGTTGGATCAACCTTCAAAAAAAACAGGTTCTTTTTATTTATTTGATTTAAGTTTTGTTCAAATTTTTCTTAAAAGAATGATTTCTATTAGTAATTCAATGTTGTAATTTATATTAAAATATGATGAATGGTGTGAGTCGCATTTTACATTCCATGAATAAAATAGGGGTTTAACTAGGGCCCCCCGGGAAAGGCCTCTACATCGAGTATCAAAGATAGTCGAGCCTTGACGACGGAAGAGTCGTAAATTCCTCAATTTTACATTCGATTATAAAAGATTTCGTGTTATATTAGTTGACATTGAAATTTATATATTCTAGAATGAAAATGCTAGTTCATATTTTGATGATTTAGTCACTGGTCGAAATTAATGAAATCGAAAGGGTATGATAATAGTTATGAATAGTGGCTTGAAGGAGATCTAATGTCATATTTTAACATTATTTTGAACCTTCAGATTGAATTTGAATTTATGTAATAACCTCATTGAGCTCAGACGATCGTAATCGTGACAGCAATATCTAGTTTTTAATCCCAACGGTCGTAAGTGGTTATAACTAAAAGCAGAAAAATCCCCTTCGCAAAAAACGAGAAAGTCGAACAATCCTTCATAAGTTGTTGCCCTGCCTGAATCAAACATGCTATCTTGAAAAAGAACTTCTATGGAAATAAAAATTTCCATGTTTTCCGTTAGGGTTCAATTTACTGAAAGACACGGATAGTAGAGTGCCCAATAGGGGAATTCTGAACACTCACGATTCACAAGACAGGAATTTGAGTGGCAAATTGCTCTCGTCATGAGCTAATTTGTTTAGAAAACCAAAAATAATTATTATAATTTTGTTTAAAATTGTCAAAACAGATTACAAAGTTGTCAAAATCATCAAACTTGAGTAGCTATTTCAGTTTCAAATTCCTACACTTCTTAAGAAAAACTACAAAATTATTTAACGACTTATTTCGATTTCAAATTCCTACCATTCCTAAGAAAAACGACAAAATCATCAAAGAATAACTACAAAATCATCAAACTTGACAAGCTATTTCGATTTCAAATTCCTACACTTTCTAAAAAAACAACAAAATCATCAAACTTCACGAGCTATTTCGATTTCAAATTCCTACACTTACTAAAACACAACAAAATCATCAAACTTGACAAGCTATTTCGGTTTCAAATTCGTACACTGCTTAGGAAGAAAGGCGACCGGCTGCGAGGAAAGGCACGTAAACTGCTTGTATTGAAGGTATAATGACTCTCTCCATAAAAGGAGATTGACACCCAATGCAGGGAGAGGAAGCACTTGTGGCTTTTTTGTATGATATTTTCCCTATGTAAGCTCGGGGATCCATGCAAAGCTCTGTCCAGTAAAATTATTTATTTATGGATATGCTAGAGTAAGTGTTGAGTCGTTTGTGACAGCTGTTGATCGAACTCAATTGTTAACTAGACACTTGAACCGTTGATGGATTCGAAAGCCTGGAGTTTAACATGAAGCGTGAATCTCTGGATCAATCTCTGTATGCGATGAACACTTTTTCCTTTGGAGTTTGTCTTTTTTTAAGCTTTGAAAGTCTTCTCTTGAATATAAAAGTAGGGTTCTTAACTTGAGTTGAAGGTTTACATATTTGAACTATTAAACGATTTCGACTCAGTTGTCGTATCGAGTAGGCATAAAATATGTGATGCGATCTTGACAATTGAGGCTCGTGGGTTCATTCACTTGAATCTCTATGGATTTAAAGTTGGATGCCATCGCTAGATTGTAAATTAGTAAATATGTACAGGTCGTTCTTGTTAAACTAATGTGGGTTCTTCCCTTGTTGAAACGCTGATGATTTCGTTATTGTTAACCCTTGTATCGACAGAAGAAAAAATGATTCTTCAATCCCTTTAATTACTGTACTGGTCTCCTCCTGAAATCCCTCAAACAGATCCTTAACGTCGAGTCGTTCAAGAGCAGTTGATCGATTCAATAGCGGTAACCCCTTTTTTCCTAGATTTTTGATGCTCACTTCATTGACTGCTAAGATGCACTTGTGGTGTATGGACAGCCCCTTACCTCTTTTAATTTCGCGGTCCTCTAAGCCTTCTAGAGCTGCCAAATGTTGCCTCACATATATTTTTGAGTTAGGTTGATAGATGTTTAGATATTATCTCATATTATGGATCTCCCCGATCAACAAGATTAACCTTGGTGTAACAAGTGTATAACCAAGATTCATTTCATGGTCCTATTATACTGTTACACTTAAATGTATCTTGATTAAGATTTAAATAAGTTTTACTTAAGTGGTGCTTAAAGAAACTTAGCAATAATGTTTTTTTTATTATTAACTAGTATTTGTTTTATATTGTTTATATTAATCAATTTATTGTTTATTTGGTAATTAGTTTAATGTTTAGTCTTTGTTTAACAACCAACCATCTTCACAAAACTAAGTTTCTAACTATACCTATTGGCGTCCACCAACCACTTTACTTGTGGTTGTGCTAGTTAAGATTTATGCAAGCTATGTTTTAATAGATTGATGCACTAAGAAACACACGTGGAGCGCAACGTTGGAATGCAAGGCTAACATGCACTTTAATAGCTGTGACACCGAGCGTAACCTTGTCAATCGATATCCTATTCTGTACTTTTTTAGATTACATGAGGCTGTCACAACTAATGTAACATTGTCGATCGATATCGTATTCTATATTTTTTTAAGATTGCACGAGGCTTAGACAAGTGTATTGTCGAAATTGATTCTATGGCAATCTTTTGGAATTCAAATATATATATATATATATATATATATATGGGTGTGTGCAAGAAGTTGAGGGTCTCTTTTGGCACGTTAGATGCAATACAAAACTGAAAAAACAGGCATCCATCAAC